>OZ007570.1:57576739-58176739 GCA_963931925.1 Onchidella celtica | reverse complement strand
GCAAATCCCTAAAACAAAGAAACAAGTCAGAAGCTTAGTGGGAATTTTAAATTATTACAGAAAGTTCATTCCAAATTTTTCCTCCTTGTCATCTTCTCTTACTGACCTTACTAAGAAGGGACAACCCGATAAGGTCCAGTGGACGTCTGAATGTCAGACAGCATTTGATAATTTGGTGACAGCATTATCATCGTCACCCATTCTGATATTACCCGATTTTCGATCTAATTTTATCCTCAGAACGGATGCGTCGGACTCTGGTGTCGGCGCTTGTCTTCTACAGGAGAAGAACGAATGTCTCCATCCTGTATGTTATGTCAGTAGGAAGTTATTGCAGAGAGAAAGAAAGTATTCTGTGATAGAGCGTGAGTGTCTTGCCATTGTCTGGTCCGTCCAGAAACTAGGACGTTATCTCATGGGACGAGAATTTTGTATCCAGACAGACCACAAGCCACTGACATTTTTGTCGAAGAATCGTTCGTCCAGCCCACGCTTGTCTAGATGGGCATTGGCTTTGCAGCCGTATACCTTCGTTATTCAACCAATTCCAGGAACCAGCAATCATATCGCCGACTACCTTAGTCGAGCCTAGGGCAAGATTTCAGGAGCTTATACATCGGAGGACAGGAACATTGACAGGATCTGTGTGAATGAGTCGACTTTAAAATATTGACATTATAAATACGATATGAAGAATGGTTGATAGGTTGAGTGGTTTTTGATTCTGTATTAAGTATTGTGGTTAGTTAGCTATTCATGATGTGACAGATATATGCATATTGCAGGCCATATTGATCCCCATATTTTCCCCTGATTTCGGTATTCTATATACTAGGGGAACTGCTAGGTCATTTTTTTTAGTGTAGGTATTGCTCACGCTCACTCGTTGACAGTCATCTTGATGCGATTTGAAATTAATTGCATTAATTTTTTTGGGGTGGGGGATGATGTCACGAGTGGAGTGAGTGCAATTAAGGGGATTGCTACAGAGCGGGTGTAGAGTAAGAAGGGCTCACAGTAGACAGCAAGTTAAGCGTGCTGTTGTGAGTAGTGGGGGAGGTCTGAATGAGGCGAAAGCGCGGTATTACTATCACTGCAAGTTAGAAGGTCCGACGGAGCGGACCTGTGAATAAGAGCCCATCGGGCGGACATAAAGGAAGCAGTCGAGAAGACTAGTGAGAGTCTTTCCAGTAATGACTGGTACGTAGAACGTTGATTGATTATTATGATTGATGTATTATATTATATTCGTCTATTACCATGATGTAAATAAGTATATGTGAGGAATGTGGAAGTCCTTGATATTGGATATAGCAATGTGCGCCACGAGCGATAGATGAAAGTGAGTTCATGGATTTGTAGCGCGAGTGAGTAGTGTGTACTCCGATGGAGGTGTGTTACCGTAAGATGTGTGGTGAGTGAAAGGTGAACTAGTGTGTGTACGCTTCATGGGTTGTAAGGAGAGGTGGAGTGAATAGAAATGGTAGGGTATTATACCAATGTAATGTTATTCTTGTAGGTGTCGGGGACGGGCCGAAGAGCCACCTCGATGAGCACAAGTGGTAGGCCAGCATAGGGCCGGAGGCCATACATAGGCCAGAAGTGAGACTGTCGGTGCAGGACAGTAGAAGCACATAAAGTCGTGGCAGTCGGGCCACGGACAGGGACGTAGATATGAGAGTGAATGAGATACTATATTATTGCCATGATGAGGGGCACGTGAACTGATAAGTTGTGTGGCAATAGGAAGGTGATGTTGAGAGACTGCGGTGCCAGTGAATCATTAATGTACTATTAAGACCCTGAGGGAGAGGCTGAGGCCGAAGTGCCTTTAGGAGTAACTACCGGATTGTGGATCCGAGGGAGAGTGTGTGTGAGAATAAGGCCGTTGTACGGCAGTCATTTCAATAATATAATGTATGTAATTGCGCTATTATATGTATAATTATGTTTAATAAATGTGTGAGTCTGATGGATTGTTCTGTTAAGTGTTAACTTGTTTGTTCGTGATTGTTGTCCTGTCATAACTTATTACATCTCCCAGTCTGGGATTTGTGACACTCTCCCTCGGATCCACAATCCGGTAGTTACTCCTAAAGGCACTTCGGCCTCAGCCTCTCCCCTCAGGGTCTTAATAGCACATTAGTAATTCACTGGCACCGCAGTCTCTCAATATCACCTTCCTATTGTCATACACCTTAGCATTCCCCTAGCACCTCAGCAGGGCAATAACACATCATTTCAATAGTACATTCTCCCCTCAACATGGCAATAGTGCATTATCCCATTCACGCTCATATCTACGTCCCTGTCCGTGGCCTGACTGCCACGACTTTATGTGCTTCTACTGTCCTGCACTGACAGCCTCACTTCTGGCCTATGTGTGGCCTCCGGCCCTATGCTGGCCTATCCTGTGTGCTCATCGAGGTGGCTCTGCGGCCCGTCCTCGACACCAGTCATTACTGGAAAGACTCTCTCACTAGTCTTCTCGACTGCTCCCTTTATGTCCGCCCGATGGGCTCTTATTCACAGGTCCGTTCCGTAGGACCTTCTAACTTGCAGTGATAGTAATACCGCGCTTTCGCCTCATTCAGACCCCCCCCCCCACTACTCACAACAGCACGCTTAACTTACTTGTCTCCTGTGAGCCCTTCTTACTCTACACCCGCTCTGTAGCAATCCCCTTAATTGCACTCACTCCACTCGTGACACCGTTCACATTTTACTTACTTGATATCGCCCTGCATTCAGAAAGAAAGCGCTAAGTACAGGAAACCAATTTCAGGCCAGGGAAGATTAATACATATATATAACTTTAAGGTAAGACATAATATATTATTTCTTGTTCATTTACTGTGTTCACCAGAGGCTACACGGCCGACACACAATTAAATTTTATGGCAGCGGTAAAAGTGAAAAATCGGTCGGGCGACAAAAAGGAATTCGGCCGTCAAAAGAGGAGTGGTGCGAACACAGAATGTGATTAAGAGAGGTTTTGTGCATTCGAAGTGTCTAGGCACACGACATATCGTGGAAAAAGCGTGGAGAGATTTTTTCACGACACGTTTTTCATCCAATCAGAGCTTACCGTTTTCTGACTCAAAATGGCGGCCCCCACTGAGCGGGAGGTCGGAACCTGGGGGGCGTGAGGGTCTAGTCAGTTTGTATCAATTGGGCGGTAGTCAGATTGACTAATCAGGCGAAAAGGGGCTGGGGTAGCCGTATTAAGTCGTGAAAATCTTCACCAAGGCCATTTCCACGACATGTCGTGGAAAACTTCACGGAGGCGATTTCCACGACATGCCGTTGACCGATCGACCGACCGACACTTCCGGTGTGAACGAGTTCTGCTGTTCAATCAATTATGTTGATGAACTCCGGGTCTCAGCCATTAAAGTAAGACTTTTCTTGTCTGCTTGGTCAAAAGGCAGACATCATCTAAAGCAATATATATCCCGCCCAAAACATGTCTTGAAGTGATACCCGAGACACAGAATACCGAGACGGACCATTTCTTCTTTCAGTTTCACTGTTTGTCCATAGCTTGTGCGCGTATAAACACGGTGAGTACTAACTATACAGTGTACTACTCACAGAGCTCTGTGGTACTAGATCTAGTCTTTTTCGTTCAATTATGAAGGGGGGTGTGGTGCGAATTGTTGCATTGTTGACATGGATGGTACACGCACAAGCCTGCGGACGGAAAATGAAGAATTGGTCCGTCTCGATATCCTGTGTCTCGGGTGATACTGTCTTGTCTCAACATTTTCGAATTTGGCCTATATCTGTATCTGACATTCTTTGTGTCTTAATCTTCTCCTTGAAGAGAATTTCAAATACAACGTTATTCGCGTTTCTGTTCTATCCAACATTACCCGGTACCGTCTTATATAATAATATATAGCATGCAGGATTGAGTTCCATCCTACGTTTTTTGTTTGTTTATGCTGTGCTGAATACAAGAAACGTGTGTAATCTGCAACTTTGTATAACTAGTGAGAGAACATGCTGCGGTTTAAACAATGAGGCAGAGAGACTCGGCGCTTCAGGGGGCTATGCCACATTATGCTTGATTTTGGCGATTTTCTACGGCCATTAATAAAGAATGGTGAAAATCCATGGTGATCTAAAACTGTTTCTATTGTTTTTGTTTTTTTTCCAAGTGGCATTTCAAATACCCATGAACCGGCACCTGTACAATGTGGACTGTTTCATCAAAAACAATTATATTTGACCCCCCCCCTCCTCTTTTTTTTTTGCGTTGTTGAATACAATACCATATCAAAAAGGTCCCTCCACTCCGAGCCCCGCATACCGGTACACATTTTAACATTATAAGATAAGATAAGATAAATTTTATTTGTCCTTGTACAAGGAAATTTGTTTTGATCATTGAATACATAACAATACAGTTACAGAAGCAGAAAGTATGATACATAGCGCGCACACACACATATATACACACACACTGATAAATTAACTAAATTAACAAAATTAACAGTGCACACAATATGCTTCCCTAACTAAAACACATTGACCTGACACGCAGGACATAATTCAACTGTGCACAGATTACGATCAAGATGACGACATTATTGTAACATCCTAGTTGATGATGGAATAAACGATTTAAAGTAGCGCTCAGTTTTAGTTTTCTTTGACAAGCCTTAAACTTCTTACAGATCTTATATATTCCTTGTTCAGGGGATGTTGGGGGTCATTTATAATAATATTAGCTTTTTTAATACAAGCACCAGTGTACAGGTCATCAAAATATGGCAGATCACAGATACAAATTTTGGATGCTTTTTTAATTAAATTATTGATCTTATTTTTATCTTTTTGTAAGATGTTTCCTCCCCAACAGACAACTCCATACATCAAAACGCTCTGAATAGCCATGGTGTAAAATATTTTCAGAATGCTTTTGCTAACTTTTAAAAAGCGGAGCTTTCTGAGGAAATACATGCGCTGGTTGGCTTTCTTGTATACATATGTTACATGCGCATGCCAGTTAAGCAATGAATCAATAGTAATGCCAAGATATTTGGCCTCTGTGACAATTTCAACCTCTTCATTGTTGATAGTAAGAGGGCAAACAGGATCGTTGTTATTTTTCCTAAAGTCAAAAACAAGCTCTTTTGTTTTCTTAACATTCAGTAGAAGATAGTTGTTATTACACCAACAATGAAAGGATTGTACAATGTTAGAATATTCGTGGCCAGAGTTAGGTAAAAGGCCTAAAATAGCAGAGTCGTCGGCAAATTTAAGAAGGTAAACGTTGTTGTGTGTCACAGTGAAATCATTTGTATACAGTGTATACAAGGCAGGTGACAGCACGCAGCCTTGTGGCGCTCCTGTGTTTGTTGTGAGTAATTTGGAAAATGTGTTGTTTATATCCACAAACTGGCTTCTCTGTGTTAGAAATTCGAAGATCCAGCTCTTTAAAAAAGAACTCACGTGTAGGTTGGTAAGCTTTTGAAACATTAAGTGCGGTTGTATGGTGTTAAACGCAGACGAAAAATCGACTAGGAGCACACGAACACAGGTTTTACCAGTGTCTAAATGACTGTAGATGTTATGCAATAAAAACAATAAGGCGTCTTCTGTGTTCCTGTTTTCTTTGTATGCAAATTGCAAAGGATCGAGATTTTGTTTGACCTCCTTCGTTAGTTCAGTTAAAACAAGTTTTTCAAAGCATTTAAAGATAATGGAAGTTAATGCAACTGGGCGAAGGTCGTTCATTTCAGATATTTTTGTTTTTTTGGGGACAGGTAAGATTTTTGACAATCTCCAAATGTTTGGTATGTAATGGTTTTGAAAGGATTTGTTGAAGATGAAAGTAAAAATTTTTGCTAGTTGTTCAGCACATGTTCTCACTACTTTGCTTCCAATGTTATCTGGTCCAGATGCCTTTCTTTCCTTAACAGATTTAAATTGTTTCACAACAGCATCATAATCAAAACAAATATTACATTCATCATTATCAAAATCAAAACTGTCTCTTATTTCCTGGTGTTGGTTGGAGAAATCGTGTTTGTCAAAGCGACAGTAGAACTGATTCAATTCATTGGCAAATTCGCTTTCATTCACAACATTCACTTTATTCTTCATACAATCGTACCCCGTAACCTGTTTCATTCCCTTCCACACAGATGACATGTCATTTGATTTAAAACTTGCTTCAATTTTATCTTTGTATTCTTTTTTACACACTTTGATTCTCTTTTTAATTTGTTTGTTTACTTTAGCGAGGTCGCTCTTACTATAGTTTTTTCGGAGTCTTTTTTTGTCAACAATAGCTTCAAGGCATTCTTTTGTTAACCATGGTTTACTATTTGGATACACACACAACACTTTTCTTAGGTATAATTAGATCTTCACAAAACTGGACTTCATGGATGGCCCGTAAAATATTGTCTTTAACGTAGGAAGAATAAGGAACAAATCTCAAATGAGAAGTGCACTACATGTATATTTCTGATACTACATACTACATGTACTGGGCTTGTACATACAAGTAGTCATGTACATAGGTGACTGACAGATGATTTTATTGAAATTGAAAATACAGTACATGTAGGCCTATTTAAAGAATGTTAGTTCATCTGTATTGTGGTGTAAACGACGACTTTCTTAGTGCCAGCCAGTACGCCAAATTAGCAGTCCCATGGGGCGGTGGGTTTATTACCCATCCAGATTGTATAAAATAATATGGGCTATCACTAATTGGACATACCATGATGCATGTAATGTACAGTGGAGTCCACGTAAATCGAACTTTGATAAACCAAATTTCTTACAGTAGAGGTAATTTCAAAGTCTGTTGTTGTTTTTTTTCTCTTCTTTATCTTTATTAATCTCTCTTGTGTAATTCAAATTCGAACTGACCAATTTCCAATAATTCGAAGTATCGAGCCCGCTCACCAAGACAACTTTGAATTTGTTAAAGTATAAATTTGCTTTTTTTGTAAATTGAGTCTGCCTTTAACATTAATTTTATATCAACCAAATAATAAGTACATCATGTATGCCATTTCCATGTACATGTTCAGCGTACAATAACTCAACTGTGAGCAATGAAAACAGGAACAAAAGACATTTGTGAATCAACGTACATATATTTATATATTATTATATGTAAATTGTAGTGAATTCTAAAGGGGTTTATGCAGCATACCTCTGAAGTCTTAGTTGGTGTGTACTGTTTATGTATTTCAAATAACACACTGCTTTCCACCCCCAAGAATGACCCCGTAAAATCCACAATACTGTAAATTACAAACCCTTTTGTTTGTTGAATACTGTCCACTGTTCCTAATTACATGTAATTACATTGCTTGCACACGTTCTTGAAAAATTTTGGTGCCTCTTTTTGTATTATCAAATATCTTAAAAGATGTTAAATACTGTCAGTCATGTCTTAATACATGTATAATAACTTTGTAAACACCCCCCAAAAATTAATATTACCCCAACATTGATCAATTCGCATTGGCATTTCTCATTGGTGTCTTGGACATTCATCATATAGCAAGTTTGAATCGATACACAATCAAAGACAAACACAATGCCTATCAAGACAAAAATATTTTAATGTGGTAAATGGATTAAAACAGGACATATTTAATGAAACAGATTCTCACTAAAACATTTGACCAGTGAAAAATAAGAAGACTGAAAACTTGCAACTCACATGCTTTCACAAAGAAATGTGTCCACCATTTCCTTTTTATTTCATTCAGACAGAAAACCCATGTATTCTTTTTACTCACAGTGAGCAATTATAAATAATCAAAATTTAAATTTCCATTCTGTGAATTTTGCTCTGTTTACATCTCTGTAAGTAGCCCAAACTGTATACAGCGTATTTTAACATTCAAGTACAAATGGAAATGCAGATTCAGCTTGAAATTACAGAACTAAATCATCACATTTTACCCAGATTTTTTATTAACGCTAGCTTTTCCTGCCCCAAAAATTCTAAAATCTTTAAATGCCAAGAAATACTATCTTATAACTTTACAACCAATCCATATTTATACATTACTATTAGGCATCACCAGCTTTGACAGCCCATCATTTAATGATAACTAAATCTTATTCACTGCAGCTGCATGAAAGTCTTTGACTCCTCCGTCATATTCATGGACACTCTACCTGGAATTTCTACAAGTTTGCATTGTGCCAATGCCCTGACATTTACCATCCTGGCTGTGCTGGACCAGTCATGCTGTCAAATCCTACTGTGTGATAATTTCCTCATGCCTTCATTAGTTTTATTACATACTACAAAACTATTGGGAAACAAAATTTAAAGTGCTCTCATCAAATTGCTGAAAAATGACTCAAACAGACCATTGGTATAAATTTTAATTATCTAGCATGTTAGCCCTTCGGTTCTCATACCGCACTTTGTTAACTGTTGTGAATCTACATTTGAACCACAACTCATCATTACCATTATGATAAATAATATTTTATGAGGCGAGAATCTTATACTTGTAGAGGGACAGCTTTAGTTCACTAACACAAACATTACTGAATCAATTGACAATGGAAGTGGCTATTTTCACGACACGTCGTGGAAATCGCCTCCGTGAAGTTTTCCACGACATGTCATGAAAATGGCCTTGGTGAAATTTTTCATGGCGTTTCACGAGTTATTACAGCTACCCCAGCCCCTTTTTGCCTGATTAGTCAATCTGACTACCGACCATTGACACAAACTGACTAGACCCTCACGCCCTCCAGGTTCCGACCTCCCGCTCAGTGGGAGCCGCCATTTTGAGTCAGAAAACGATCAACTCTGATTGGATGAAAAACGTGTCGTGAAAAAATCTCTCCACGATATGTCGTGTGCCTAGACACTTCGATTGACAATACTCTACAGTACAAAGGTTTTTCGTTGTCAGTTAGTGCCAATTTTATAAGAAGGAATATTTTCATTGCTTCTACTTGTTTTTAATGCCATCAATTTGAATAAAAATTCACATACCAAAAGCAATCAATAAATTCAGATCTACCAATTCACCATGCAGATAATGTTCACAAATAATTTGTCCAGTTTTGTATATTTTCTATTATAAAACAGAGAAGTTACACATTTTTTTTTCTACAGAAGCCCACTTTTGGCCCTTTTTCTCAAATCTCTGTGGGACTTTGCTGCAATTCTTAGTGACATATTTCTTATGGGTAGGCAGTTAAGTGACACTCCGATAGGCTCGCGCACGGCAGTCTTTTTCGCCTGCTGCCAACTGTGACTGGCCGTGACTTTTGCGCATTCACATAGTCTCGAAAAAAGAAAAAAAAAAAGAAATGAATGCATAGCTGAACAAATTCACGAGAACTTGCACTTGGAGAAATCCATTTCCGGGTGTTGCTCCATAAACCTGTGAAATGGAAAAAAAACAAAACATGTCATAGCCTTTAAATGTGAAACATCAGCAATGGTTAAAATGGTTAATGACTCATTTTTCTACATGGGATAAAATTTCATTTACTTTTTACTGTTCACTATTTCACTAAATAGCAAATTCATTGTCTCTATCAGTCAAAAGGGTGAAAACTGATAAAGAAGTTGTTTTATAAAACATCAATGCGTTATTGTCTGCTGGCAGCACTTTCTTCATGACAATTTCAAAAAGAATTTATGATAAAAAATTCTATAATTCCCAACTAACAACTCGGTACAATTATCGCCACTTACTGCTATAAGATAAAAAAGAGGAAACAAAATTCGCCAAGACACCTTTACATCAGATATGATAAAATTTTCTGTTGCAAAAAAAAAAAAAACACTGAACTTGATTTATCTTTATTTGGTGTGCATTCAGATATTTCATGAGATTATGATCTACCAAGATGATCTTTTTGACCATCTAACATAACCTGTATATCTAATATGGCACAAGTTTCCCTGCCTTGCTAGGATCAGTCTTGCAACCACAATCCCTTTGGCCATTAGAACTTCTTCTGTTAAATAAGTTCCAAGATTTGCAGCAACCAGGACAGGGAATAGTTTGAAAGACTAAGCAACCTAAATGTTAATAAAATTAAATGCCATGAAATTTGCTCACTTTTTCAAAACATCTTGCTTCTTCTGTTCATCGGAAGTAGGTAAACCCATTTCCTTCTGTCTCTGGTCAAACATCATCTTTTCAACCATGGAACGTGTCTCGCCATCCAGATCTGACAGCTGCGCCATTAAAAAAAAAAGACAAAAAGAAAATATGCCGGTAAGTCCATCAGCATAAATGTACAGAAATATGTAAAACACGGATGTCTGCTTGAGTCAACAATGACACAGATTTAAACGTTTTACTGTAAAGCCCATAGCTTTCTTCTTTAAGAAATTTACCCTGCTATCCTGTCCATTAATATAACACAAGCCATTCAAAAACTTAATTCTAAACAGTTTTACACACACAATTATGTCTTACATAGTGTCGGGCAAGAGTACAAATTTAGATTTGGATATCAAGTTATACGGATCAAATTCAGTTATATGGTTGCGATCTGCATCAAACTTGCTTTTTAGAAATCTAAATCAGAGGCGGGGTCTGGAAAGAAACAGTTTGTCTCTGCCTTAACGATAATAATTTAATTTTAAAAAACCAAAGACAAAACAACTTCATCTGGACCCCCCCCCCCCCCCCCCCCCAAGACGAAAGAATAGAATTTACATACCTACCCCTTTTTCAATTCGGTAAACCCTCTTCTTTCAACGAACCAGATTGAGGGTCAAGACCTGATTTTCTTACCTGATAAAAACTTTGGATCTTTATCCTGATATCCATATATTTTGAAGTCGATAGTCCAAAAATGCTGATCTACCAAAAGCAAGTTGCTGCCCAGCACTAGTCTTACAGGGTAAATAAAAGCCGAGACAATGAAAAAAAACAACCACATGCTTGAAATAGAAACTTTGTTTAAGCATATATTCCACAATACCTCCGTACCTTAGAGTTCTCTGGCGTAACCTTTTTTGTATTGATCTCCGGTTCTGTTGTGACAATGCGACTCCACCATTCCATCTGGTTAACCTGAAGTATACAAGAACATTAATTATCAGTTAAAGCCATGAGCATCAAACATTCATTTTTTGGATCAAGCATCCATATCCTAGGACTGGCTGTGCTGGAAAAATGCCTACAGGCCGCTGTTTACTAAGACAGCACATTTCAGTGAAAGTTACCTTATTCTGGTGTTTATGGCCATGTTATAAAAAAGGCTAGGTATATTTGGGCCGAATACGGCCTAAATAGTAAATAGCACAAAACCCTGGTTCCGAGTTATTTGGGCCGATAATGCGAGTTTGCACTGTTCTAATTTTTTTTTTTTTTTTGAAAACAGAATTTGTGTCCGTACAATATTGCCTAAAGGTAGCGTCAATCACCACCACATTTTCCGGTAGCCGGTAGCGTCAATTACTAATACTACCGCATTTTGCGGTGGCTATTGACGGTACGTCGATCGCCAATGGCTACCCCAGCCCCTATTCGCCTGATTAGACAATCTGACTACCGCCCATTGATACAAACTGACTAGACCCTCACGCCCCCAGGCCCATCTGACCATTCCAATGCACACTTGAATCCACAATGGACAATGTATTCTGCGGTGGCAATTGACACTCCCTTGCCTAAAATACCTTCGGCCCAAATAGCACAGTACCGGGTTGTATAGGCCGTATCCGGCCTAAATATACACTTCCTATAAAAAAGCAGAAAGACCCATTTCCTACTCCGAAACTTCACCCGTCAGTTCCTTTGAAGTTAACACACATGAAATTACACACAAAGGCAGCACACACTGTATTTAATGCCCCGTTTTAAATTGTGGCTGACTGAAGAAAGAAACATCCTGTTCCAAAGCTCTGAAAAGAGAAATACAAGCAACCCAGCCTGTCAAACAATGCCCAATTCCTGGATGTAAACATGGGCTCTAGCAGTGAATTACAATTTTTTATGGTGCAGCTGAAAAGAGTTGACCTTATTTGAAGACATTGGCCCAACAAAGGATAAAAACAATACCTTTCTAATTTTTCACAAACTCCAATTAAACTGCCCAGCCCATGCCAATTACATGTACAAATATTTGCACTGCATGGGTATTTTCCAGTTTCCAAACTGAATTGGTAATATCCCTAGGGTTCTCAAGACTTATTTGCACTTGCAGTTCTGGCACAATAAACATCTCCCATAACCAACAGTTCTCAGCTTTCTACAGTTCTCAGTCAAATTTAGCACAATACTGTCCAAGACACCCAGAAATATAGATAATTTGGCTCTGAAGCTCACAAAAACAACTGGCCAAAGTTTGAATGTTCTGGATTTACAAAGATCATTTTTGGTCTTTTACTTCAAACAGATTTCTGGACTTAATCAATTTCATTATTTAACCATTCTAGGTTTAAAAGAGTAAAAATGAATATTTAAACAATTTTTTTTTCAGCAGAGGCACCACTTGGATATATTGATACATCTTTCTGCCAATGATATTATAGCAAACTGAAAACCTAAATCTATATACAGTAGACAACGGTTAAACCGAAATCGGCGAGACCACAGGTTTGTTTTCGGTTTAGGCAGAGTTTTGGTTTAGCGATAGGAGGTTTGAATGCCAGCTTCAAGAGAAGCAGCCCAAATCACTACCATAGAGGACAAATAATGTAAGTGCACAAGCTAAACAGACTCAACGCGTCTTCACATGCTCTGTGTTTTTTACTTAGAATGAGAATGGGTGATTGCTCAAGCCTAGGCACACTCGAAGCATGGATATGCGGGCGAATGTGGACTATCTCTCAGAACAGGGAGGCATGCGTGTGGACGGACAGTACAGACCACTGTCCTGCCGACCTGCTTGCCGTTACCATACATGATGCCATGAAATGCGTTGTCTTTCTAATGTCACACATTTTACATGAAAGGTCATTCGTGAGGGGCTAAACGTAACGTCTCCTGCAGTCTGATTTCGGACACTTGAGTTTATAGGCCTCCCTTCTCTCCCCCTATCCCTGTAGTGCTTCTGCTCCCATGTAGGCCTATTCTACCCGACAGAGCGAAGCATGCTCTGCTTTTATTTCTTCTTTGGGGGGGTGGTGTAGTGACTTGGCTCAATCTATGGCAAATCACAGTGGTCTTGCCACTAAATCCAGCAATTTTCTTTTCGGTTTAACCATAGGGTTGTTTTCGGTTTAGTGCTAGCTTGTTAACAAAGATAAAGAGGGCCAAAATCAGGGATTCTTATTTTCCTTTGGTTTAGCGCTAGTTTTGGTTTAACCGTTCTCCATTGTATCAATAAATTCAGTAATTTATCACTAACCTTTTCCATGTTGATCAGCACAATTTTTTTATCCTGAATGCACCACGTGGATTCATCAACCTTCACATCATTATACATGGTGCCTTCTAAAACTGGGGGATGACCTTTTAAACCCACACAAATTTTCTGGAACGAACAAAGATTAAAATTTTTGTCGACTGTACAATATGCATCCATCTGAAAATTATCAATATTACCTTTATTAAATTTTAGTGTCCTTCTGGACAAAGTAGTAACAACTAGTACATGTAATTGACAGCAATATTTTATGCATTTTCTCATCCAGGGGTTATTTGAATTAGTCATCCATTAAAGTTTATTTTAATCAAAATTAAAAATATTCATTAAATGCAAAGAAAATGCCAGAGCAAATAGTATATAATACTGTCTAACCTACTTTTACTAGTTTGTCAGCTTTCTGCCTAAGCATTGGGGCACTACTCTAACTTTAAAATATATCTAAAAAATAAACTACTTAGAATATGAATTTTTGGGTCTTGCTTTTTTGTTTCTACATCCATCACTGTTAATATTTTCTTTTAAAACCGCAATCATTTGAAGTCATTGTTTCATCTTTCACATCCAAGACAAACTGTAAAAGTGCTCAAAATGCCGTGCTTACAGACTCTGAAAAAGTGTCAAAAGAAACAGAAAGTAGATTGAGTTTTCCTGTTTTCACAAGGAAGAAAATCAGAGTATCATCTAAAGTCATATACTGTTTTGTTTCCAATATCAAGAAGTCTTGTCGTCAGAGATGCTTGAAAACCAATTCGTAGCAGTATGCTAGGCAAGACCCGAGACCCCCCCCCCCCCCTTTTTGCAGTCTTGATGGCCAATTAGGCAGTACTGGATTAAAAGCAAAGACTAAGGAACATTAAACACTGCTGTACATTCAAGGCAGAACTGAGGAGCACAACCTGAGTATATCACTCTTACTATATGGTACAGATAAAAACACAAGATTTTTATCCAGGGAGTAAGTGTAACATGCTTACTTTTTTCTCAATGTTCACCACCATATCCTTCCCTTTCAATGGAAAACTGACTTGGAATGGAATGCGAATCTGAAAATCAAGTCAACATTCACAGTAATTGTAATAACTGAGTCAGAGTAAAATGCAATATATAATTTGCAACTGTTAATCCATAAAAGCGCATAGAAGTGCTGAAAAAAAAAAAATGCAACCAGCAGATATCAATGAAAGGCATTTTAAAGCAAAAAAAAAAAAAGGGAGTAATGAAGACACCAAAGGCCCTACAGTTTGACGCAAAATGTCATATAAATCTAATTCAATTTCAACACCAATGAAGTGTAAATATTGTCTACAATCCCTGGGAGCACAAGGGAAATTTTTAAAAATTGGAATCATATTATTATTGTGCCTGTTGGTATGAATCAAACATTTTTCCTGTCATGTTAAAAGTAATAGAACCTCAAAAGAACTTAGAATTCATGGCAATGGGTTTCAATGACTGTTATCTTGAAAAGCAAAAAAATTTTGTCCAGGGAAAAATTTATTTATGAAAATTATTACCAGTAAACCCTACCTTCATGAAAAAAACTCTAAACAAAACCGCAATAATTTTTGTTACCTCAACTTCCTGAAGAGTCTGTGTCCAGCTGTAGTTTGGCATGTCTGCACCATTCCCTGAATTTGGTTTAAGTTTTCCTTTGTCTTTCTCATCCTCTTCATCTTCACTGGGGGACTGGAAATATCACATATGTTTATGGCCTTTCAGACTCATCCATTGAGAGCAAAATGAAAAGTTGTGGCAAAATTCTCAACCAAGAAGCACACACATGCAATGACGATGCTTAAATGTCACATGATTGACCTATCATAACATCTCAATAAATCTGGGATATTCAAAACTTAAAGTTGTCAATTACCATATTTTACAAATGAAACAGGATTTAGGTGATTAGAATATCTTACTTCTCAAAAGACTGTCTTCATTTTCCACAACCTCATGCACTGAATCAGCCCTAACACTTGCACTGTGTATCATTACTATTTCATTTTCCAAAACCCCCCACTCATGTACCTGTTTCCCATCAACCTACAGGTTTGACTCACCTACAACACGACAATGATCTTTGTTTTTAAAATGGGAAAAATCCTACATTTCTACCACCACACATGATTGGCATGTAAACTTTGTTCATTTCTTAATTTCAACAACTATCATACACTCTCATACCTTATCCTCTTTCTCCTCTTCTTTATCACCATTTTCAGCAGTATTTGTCCCTTTCTGAAATATAACAAGACAGAAAAGATAAACCATCCTTATCACATGTGATGCAACTTCCACAAATATAACACCGATGTTTCATGCTTTCAATTGTATGCTATATGTAGCACATTTTCCCAACATTTTTTTCAATTGGAATATCGTAAATCTATTAAAGTGTTCGCAATTGTAATTACCAACATCGATGTAATAAATACGTTTGGTCTGCAAAGTATACAAATGAAATAAGAGGCTGTCACGAGAAGCTCTTAAAAATATTTGTCAACTTTTCATAAATAATTCATCTATAAACCTTGAATGAAATTTTCAAAGCTTAAAACTTAAGGGGGGGAGCGGGTCCTGAAATCGAGTTTTTGCTTCAAAGTATCGATTTTTAGTTTTTGTGTTCTTGAGAAAGTTCAGCCATTTGAAATCACAATTATACCACATTTATTGTCTTGTGACACGTTTTTTCATTCCAAATGACCATATGTGGGAAGTGGGGGTCATGAAAAACGACCTCAAATTAGCTCGAAAAGACCAAAAAATGACTGAATGCAACAGCTCGCCACAGCGGTCTAAGCTCATACAAAAGCGAAAGTTTGGTATCAATACCTTTGTCTGCATCTCTGCCACACGTTTATGTCAAGGTTGCAGGCCTTCACCTTTCCTAACATGAACTATCAGTATCAACAAACAAACCCCCTTACAGGGCTGCATGAGCTCGTAGTACAACTGTGCGTGATCACTCTAACCTATGACCCCAAACTGCCGCATTCATTGGCTGGCATAAATTATGCAGACGAGCGGCCCCGGCTGTGAGCGCTCTGACTGGCCAGAGCTGAGGTGAAAGTTTGTGGTTCATGTAAACATGACCCGGCGGCTGCATGTGCGTTACAGCTAGCTGCCCAACAAAAGGAGCAAAAGAGAAAGAAAATGCGTGCAGCACCTCGGGAAAAGGCCAGATAGGAGATAGAAGTTGAGGAAGGTGGCCGAGCATACCAGTCTGGAATGCTCTAAAGTGTATGACCGTTGAAAATTTCATTTGGGCTTCCGTTTCATGTTAGTAAAGTTTCATTTGCAATTTTCTCAAAAAGTCATTTTTTGTCAATCATTTGTCAACTACATTTTTAATTATGAACCGATTGAAATAATATTTTGCATAAAGCACACTTACACCCCAACGCATGGAAATATGCATTCAATTTTGGGATATCATATGCGATCTTTGAAAGACACTTGATTTTTTGGCAAACTTCAGAACAAAATTGTGATTCTGTAATGCACCAAATTCAAAAATTTCTAAAAAATCAATCACCATAGGTATAAGAAAAAAGTATGCATATTTACAGAGATACTGCTCTTCATAATATGAGGTGAAAAAATCAGACAAATCCATTTGAAATTGGATGAGCCTTTGCAGTTTGAAAATTGCTAATTAGCATAACCAAAAATTCAAAATGGCGGCTTTACCATGGCAACCGTGTGCATCATGATGACTTGCATACTTGTATCCTGCTAATTTGAATGTGCTGAATCCAAATATCACAAGGAAAAAGCCCTCTCTATAAGTGTTTAGAAAATCACTCTCAGGACCCGCTCCCCCCTTAAATGAAAATTACACATACAACATCTATATCAGAAAACAAGATTCTTTGTTCACTCTTTCGCACTAGAAAGAGAGATTTCAACCTTTCTGTGGAAAGAGCGACTTACATTCTGCAATTCCTGTTCTAATCTTTCTGCTTCCTCATTTGTCAGTTCTTTAATCTTCGGTTCTTCCTCAGCTTGCTGCTTCACCTTCTCTTCCTCTGCTTTTTTCTTGGCAAGTCTTTCCTGTCTTCTTTTCTCCTCAGCCTCACGCTCAGCCTTTTCTTTTTGCATTCTTTCTTGGACCAGTTTTTCATGCTGCTCAAATTTTGCAATCACCATCTAATAAAAAAAAAAAAAAAAGCAGTCAAATGAAATGAAAAGGTGTGTTTTTTTCTCTCACAATATTCACTTACGATAAAAATACATTCTCCTTGTTCAAGGCCTGGGTAAATGTAAGACAGAATAATTTCTCAAAAAAAACTTTACTTTCATCAAATGTATGACAGCAAAGCAAACCTTATTTTCAGTAAATTCAACACCTCAAAAATTTTGGCCTTATTTGACACTATTGTCATTTAATTACTCTGCAGCAATAACATTATTCTTATGTTGAAAATTGGATATTTTACTGCTTTTCTCTGTGAACACCAAACAAAACTGACTTTTAATCCATCTGTGCTTCATATGTTGTATGCTTCCTTTCTTACTTTCCTGTAATTCTGTGTCTTTATTAAAACCCAAAAACATTCCCAAACAAAAAGAATTAAAAAAGAAAGAAAAAGAAACAAACAAAAGTACAAATTCTTTATGCAAAAACACACCTATCCACTAAATTATTCTTTGACTTCTCTCTCTCCCCACTTAAAATTGGGCTTGATGATTGAAAGTAAAGTAATCAAAGCAGTATGTTTCCAGAGCAAATCATAATATGAAAAGGGGGGGGGGGGAATTAATACTGAAACTCGCATCAAGCCAGCATATCCCGGATAGCAATAGTTATAATACAAATTATGATCTAAATAGTAACAGAAATTATGTATATCAGGGTGTATGTTATTCAAACAATTTTTTTTTTCACCAGTTTTAAAAATATCCCAATTGTTTTACTATCTGCCCAAAGAAATGAACAAATTTGAATAGATTTGCACCAGAAGTTACTTTACAAAAACTCAGATGAAGCCCACTTGTAAGTTATCCTTTTGACATTAAATACTTCATACACTGTAATGACGACAAAAAAGCTTAGCTTGTCAAGAAATAAAACAAAAACAAACTGCTTGCCATATGGACGTTACCTTTTCTGCTTGCTCGGCCCCAGCACCAGAGTAGAAGTCTGTTTTTCTTGCTAAGAATCCAAAGAAAGCATCAAGAAGCTGTGGGATGGCAATAATGAGATTATTTAAATACTATTTCCATCTACAGCTACAAAAAGACTTTCGAATGGGTATCATGCCAGTTTTGCTGGATTGCACCATTTAAATTTAATGTACTCAGCTCAGTGAAATATTTGAGGCTCATGTTAACTCACTAAATCCTAAGCCCCAGATCACCTGCTGCTGCCTGTGCCTAAGAATTTCTAGCCTTTTTTTACAATTACAAAAAAAAAAGTAAATATGCACTTACTGCAATGAAACTTGGTGAGAAGATTATTTATTGGCTGTACTTTCCAGATATCAAATTTGTTTTACAAAATAATAATATAGTTTCAGAGTTACAGACAAAACCAAACGGGTTAAAAATGAGGAAAGAATAAAAACTTTGATAGTCATCTGAATTGCAGAGAGTCACAGAAAATGCTACTCATCAGCTAAGTAAAAGTAGTCCAAACTATCAGAATGAATAGATCTATATATATCCAAACAATACTAGACCTAGGTAAGTTCAAAACACAGTGCTGCACAAAGAGAATTCGGCACTGGAAAATCTAAATGCAAACAAAGAACCTAGGTTAGAGGTCACAGTTTCCTCACCTACAAAGTTATTCTAATTCTTGTTTTGTAATTTCCGCCAATTATAATCTCACTGATGATTGGCTTCTAAATGTGCACAGCTATTGACTTATCCAATGAAAATATTGGTTGATGTCATTATTCATGGGAAAATCTTGTACCGATATACAGTCCAATCCACTTATCTCGACATGGCTTTTGGCGACATTCTGGGTAACTCGACACAATTTTTAAGTCCCAAACTGTTGCTTCTTTAATGCTACTAAATATTTCCCCGTAACTTGACCTGCTATTCCATACTTTCCTCTTTTATCGACACATTCCTCCCTGACTGCGGCAAAACAAGTACACTAGATCTACTACGGTGCTACCAAAAATAATCACGCAACTGCCCACATGCAAGACCTCTTTATTTCTTTTTGCAGTGATGGCGGGGAGGGGTAGGAGAGGCGATATTTGGACAGAGCATTACCTTTGGCTTCAGTAACGAGAGTGCGGAGTGCTATGCCTAAGCGTACGGCAGTAGAAGTACAGAGTACTACAAACTTAGTAATTTTTTTACCCACAAAATATTCGTGCACCGTTGATGCTAGGCCTTGACCTAGATCTCTTGAACTGCTGTACTGTGTGTGTCTCGGTATCATCACTTCTTCTCAAGAAACAGTCAGGTCAAGGTTAAAAAAAAATAGTAAAGCACTGCGCATTTGATAGCTACAGCATTTTGCCGATATCGGCAAATCTTTGCCACGCACCTGCTCCACACAACGATATTGGAGGAATGGGTGACAATATGCGGATAATTAAAAGAAACAAAGGAAATAATTGCGTTATTTATTGGACACTTCCCATAATGGTGATGTTTGATCCCCCCCCCCCCCTTTTTTTCTCTCTCTTCCATCACTAATCTGCTATTTCGACTTTCTCTTTACTCAATGCAAGTCAGACAGTCCCACTGATGTCAAGATATTAGGATTGCACTGTAGTCAGGGCTAGCTGACAACAGTTGTCAGGGGAAACCGATATAGACGGGGTTGGGTTCACTGAGTTACATATAAGTATGAAAAACATCTCTATCCAATTCGAAGACCAACTTCTGAAGCTGCATTCTGGTGAGGACCTCCACACCCAAAGTTTGGTCGCAGTTTCCAATATTTCATTACTGAACAAAAGTTTAGCCATGAGATGCATTTGGACGTCCTTCCCCATCCACCACATCTCCTGAAATTCCATCTCTCTTGGGAACTGCTTTTAAGACAGACTAACTTCAATATGATGACACCAACAGCACTGTGGATGGCAGCTTTCTGACATTGCTTTTATGTACCTTAAGTGACCCCTGACAAAACTGTCCATAATTTTTTGGCTGATCATCCGTGTTTTTACATGCCTCCCCCACCCAATTTTTAGTTTTTGCCTCTTTAAAGAAAGGCATAAATAGCCAGTATTCACTTAAATTAAAATATCAAAACTAAAATTCTGAAAACATGCACTAAATCTAGATCTAGATCTCTAGATCCAGATAACCTTGCATAAAAGGAAAATATTGTGGTGCCTCTCCAATTACATGGATGGAACCTGGCCCCTATAAAATTCCAGAACTTTTCCCTGCAAGCACATGTCACGCACAAATAGTCTACACAGTGCATTAAAAATGTACAAAATGAATCAACAATATGTGCACTGGCAAACAAAGAAATCTTGGGAGAAATTTTATTGGTCTGTGCTGGCGAACAGTCACTTCATTTAAATTAAATTAAAATTCCATCAGTGAGAAATGATGCAGTTCCATGGGTTCCAGCAACGGAGCCATCTGAAACCTGAAAATCACTTTGACCAAATAAGCCAAACCTGAAGTCGCAGGCACTGAGCAACGCAGTGATTTAAGACGAGACCTACCAACTAAATGACACCTAAATCGCATGTCACAGTGGATAACGTACCACAGTTAGTCAGTTTTGGTGCACGCCTATAAATTTCCTTAAGTTCATTTAAAATGTGTGACTGCAGCAGTTTTTTATTCTATAAGATGAAGATTATTTCCTGAATGTGGGGAAAATTCTCCAAGTTTGCAAAACATATTGCAAACACTCAATGGACAATACATGTAACCATGACTTTTGTGCATGTTTATTAACTATATCTGTGTCCCTTGAGCCAATAAAATATACCCTGTTGTCTCCCTTTCAATTCAACACAGGTAAGCTGGGTTTTCCTGTGTACGGAAATAGAAACGTCAAAAACCCATCAAGTAGTGAAACTGAACTACATACTGTACATGTACTTGGCGTTATGACGTTTTCGTTTCGGTACACATGAAAACTAGGCTTAAGCAATATGCCGTTGCTTGACTCGCACTGCTTGCGACCCCCGTGGTTGTAATAGAAGCGTCAGACCTATAGGCCTCACTCATGCTTGATGTCTAAGTACTGTTTATTGGACTGAATGAAGTGAAATCCGGCTATGCCGATGATATTGATGCCGGAAAACTAAAAACAGTAGAACAATCTGAGGCGGGCCCCTTCAGGGCACTAGAAGTGCGTAGCGGTCCCGGCGTTCCGTCCGCCATTTTACCTGCCTCTGGCCGGAATCGAATACTGTATTCCGCGTGTCAGTGGATTCGATAAGCAGCGGTAAGGCCAATGACCGTGATTAGTTCTTTATAAGCAGCGATGAGGTGGAAAGGAAGATAGGTTGTTGTTTTTTTTTGCTGTTGGTGTCTTTGGACTGCCGAGCTATATACTGGCGCTCGAGTACGGAACTCCTTCCAGAAGGACTTCCCGAATGCATTCTATAGTCCGAGTGAAAACAATACATAGCTACCCCGGCGGCTCACCCTGATATGTCAGTCTGACTACTGCCCAGAAGAACATCGGCCTACGGCCTCGATGATACAAACTGACTAGACCCTCACGTCGTTACATATCAATCTGACAATGGACTAATATAGCCTAGAATCTGGAATACAGTATTCGAATCCGCCCAGAGGCAGGTAAAATGGCGGACGGAACGCCGGGACCGCTACGCACTTCTAGTGCCCCCCTTCAGGCTGGTATAAACTAAATTATCTGTCATCGGGTTGATCCAGTACAATGATTAGTAATAATAGTAGCCGTACAACGTGTATCGGTACAGATCTAGAGGGCGTGCTTGACCTTGACCTAGATTGTAGGTTTTTGCGTAACAGTAGTAACACGTCAAATCAGTCCGCACAACACGCAGGGTTGTAAACAGCCGGCGACAGTATGGAAGGAAATATCGCGACATGCCCAGAAGCCGCAGAGAAAAATGATTAGTTGATTAGTATGTAGTGTAATTAATCTTGACCGTTTAAAAAAAACAAAGCCTGAAATTGGTAACTGAATTAAAATTATACATTAGATCTATGTTACATTAAGGGAAAGACAATAAGAAGAAAGAATCTGACCCACTTACACAGTTTTAGAAGGGCTGTACTTTAGATCCATTACACTTAATATGGTTTCATAGAGGAACTGATGATGAGTAGGCTAGTTAAGCAGAACAAAACAAACACAATGCATTTAAACTTAAACTGTCTTAACTGAGTTTCTTAAAAAAGATGTTGATACCAAATCCCTGTAGCCTATGTGTCGATTCTCTTAGCTCTACTCTAGACTAGATCTAGAATCTAGATCTAGATCGGATCTAGACTTGGAGATCTAGATCGGATCTAGACTTGGAGATCTAGATCTAGACCTACTAGTAGACTTTGCCGACTGCCAGTCAGTGCCACCTGAACTTCTTCAGAGACACGCCATCTGCCAATAGCACTTGGTGATAGATCATAAATTTATTCATACTGAGAAAATATTTAAATCTCAATCTAGAACTGGCAAAGCTTTTACTTTTAGCATCACCACCACCACCACCAAATTCCGTGTCGGAAACCGCATGTGAAACATTGCTACAGGCACTGAGGCTACACCACTAAGCCAACTGAAGTGAAAGGCAACAACAAAAGATATTTTCTATGCGAAAAGATAACAAATAGACCTTACTCAGTTTGCTAGATTTCTAAAGAACTGCCGGCCGATTTGAGGACAATGTAAAGTGATCGTGCTACTGGCGGATGGCACAGAAGGTCAGTGATCGCGCCCCGGGCGGAAAGGACGGAGTAGGCAACTGTGCTTTCGACGGAAAAGACGGAAGATTTAGATCCCTGAACACGTTCACAGTACACATGGAACCAAGCAACCGGGTATTCCAAACAAAGGCATCCATCGTCAATCAATATAATATAGAAGTTCGTAGATCTACCATTGCAGGTGTCTAAAGCATTAATTCTGGCGTAGACCTGACACATGAGATGAAGTCAGCGCAACACATAATAGTAATACAAATCCACTCAAACGATACACTGAACAAGCGGGTCTTGACCCGACACAATACGTGACCCTTCGGTCACTTTTAAGTTCGCGTTATTGTCAGCGCAATGATGATGCATGTGAAGCGCTTGTGATCTAAATCTGCGAATCAGCCAGAACACGACGGTAGCCCTATGTTGGCGATACGCCTTCAGACACGGTAAATGCTAAAAATAGGCGCAAAGTAGGCCGATATCTCAAACGCACACTTGCTCTTTTGTGTTTTGGATACCAGGTTTTTGTTGTTTTTTTTTTCAATTCTTCACATCGCGAAACCGGAAATCTGGTATATACTGGAGGTCTGGCACCCATGCAGTTCCAAGCATGTTTCACTTTATAAAATCGGGTCAGAGCTGATATTAACGTCCAAATCTAACTCAGTAACTGTTGCTTAAAATGTGACTTATTGGTTGCATTACACAGGTCAGTAAGTGACTGATAACAAAGGGAAACATCCTTTATTTGACTGGTGAAACTTCTACAGTGCCAGTGGGATAGCTTTTTAAAAAGAGATGGAAGGCAAGACGGGAGGAGTACCTTACTCGAGCGCCACTGTGTCAGACTGTCAGATTGATAAGTAACGACGTGAGGGTCTAGTCAGTTTGTATCATCAAGGCCGTAGGCCGATGTTCGTCTGGGCAGTAGTCAGATTGACATATCAGGGAAAGCCCCCGGGGTAGCTAGGCCTATGTATCATCTCTTTTAGTTAGTTTCTGGTCTTTGGCGCTCGAGTACGGAACTCCTTCCGGCAAGACTCCATGCTAAAGAGACATCTTGTGTCTTCTGTTCCAAACAGAAGGTTTGATAGCATCGGAACAAAGAGTCCCACAATGTGGAGCGAAATAATAAGATCTGGTCTTGCCAGTCTAGTCCATCTATCTATTAATATTCTATTCCACTTGCCGAGCAACTAGGCTAGACAACATGATCTAGTCTAGACTAGATCTAGATCTAGAGTCTAGATGGGAGGAGTACCTTACTCGAGCGCCACTTTGTCAGATTGATAAGTAACGACGTGAGGGTCTAGTCAGTTTGTATCATCGAGGCCGTAGGCCGATGTTCGTCTGGGCAGTAGTCAGATTGACATATCAGGGAAAGCCCCCGGGGTAGCTATGTATCATCTCTTTTAGTTAGTTTCTGGTCTTTGGCGCTCGAGTACGGAACTCCTTCCCTAGACTGGCTATTTCTGAATAGAACTGTTAGTCTCTCGACCTGGGCCTTGTCCATTGAAGTCAAGCATTCACAAATTCTACCTCTTGAATGCCTCCTTCACACTGCTGGGCCATGGCCATAAGCATGCCATCGAATCTTTCCGGATCTGTAGATCCCGACATTGTTTACTGTTCTCGTTTTCAAGTCTTGTGCTGTAGTGTTATGTTCTAGAAACAACCACCACCTGACCACTTCGAATTACACTACAATAATGCACGTTACAGCTCTATCTTCCGGTTCTAAGAAGATCTGATTATTGCGGCGACACCGTAGCAGAATAAAATTTATTCAAGGACTATTTGTACTATGCAGTGTATTCACAGGAGTTTGAAGGGATAATTTGTCCAAGGCTAGATCATTCATTCAATGTCAATACTACTGAAAGCAGGTAATTAGCTTCTGCGAATTTTAGCACTGTTTATATCTTTCCTTTTTTTTACAGATGAAAGTAATGGTGACGATAAGGTGTGTTTTTTCTCTCTTTTTTTCTGTTAGATTTTATTGTGCAGTTTTCTTGTTGCTTTTTTTTTTTTTTTTAAATAACCACCAAGAGGTTTGTAAAATATAAACTTGTTTTCCCAAGTTTGCACGTAGCTTAGGGTTTTTTTGTTTTTTTTTTGTCAGTTGTTTAGTTAAGAGGGGTAGTTGCTCAGTGTGTTAAGGTTTGACATCCGATTTCGTTTAAACCTATTATATTATGTAGATATCTATATATTTTCTTGCTTTTGTATTCACGAACTTGTGTGGGGTATTTTTGCCAGTTTCCTCTAAGTATATGTAATTATCTAATTTGTTTGTGTGTTCAAACGAGGAGAACATTCAATATGGGTGTGCTGAGAAATTGTCGGTGCACTTCACACAATTTGTTGTATTTGGTGTAGTAGGAGTAGTAATTTCCCTATTCTTTGAAGTCAGCATAATATATCGATTTGTTGACAGAGACTTATAAGAACCCTTGAAATTGACGGACGTTCAATCTGTTTTGTTTTGAGCTACATTACATACATGTATATTGTATGAATTTGTTTCAATATCCTCCATTCTTATCCAGATTATCCACCAAAAGACGCAGGATCAATGACCATTAAGATTTTTTTAAAAATTACAACCAAATCATATCTCCTAATCAAGTAACTGTATTACTGAATTTTCTTATACTTTTATGTGTTGGACAGAGTTAGAACTACAACCAAGCATGACTTGGAGCAAAAAGTCAAGAACTTCGTATGACCGTGAATCAAGATCACCCACGAGATAAAAAGAAGGACATGTGCAGCAATCAATGACAAATATATGCGAAACAATTAACATAGGCCATTACATCCATATATTTTAAAATAGGTGGTGACAAGGAACAACAAAATCGGTAAATGAATTGCAAGAAGATGGTGGTAAATAAGCCCTGACGACCGTGGAAATAGTCATTAAAACAGCGTAAGTGCGCACGCGTTGTTGCTACAGTCACTGCTTCCGTGTACAAGATGGCGGTGCAGTGGAAAAAGTATTATCCAAATCCAGATGAGAACTTTGTAATGAGAGGGGGGCAACCTTTCTATTACAGGTGCTTGAATTGTCAATCAAATTCTGTTCAAAGATTGACGGATCTGTTTGATTTTGAAACAAAAAAAATGCATTTTAGTTTTAGGAAAACGGGCCTATTGATGGAGGAATAAATTTTAGGAATAGGCCTACATGAAAGTAAAACAGGTCTCAGCTTGATTAACTGGAGAAGGGAGCAGGAAATGATAAGCGGTCTGATGGCTTCTTTGTATTTAATTTTTGGGGGGTGGGGATGGGGGGCATATGCACATTAAGCGCAAGGTAACTGAAAGGGGGAATTCTATGGTAAGTTTTGAGATGCTCCTAATAAAAAATAACAGAGCAATTTAGGTTGAGGTTACTGCACTGCAAACGAGTAATGTCAGTGGATGATACTTTTTGTCCATCAGCAAATGTTAATTTCTTCTTTCCAGAACTTTCTCAGCATTCACTGTAATAGTCAGTGATGAAAATGTTTGAATATTTTACAATTTTTTTTATCCTAATTTGTAAATTTTGCTTATTTTTCTCAGGGAGGCACCAGGTTTTACATCTAATTCAATGCTTACGGATACAACAAAAAACCTGTCACAGCACATATACAACAGTGACAAATATGGGGACGATATACAACTCCGGGGCTCTCTCCGCACCATTTCACGTAGCTTAAATCGCGTAAGTGGAGATCTGAGGAAATCACTTCTTATGGAAAACGACAGCAACTTGAGAACCAGCAAAATGTCTCACCACTACACACATGCTGAACTAAATGAAGCTCTGCGAGATGCTATGAATAAAAATCCTCCTCCACCTGAGTTTTTGTCCCATACTGACTGGTATACGAAACCTATTCACATTTCTTCTTCTGTGAACATTCCCATGAGCCATGATGATATGCTGGCAGCTCGCTACTTTCCTATCACTCTTGGTGAGTCAAAGTCTTTGGAAATGGTTGGCGAATTGAAACCAGGAAGAGGCAGATCGCAGTCTCAGTCAAAGGACAAAGGCAGAAGACAAAGATCCAAGAGTGCAACATCGAGAACAGGACAGACTAGAGAAGAAGTCAGGAGACTTGATAACACCTATTTTTTAACTGCGATGGCACCTCATATAAGTAAGTGTTTATTTATATAGATATATATAGATTTATACATATATCAAAATACATTATTGTGTTTCCACAAAGACAAAATGTTAAGTTTTGTAATCCTGAACCTTTCTATATGATATTTTTATGAACCTACTGAATATATGCATATTTTGATCACCGAAAATAAGTTTCCATTCCTGAGTAATTTCAATTAAGGGGAGGAGCGGGTAAAAATTCTATTTTAATAATAATAATAATAGAGATCATTTATATAGCGCCTTATCCCTGATTCGGCTCAAGGCGCTGTACATTTTATAAACACATTATATGCACAATCAGTCTTATAAGCACAGGAAAAACACAAAGCATGTTACATCAAATGAACAAATGTATACCGTCATACAATCAGAAGATCATTTTGTCGATATTAGATGGATGGGGATTGGTGGGCCAGTTTAAACAAGTGTGTCTTTAAGGCTGCCTTAAACTCTGATTCTGACTCGATGTTTCTGATTTCTTGGGGTAGGTTGTTCCATATTTTAGGACCTGAATGGTTAAAAGATCTCTCCCCTACTTTCTTCAATGGCAGGGGTGATGAAATCGCCAGTCCGCTCGCCCCAGGCGACTAAACTTTTCCGCGGACGACCTAATTTGCGCCGACTGCCGGTCCAACGGACGATGTTAAAATCGCGGCAAAGCTTGACCGTTTCCTGCTTAGTGGCGCCATGAGGTCGGGCATCAGCTCTCCTCCCGTCTCGGTCAGACAGATTTTACGCACAGACTTACAAATAAGTTTCTTGTTCTAGACTAGATCTAAGATGGATCGCTTCCTAACACGATCTGGTGACGCCCCGCTGCCAAAAAAGAAAAAAACTGACGAGGAGAAGAAATCCAGAGACAGTCATTATGATAAAAAAATACGCAGCCGGTCTTTTCAAGTAACATGGTGCGTCGACAGGCGAGCGTCGGACATGGCTGAAGTTCGACGGACAGAAAATGTATTGTACTTTCTGTCAACGCTTTGCTACGGGGAAAGTGAAAAGCTCTCCATTTGTGGTCGGATCAGCGATTTTCAAACTGGAAAGTGTGACCACTCATGAAAAGTCTGCCGGACACACGTGGAGTAAAACATGCGAGGAGAACCGTGACAAGAAGAAAGCAGACACAGAGGCAGCGAAATGCTTGACTTCAATGGACAAGGCCCAGGTCGAGAGACTAACAGTTCTATTCAGAACTGCTCATGCTCTGGCAAAAAATGCCAGGCCTTTCACAGACTTCGTTTGGATGTGCAAGTAAGTTTCTGTATGTCACTTTGTGATTGTGTGTGTGTGTGTGTGTTTATGTCTTTTGTTTTCCATAAAATGCATTGATTTTGATTTAAATATATATATATATAAATATATATAATATATATATATATAGCTCTCTCTCTGACTCATAATTTTATCTCTGATACACATACACTCTCTCTCTCTCTCTGACTCATATTATTATTATAATTTCATCTTTTGACACATAGTGATACACACACTGTGACACACACATACATCTCTCTTTCAAATCACAAGTCAGCTTATACATATTGGTTTCTGTGGTTGTTTCAGTTTGGACAAAATGAAAGGAATAGGCCTTGGAGAAACCTATTTGAACAGGCTGTATGCTAAAGTCTTTGTGCATTCCATTGCTGAAACTACAAGGCAGGAGCAGAAGCTTGCATACTCAGATGCCAAATTTCTTTCCATTCTGTCAGATGGATCCACGGACTCAGCTGGATGACTTTGAGGCTGCATTGGATGACAGTCTACTCTGATTAAATAGTTTGAATACATCAGAATTTGTTTTCTTACCAGATAGCAATAATGTTTATTCTAGCCATAAACCAGTACAGTATTTGAAGATCTTCATGCAATAAATTAATAATGCTTATTCTAGTCATCTGTGTTTCATTCCCTTGTCATTTCAGTCAATTAAAACACACTTTTTTTAACTTTACTCTGCCTTTTGTTTCTTTTATATTTTCAAAGTGGACGGACTAGTAAAAATTTCTGCGGACTAGCTGATTTTCCTGTGGAGTAGTCCTGCGGACTAGTTTAAATTTTAAGATTTCATCACCCCTGAATGGTCTGGTGAGAGTTAACAAATTTTGATCACCCGATCTAAGGGAACGTGGTGGGACATATTTTGGAATCAGGCTGGACAGGTATGATGGTGCATTATTATGAAGAGATTTATGGCACAATACAGCAATTTTATAGGCTATTCTTGATCTTATCGGCAGCCAGTGGAGATGGGCTAGCATTGGTGTTACATGGTCACGTTTTTTCTTCTTCATCACTAATCCAGCTGCATTATTTTCCCTAGTTGTTAATAAATTTGAAAATGTATTCAAATTTTTTTTTTAACTTTGCGGTTGCTATGGTAACGGCGGCCATATTGAATTTTCATTACATTTTTAAATTAATAATTCTGTGAAAACCATCGGCTGCAATGAGCTCAAATTTTGCATACAAGTTAAGAATAGGTATGAAAAGAGAGTTACAACGCCATATTTCCAATAAATTTATCAATTGGTCATATTCCAATGTTGAAGTAGTAGGTTACATTTTTATCTGACAACACAGTTTTCAAATTACTCTGTCTGAAAAAATATCGCATATGACCCAAATCGGCCGTTGTAACATCAAAGTATATATATTCAATGACACATGTGCAAATTTTGAGAGCAATCTGTTCGCTAGTTATGGAAAAATTAAGAACTGAAATTGTGAAAATGCATTAAAACCAAATGGCCCTAAGGGCTTTCTAATTGCTCTAGCTCGCAAAAAATATCACAAATAACCCAAATTGGCCATTGTAATATCAAGGAACATACATCCAAGTACACATGTGCAAAATTTGGGGGCAATCTGTCTGCTAGTTATGGAGAAATTGAGAATTGAAATTGTTTCCCAATTTTGTCTAGATCTAGTCCCAGTGGTCAATATTTTGAGCCGCTCCTCCCCTTAACATTTCATAGAATACTTTACCCCATCCTATAAGAAATGCAATGGAACCTGCATAAGCCGAAATTCCGGGGACCAGCTATTGTATTTCGTATTCACAGTACTTTGGATAAAAAGTTATTGTTTTAAAATCACAATTTTAGTCACTTGGAGGGAAGCAATATAAGATACATTGGTAATTTTACTTTATTACCTCTCTTGATGTACTGTACCCACCAAATAAAGTGTGCGTGTGTGTGTGTTTGTTTGTTTGTTTTTTTATCACATGTGTATGTGGATGAGATGTGCATTTATGTACAGTAGCCTGAAAGAACAGCCAAAACTGTGAGTGGTGATCTACTAGTCATATAGAGTATAGTTACACATGTATTCGAAATGCTGAACAAGTACTGTTAATGAATGTATTGTAATCAATGTGACACCCATGACATACTCGTAACTGACCATGGCATAATGAGAACATGTGAGGGTGATTGGTTAAAAAAAAAAAAGCTGCTCAAGGTATGGGCGCCTTTCTGTCTGGTGTCCTTGTCTTCTAGTTCAAAGACACTATATCATTTCTCTTGTTCTCCTCCAACCCCATCAAGCAGGCCAGCATAGTCTGGCATGAAATTAACAAGGCAAGATTCTTTTACATTACATCAAAGGCCTTGAAGTTTCAAGACAGCACTTTTGCTTGACCAAATAAGTGAAAGAGACTCTTTCACTTTCAGTTAAAAAGGTATAATGATTTTCTTCATGTGTAAACAAGCGTAAATTTAAATACAGAATATACAAGGATCATGGCAGGACCATGGAAATCTCACACATGTAAGGAAATTTCTTATTATCTACTTTTGGTTTAAGCAGGTTCCACTGTATATGAAAATGCTGGTGCACCTGTTACCATTTTGGCAAAAGGAATGATACATGTGTTTGGATATCAGCTGCAGGAAGTCTTATTGGTGAAAATTTCCGGCTGAATAGCCTTTTGGGGCTAGAATGGGTGCCCAGTGGTAATAATCTCATTGATATTTTTATTATCCAGAAACAGCTGGCATTGCTTTCACAACACCATACAGTGATGAAATTTCTAAACTACGCATGGAAAAACTAGGTCTTGAGGAGCAGCAATATCTTGAATTGAAAAGACAAGCAGAACTGGAAAGAATTCGTGGTCCAAAACCAAAATGGTATGGAGAAATTAATTTCTTACAGCTGGCCCTATTATGAAACGGTGCCGAGGACTTTGCATTATAAAAGAGGGAAAAATAAACGGTTTTACTTGTATTTCTTATCTTAAATTAATTTTAATTTTCTTTTCCATACAAACTTTTGAAATACATGTATAGGACTTTTCTTACATCAACAGAAAAAAAAGAATCCTTCAAGGAGTTCATAGAATATTTGGCAAAAAAAGAATTGTTATCTTTGTCATCTGCAGTTGTATAACACACTTTTGCAGTTTCATGATAGGGCCATGGTTATAATAATTTGTAAGGAGCTTTCTGAAAAAGATATTACTTTTAAAAGATAGGACAGTTTATTCACTGTCATACAGAATCTGTGATATTAAATTCCAAACCAAAGCACCTATTTTGCCAGTTGCATATAGCGCAACCATACTGTCCATAGCACTGGAAATGAGAGATCATGCTTCGAACAACAGCATATCTGTCATTGAAGCAGTGCTGAATTGCCTTTTTGAAATGTTTCCATTGGTTTCCAGTCTTAGTGAACACTTTTTTCCAGATGAAGACCCGGATAGAAGAATGACCATAGTCCAATTTGAAAGATTTTTTGGTTATTTTTTTAAATTATTGCAATGCCTATTTTGCCCCAAAGCCCCGTTTTTCTACCGAAGTAAAGCCTCCCTCTGATGAAACAGATTGCTTTTCTGTATCTCCATTAGCAATGCACTTTGGGACTTTCAAACTTAAAATATTGATTTTTTCAGTTTCATGGATATGTGACTATAGTTGTTTTTCCAGTTGGGTCTTCAGATGTTAGAGCAGCAAAAATTTAATTTCATTGTAGTCTCTCATATATGCCATGGTACTAAACTGGCTATGGTGGCTCATTTTATTTCTCATTATGGACAGTGCTGAGAGAGTATTTGTAGCCATCACTTTCCGAGCTAAGTTTCAAAATGAAAATAATACTCTCAAACTTTGATAATGTGAACGAAGGCTTGGTTTGATTGTACTAGTATTTTCCTATCTTCACACCATATTTTAGACATTCATATCCATTAATAAACGTTATCTCTCATGAAATTAATCTAATATATTTTTTGATAAGATAAAATGCATAGCTAGTAATTATACATGATGGTCATCAGCTGAAGTAGTAGTTATTTTGCCACGTTATAATCTCAGAAGAGATTCCTTGAGGTTTATTTCTTCATCAATGTTTTGGTGGGAATTCTCAATGAAAAGGGAAGACAAGTAGTGTATTCTTAATGTTTGTGGTTGTAAATGTTTTAGATAAATTTTGCTCATGTGTTTCATGATTGTTGTATGCATATTGCTCAGGTATGAAATGAAGACTCCAGAATTTCACTACGAAGCAAGCAAGAACAACGAGCTTTTACGCAACTCAGACAAATGGGATGATCTGCTTCGATACAGAGAGAGTTTGGTTCATGCCACAAATCAACTACGTACAGCATTAAAGAATTATGAAATACCCTCATATTGAATACACTTTTTAGGAACATAGAACTACTCATTTGTGGGAATTTAGAATAGATTCAATACTTGAAGGATAAAATCTTTCTTACTCTACAGATGTGAGGACAACAGTTAACAATGTTTTGTATTATAGTTATTAATATTGAGGTCATGATAGTTATTTATTGTACCTTTAAACAATTTTTTTCTAGATTAGCAATATTTCTATGTCAGCAAAAACATTGTTCATTTCTAAGACTATACCACTGCAAATGTGTGTATGATATGGGATGTTTTATACCTCAATTGTTTATGGTACCTGTGCACCAGGTTTTTTCCTCATTAGCTTGGTTTCTTTTGAGACAGTGGAATCAGATTTAATCAAAGTCTACAGAACCAGTGGTAAGATTTGAACTGCAAAAATTAATTCAAAATATAATTTTGACACATCCATTTGTTAAAGAGAAAAAGCGCTCTTCGTTGTCATAGTGCGTTTTTCTGTACATGAACTGTTTTCAAGTTAATTTTCTTGCATCTTCAAATTCACCACGGTGTTGAATGAAGTTCTTTCTTGGGGTTGAAAAATCCACATGCATTGCAATTAGTACACATCTGTTTATGTCAGACTGCACAGAATCTGAGATGCAGCCCAATATGGGTAATATCTGTGCAGCTTCTTTCGATTCACACTCACTTCAGTCCCCAATGCCTATTTGTCACATCAATTTATTACTCTATAACTCAAACAACTAGTGATTGTGAGGGCAACTAATGTATTGTGTCAAATGTCAACTTGCCCATCTGGCTAATAATATGAGCCCTTTCAGTTCCTGCTGCACTGGGTTAATAATAAGTTTACAGTAATTATAGTGTCCTGAGATTTATTGGTATTGTACTTGTGTTGTTAGCCAAAATTCTTCAGGCATTGTCAGAATATGGGCTGTAAGCAAACCTTAGGTTCCTGTAAAAACAACAACTGATAGTTTGCTTCAAATTATAAATATTTTTTTCTAAAACACACAAAGGATTATGTTTATATTGAGACTTTTCATTTTGGTTTGGACTCAAAGAAATGCAATTATATCAGACTTTATTATAAGGGATCCGCTGTGTCATTTAACTTTGAAATGTCTAATCTATGTACAAAACCAAAAAGAATGTATGATGTTTTAAACAAAAATAGAATTTATTAAAGGAAAGCGTATATAATATAAAAAGGGTACTCAGCTCTGTCATTACAATGACCAACATCAGCTGTTCTTATATATACCATATTTTGCATAAACACACAATCTGCCTACTGCAAGTATATCTTATCTAAAGCAATCATCTTAAAAATGTTCATAAATACTGATTGCATTGAAACAATGTAAAATTGTGTGATGAGCAAACACACTAGGAAATTATTTTCCGCTATGACAAATGCCAGTTACATCACGGCACATAAAAAGAAGTTGATAAATTAAAAACTTCAAATAACAAACATGCCTCAATAAGTTTGAATATGAAATAAAAAAGTGATTCCACTGAATTTGATATAACTCTGAGAAATGCGTTACATCAAGGACTGGTATGTTAATTCAACACATGGGGAGACTGCACATGCTTCATTTTCGCCTGTGATCCCTCCTGGGACATAGGCCGCCAACAAGAGCTCTCCAGGCATCCCGGTCCTGGGCCAGTTGTTCCAGCTGTCCCCAGGTGCAACCCATCTTCTTGGTGTCTGCCTCCAGGTCCTGGCGCCAGGTGTTTTTCGGCCGGCCTCTTTTCCTTTTCCCTTGAGGGTTCCATGTGAGGGCTTGTCTTGTGGTGCTGGATGCAGTTTTCCGAAGCATGTGACCTATCTATCTCCAGCGTCTCTGTAGGATTTCTTTATGCACGGACTGCTGTTTCGTTCACTGCCACAGGTCCTGGTTGCTGATGACTTCAGGCCAGCGAATTCGCAGGATCTTCCTAAGGCAGGTGTTGACAAATGTCTGGATTTTCTCCATGATCGTGGTGGTTCTCCACGTCTCTGCGCCGTACAGTAGAACAGGCTTTATGGTGGTGTTGAACATCCTGATCTTGGTGTTGATGGTCAGGTCCCTGGTGTTCCAAACGTTTTTCATTTGCTGGAAAGCTGCCCTTGCCTTGCCGATTCGCACTCTTACATCTGCGTCCGTACCACCCTGTCTGTCCACGATGCTGAACACATGGGGAGAACAACTTAGAAATGGGCTTTTTTTTTTTTTTTTCAGTTTACCTTGGTTAGGACCAGTCTTCATACAAGTAGATGTTTTAGAAAAAGTTCACATAGCAATACAAAATAACATGTGCAGACCCTGCAACTGAAAGAATCCATCAAAATAAAATTATGAAGCCATTTCACAATTCAATATTTTAAACATAAAACACAAACACAAGAAAACTGACTTCCAGTGAGAAAAGTTAGTAACAGGGTAGTGGTTTCCTGGAGGGTAGATCTCATTTGGGTTCATCATATAATGTATCTGACTAATAGGTCATACACTGAATCATGAAACAGATTTAGAGAAAATAATGGACAAAATTATCACAATCATTTGCTTCACGTATTACAAGTGAAAGAGGATGGATTAATACAGTAAAACTAAAAGTGATTCTCAAATACGGACAAAATGTATAAATCATACCAGTGAAATCAAATATAAATTTCTTCAGTAGTTTCAATTTTCTCAAAGAACTTCAATTTCACAATACAATAGTTAAATAATATGTAGAACTCCCTACAGGAGTAGCATATAAGCAAAATAATCAACGCACAAATGTTTGAATAGGAAAAAAACAACAAAAAACACTCATGGTGAAAATCACGCATTGATGTAAACATCTAAAAAGAGTATTCACTGAACGTATGATTGTGATTCTTCAAAAAGTTCAACAAAATTCTTACACAGCTTCAAAATATTTTTACAACAATTTGAGTATCTAAAACTGAGTAGTACATATAACTATAAAAATAATGGATAGTGCACTTTTGAGCAGCACAAAGGACTGATGTTTTATAAATTCTATAGGTTAAACTATTCGAATACATTTAAAGGATGCACATAATATCATGGTTGGTTGCAGGTGCCAAAATCAATGCAATCTCAAGCAGAATTTCCTTTACTTAGAAGTACTTTATAATACCTTACTGGTAAAGTGTTTTGTACTGTAGGCAAATTGTGGAACTCATCAAAAGATTCAGTATGATGCTTCATACAATTCTCTTTCATGGTTGACTGATTCAGGTTTTATAAGAAATATAAAACTGCAGATACACTGACCTTTTCTCTGAAACAAAAAATGGATGTTTTTTACTTTGTCTTGGTTAACAAAACTCTGTGAGGAATGCAACCAGACCGTAAATGCTTAAAAATATGGTATCTTAAATTCTGCAATGGTAACAGAGTATACAAATTATAATATTTTAATGATATATCTGATTAAATCAGGAGTGGCCAAGAGTTCTGATTAATTACAGCATGAAAAAATAATGCAAGATAAATGGACTGAATTTTAATATTGCCGTGAATACATCTTGGTACTGAAGAGCTCAGACCATAAATCTCAATGCAACAATTCAAAAGGACATACAATCAAGCATGGAAAACTCAAATTCCTCGGGGTGGCTTCATCTAGTTCGAGTTTGCCCAATTTCGAGGAATACGTGAAGCATTAATGATGAAATATTATTGTTGTATATTCAAAAAAAAATAATACATCTGACAACATGTACCAAGGATTACCTCCCTAAACACCCCCCCCCCCCTTGACATAGTCAGTTGAAAGAGAAAGAGAAGCAAATAAATGCATGAGCACAGCGGCGCACGACCTTGTGCCCGAACGCTTTTTTTCTCTCTCTCTCTCTCTCTTGGAAGTGCTTCGGCAAGAAGTTTTCAAATCAAGCCGAACAGAGAAAATAAATATAGCTAAAGGGTACAAGGATGTAAACATTCGGTCTTCCCAGAAAGGAGATGAAATAAAATGAGAGTAAAATATTAATGCATAGCCTATAAGTAAGAGTTTATCACAGAGGAACAATACTTATAACAAAAGTAATGACCAAGATTATTATGATGTGATTTACAGGCAGTGAAAAGGAAAAAAATGGATGGAATACCAGAAAAAAGCACAGGACACATCTGTTTGAAGCAAATGTCAACATCAAACTATATCATTAACTTTGAGTGGAATGTTCTTTTCTGCACAGAGATATGTTTCCTTCATCCAATCACTCAAGTGTCTTCTCCATCATGTGAAATCTCTGTTGGAAACAAGTGTGAGAGGATGAACGACTTTCTATTTTTAATGTGCTTTCATGGTAACTCTGGTGCGTGAGTGAGGGACGGCCACTCATAGTAGTTTATGGACACTTGGCCGAGTACCATTAATTGGATTATTTCCCTTGTAATACTAGCGCGGGACCCGTTATTCACATCACGAGGAAAAGCGCGCATTTTGATTGGTCAGTTGGAAATGTTGACCACCGGGCTTCCAACTCTTATATCATGGCTTTAAGTTTCTTACAACTCGCTCCTTCGTTGTTATCCACCGACAGAAAGACGGGAAGCCGAATTCATTTTTGAGAGTAGACGATACCCTATCGGTACAAAATAGGTACTCATGATAACGTTTGTTATCAATGGAGATACGTCGTATTAATGGACGAAAGTATCCCGCACAAAATTGTCGAATGTTGTTAGTCCTGACACTTTGAAAATTTATATTAAAACTATTACCGGGTTTCTGGTATAAGTAATCAGTTAGAATTGTAGCAGCAAGTTTCTACTTTATAATGGTACTAATTTCGTTGTGCTTTGATGCACAGGTCCTATTGAAATAATTAATAAGAGGATCTCGGATTTAAAGTAAACCACGAGTTAGACGCATGTTATCCCCGATAAATCCAACCTGGGTCAAATTTATTCAATTATTGCTGGAGGGGACGTTAGAGTAATTTCTGCAGTTTACTGGGATACCTAATTGACTTTTGTGTGCACCCTTTTAACCGTACTGTAAATTCGATTGTGTTAGGACCCTAACCAGTTTTATTGTCGGGCTGGACTCCACGTCCGAGCCTTTCACTCGTCCAAATACTGGCTACGTAATAGCTCTCTGGGACGTCCGCGCGGGCTCATAAATAAGATGCGAGTTCGAGTGGTCAGCACACTCCATCATAGACGCAGAGACAAGAGCCGACAGCACAGTGAACCCAGACCAGCAACCCGGGCCCGTAGCAGCTCAGAGGCTTGCCGACGCTTGCCATCGCCACCCCGCCCCATAAGGCATGAAGCGGTAGCGCAGGACCCGGAGAGACTTTGGCTTATGGCTGGTTGGGCTTCTTTTTTTGGGCTTCTTTTTTTTTGGGCTTCTTTTTCTTGGCTTCTTTTTCCTTTTCTTGGTAGGGTTTTCCCTATGCCTTTTGGTAGCGATACCTTTGTTAGGCTTTTGAATAAATAAGATTGCCAGCAGAACCCTGTGTTTGTTAATCCTGTGTATCCTTAAGGGAGTTACTATTGAACCCACGCAGTAACCACATTAGCCACTCGTAGTTCATCCAACATTTTTTGGTGTCAAGAAGTGGGATACACAGAAGGGTTAGTTTGTAGTGTAGAAAACCCAGCCGTGGAAATTTTTAGTTTGAAGCCCAGCCGGCCAGCCAACCCCTGCCCCACCCCATAGGAACCAGGGAGCCACGAAGACCAACGCCCTCCAACATCAACTCAAGATTCAGGACTTGTATCCCAGTCCTGTGTACCACCGTCCTGTCTGTTCCCCCGCCTCATGGTGGTTACTTTACCATCAGAAACCCAGATGGAGATGCCACTGCGGTCAACGGAGACCTCTTGCGGTTATTTCACCCCCCAGTGGTCAACACACATCCACAGCACCCGCCTCCACTGCCTGCGTCGGCCGATGTCTGGTACTTCCCGGCCCACCACCCTTGCCAGCCACCTGCAGCCCGACCGGACCCTCAACCTGGGATGACAACTTCCCAGCGCCTACCTCCTGTGCGAAGGTCCAGCCGCCCACACAGACAACCCCAGAGATTGGACCTCTGACTCTTATTAGTGATTAACATTAGACATTGACTGTGAGTGCAGAAAGAGCAGGGGAGCGCACCCATCAAGACCCCCCGAGTTTCCATCAGGCCAGATGATAGACCACCGAATTCAAGTGAGCTCGCCTCAAGATTTTAAGTTGTAGAGTATGCCCATGTTAGCTTTCTCCACAGCTTAGTTACAATGACTTTTAATGCCTATGTTGACCTTACCTTTTTCATTGCACTAGTGCCCTTATAGCACATTGTCTTTTTTTTGTACTGTTCGATCCTACGTTAACCCTGATAGTGGTCTGGGACCACCGTTGCAGGTCTGGGACCTGTTGTTTTGTCCATATGATGTAACTTACTACAGCCAGAGCTGAGACTGTTGTGTACATCTTCAGGATGCCAGTAGTAACTTAGCCGGTTCACGCCACCTGTTAGTAGTTATAAAGAGGATGGACCATTGTTGTACTTCGGTTCACTGTGTGTAATTTGCAATTGTTCTACCCTAAGTGATGGTATCATAGCCCCTTAGAGTTTGATTATACCTTCAGTGGTCTTTTGTAAACCTTTGAATTGATGTATGTGTCACGTAAGGAACTACGTGACTTAGCAGGGGAGAATGTGAGAGGATGAACGACTTTCTATTTTTAATGTGCTTTCATGGTAACTCTGGTGCGTGAGTGAGGGACGGCCACTCATAGTAGTTTATGGACACTTGGCCGAGTGCCATTAATTGGATTATTTCCCTTGTAATACTAGTGTGGGACCCGTTATTCACATCACGAGGAAAAGCGCGCATTTTGATTGGTCAGTTGGAAATGTTGACCACCGGGCTTCCAACTCTTATATCATGGCTTTAAGTTTCTTACAACTCGCTCCTTCGTTGTTATCCACCGACAGAAAGACGGGAAGCCGAATTCATTTTTGAGAGTAGACGATACCCTATCGGTACAAAATAGGTACTCATGATAACGTTTGTTATCAATGGAGATACGTCGTATTAATGGACGAAAGTATCCCGCACAAAATTGTCGAATGTTGTTAGTCCTGACACTTTGAAAATTTATATTAAAACTATTACCGGGTTTCTGGTATAAGTAGTCAGTTAGAATTGTAGCAGCAAGTTTCTACTTTATAATGGTACTAATTTCGTTGTGCTTTGATGCACAGGTCCTATTGAAATAATTAATAAGAGGATCTCGGATTTAAAGTAAACCACGAGTTAGACGCATGTTATCCCCGATAAATCCAACCTGGGTCAAATTTATTCAATTATTGCTGGAGTATTTCTGCAGTTTACTGGGATACCTAATTGACTTTTGTGTGCACCCTTTTAACCGTACTGTAAATTCGATTGTGTTAGGACCCTAACCAGTTTTATTGTCGGGCTGGACTCCACGTCCGAGCCTTTCACTCGTCCAAATACTGGCTACGTAATAGCTCTCTGGGACGTCCGCGCGGGCTCATAAATAAGATGCGAGTTCGAGTGGTCAGCACACTCCATCAAAGACGCAGAGACAAGAGCCGACAGCACAGTGAACCCAGACCAGCAACCCGGGCCCGTAGCAGCTCAGAGGCTTGCCGACGCTTGCCATCGCCACCCCGCCCCATAAGGCATGAAGCGGTAGCGCAGGACCCGGAGAGACTTTGGCTTATGGCTGGTTGGGCTTCTTTTTTTTGGGCTTCTTTTTTTTGGGGCTTCTTTTTCTTGGCTTCTTTTTCCTTTCCTTGGTAGGGTTTTCCCTATGCCTTTTGGTAGCGATACCTTTGTTAGGCTTTTGAATAAATAAGATTGCCAGCAGAACCCTGTGTTTGTTAATCCTGTGTATCCTTAAGGGAGTTACTATTGAACCCACGCAGTAACCACATTAGCCACTCGTAGTTCACCCAACACAAGACATGAAGTAAAAATTGTAGGCAGTCAGGTGTGGATGACTTGCTGGCAAGGAAAGCAATATTGAAAGGCTAAACATAATTATATCTGATCTATACATTTAATTTTTCAATATGTACAAGTTCATCTAAGATAGGAGAGATGGCAGCTTATATTTACCAAATCAAGCTATTAATCAAACTATTCTATGACTAGTGTGACTGTGCATAAGCTTAATGGTAGAGCATTAATAATAATAATAATATATACATTTATATAGCGCCAGGACTAAAACATTAAAAGCTCTAGGCGCTGTACACAGTAAAAAATCATAAAAGCACATTCAAATAAACTTACACACACACAGAGAAACTAGTTTTATACATCCACATAGCAAGCTATAAAATTCAGTTTTTAAAAAGAAATGTTTTTAACCTGTTTTTAAATATGTTTAGAGAGGCAGAATTTCGAACCTCTTGTGGTAAAGAATTCCACACACAGGGACCAAAACAACTAAAAGCTCTTTCTCCATAATTTGATGTTTTACACCTGGGAACAACCAGTTTGTTTTCTGTAGTAGATCTTAAAAATCTATCAGACTCATGTTTTTTCAAAAGTTCCGAAAGATAGGAGGGAGCTGAACCTTCAAGACATTTGTAAACCAAAACTGCAGCTTTAAATTTTATTCTGTTTTCAACAGTAAGCCAGTGAAGTTGGTCAATAAGGCTTGAGGCAGATTCTCTTTTTGATTTTCTAAAAATCAGTCTAGCTGCATTATTCTGAATTATCTGAAGGCGTTTTATTTTGTTGCTCGGAATTCCAAAGAGCAGAGAGTTACAATAATCAAGCTTTGAAAACATAAGTGAAGTGATAAGTATTCGAGTTGCCTCTTGGGATATGAATGGACGAATAGAGCTGATGTTTTTTAATTGAAACATTAATGATCGACATAATGAACTTATTTGATTTTCCATGCTGAGATCTGATTCTAAAATTGTGCCTAAGTTTTTAACTTTATTCATGTTTGCTACAGTGCTTTCACCAAGATTTAATTTTACATTTTTAATTGCAGTAATTTGTCTTTTCTTTCCAATAATCATAACTTCTGTTTTGTCTTCATTTAGCTTTAGTTTGTTTTGGTTCATCCATTCTTTTGTGTCCATAATACACTTTTCACTATCTTTTATAACATTGTCAACATGACCTAAAGTCGTACCAGGGTGATATAGTTGGACATCATCAGCATACTGATGGTAATAAAAACCATGATCTTTAAAAATATTAGACAGGGGCCCAATGTACATAATACTGGGACCTAAAACTGAGCCTTGTGGAACACCATATGGCAGTATGTATTCTCTTGATTTTATGTTATCTGTTACAACAATTTGTTTTCGGTCACATAGATAGGACCTGAACCATTTCAGAGCTATACCAGAGATCCCATAGGTTGCTTCTAATCTGCAAAGAATAATTTCATGATCTATAGTGTCGAAGGCAGCTGATAGATCAAGAATGTTTAAACACGAAACCAAGCCCTTGTCCAGTAATCCAAACAAATCATTAACAATCCTCAATAAAGCAGTTTCAGTGCTACAATTTGCACGATATGCTGACTGGAATGATTCACAGAGAGCGTTGTTGTTTAGATGACCAAGTAGTTGTTTTAAAATTACTTTCTCTAAAATCTTTGATAAAAATTGAAGATTAGATACTGGTCTATAGTTTTTCAAGTTTTCAGAGTCAAGATTAACTTTCTTAAGCAAAGGTTTAACGAGCATTGTCTCATAAGTGATAAATTATCTGTGTAAACCTGACCTGCCTCCTAGTTTGTTTTTTTATTACTATTTGTTTTAGTTAATGTTAAAAAAACATACAAGATTTTCCAGTAGTATCCCATCAGTTGTCACATATGATGGAAATTTAAACAAATAATTGCTGCCGGCAAAAAAAAACACAAGGTATAAGTCATCAGGAAAACTAACATGTCTCTAAATTTTGTATTTGTCATCCTCAGGGTAACGGCATGCCATATTCACAGCCAATCAGATCAGTTGAAGCATTTCATATTTATCTCAGAATGATGTGTGTGTTTATGCACAAGGGGACTGAACATTTAATTATTTCCTATCATTAGTCAGTAGCACTGCTCAAAGCATACAAATTTACCCATTAGGGCAGTTTTAGCTACAAATTACATCTGCCACTCATGAGTTTGATCCACCCACTAACTTCAAAGTGTGCATTTATTTCTTAGACCATAGCTGCCCATTCATGGGTGAAAGACTGCCAAAAAATGAATGAATTATTTTTTTCATACTTCACATTTTTCAAATATTCAGATTTGGTTTTGTGACGTGTATATTTGGATTCCACCAAAGAGTGCTGGAAAGTTTTCTAACACATATAAGAGTACAGATGAGTAAATAAAGATATAAAACTCACATTTCTCCCTGTCAGAAGTTTTACGATACATCCACCTTCGCTTGCTGTAACAGAATAGCCCTCACGCTCATATAGATTTTTAGCTCTATTGCCATCAGCGACCCATAAAAAGATGTCCTGTAAAGAATGAGAACAAATGCATCTAAAACGCAGGATATTCATCACGAGAGTATCAAAATATGTTGGGTAATTAATCCTTGCATTTCTTTGCTACTATTTGTGAGTGTGCATGAGAAAACCCACAATAAGTCGGCAGAGCTGATTTTGAGAAACTTGGCTGTTGTTTAGGGGACCGTGGCATGTTAAAGGGTAAACTGTAGACGAGCAGTGAACACTACTCACTATTATCTCTATAACGGCTTTGTAATTAGACTATGGTCTCCTAATAACATCGCTCCAATATTACTTGGTCAATTAGCTATTGCCACTTATAAGATTAAATGCCGTTTTCTCAAAATCTTGTTTTAGGGGGGTCACTGACTTCAATTTATCAGAAATGTCTTGTCTTTTATTATATGTACAGAACTCAAAATGTCATGTTGCCGACTTATTGTGGGTTTTCTCATGCACACTCACATTTTTCTAAAGACAATAATGAATAAATGACTCTTTAGCAGTATAATAATGTAAACATGCATTCATGGGTATCCTCAGCATGCTTGACTGAAGAACCAATCTACTTCTTCTGTAATGACTGCAAACTGGCAATATAAATACGAAAGTTAACTAAAGCCAACAATCGTACTGATAATGACAAACCTCTTTGCAAACGGGGAAAAAAAACAACAACAGGTAATTAAATAACAAAAAAATTATAATATGTTTGGTTACTAGTGCTCATATTAATCATTCATCAAACAACCTGTTCAGCATAATTATGTATTAAAAAATTCATTGACAGATCTTTGTATCTGTCAATGATTAGTTTTAAATTTATTATTACAACAATGAAAACAAAGCTAAGCTTTTTATGAATTTGATTACCTTGCAATTATTTATCTTTGCCTCTTCATCTGCAACCTGCAACAGTGTTTTCCCTATACCCTTCCCTCGGAAGTTTCCATCCACAACTATGTGATCTACATAGCATCTATCCTTGGGTACAGCTGCATCAAAAACACATTCTGCACACGACCATCTGGAATAAGCAATCATATGATCTGCAGATAAAGAGGCTGTTCACTGTAAATACATGTATTAAATCTTGAAAGGAAACAGTGGACCACACCTTTGTGTCATTAGCTTAGCCAACTATTGTTTGTGCATTGATGTAAGTATATTGTAGCCTCTCATTACCAACAAGGCATTGTCATTTACTGGCACTTGTCACGAGTGGAGTGAGTGCAATTAAGGGGATTGCTACAGAGCGGGTGTAGAGTAAGAATGGCTCACGGTAGACAAGTAAGATAAGCGTGCTGTCGTGAGTAGTGGGGGGGGGGGGGGTCTGAATGAGGCGAAAGCGCTGTATTACTATCACTGCAAGTTAGAAGGTCCTACGGAACGGACCTGTGAATAAGAGCCCATCGGGCGGACATAAGGGGAGCAGTCGAGAAGACCAATGAGAGAGTCTTTCCAGTGATGACTGGTACGTAGAACGTTGATTGATTATTATGATTGATGTATTATATTATATTCGTCTATTACCATGATGTAAATAAGTATATGTGAGGAATGTGGAAGTCCTTGATATTGGATATAGCAATGTGCGCCATGAGCGATAGATGAAAGTGAGTTCGTGGATTTGTAGCGCGAGTGAGTAGTGTGTACTCCGATGGAGGTGTGTTACCGTAAGATGTGTGGTGAGTGAAAGGTGAACTAGTGTGTGTACGCTTCATGGGTTGTAAGGAGAGGTGGAGTGAATAGAAATGGTAGGGTATTATACCAATGTAATGTTATTCTTGTAGGTGTCGAGGACGGGCCGCAGAGCCACCTCGATGAGCACAGGGGATAGGCCAGCATAGGGCCGGAGGCCACACATAGGCCAGAAGTGAGGCTGTCAGTGCAGGACAGTAGAGGCACATAAAGTCGTGGCAGTCAGGCCACGGACAGGGACGTAGATATGAGCGTGAATGTGACAATGCACTATTGCCATGTTGAGGGGAGAATGTACTATTGAAATGATAATGTCTATTGAAATGATAATGTGTTATTGCCCTGCTGAGGTGCTAGGGGGATGCTGAGGTGTATGACGATAGGGAGGTGATATTGAGAGACTGCGGTGCCAGTGAATTACTAATGTGCTATTAAGACCCTGAGGGGAGAGGCTGAGGCCGAAGTGCCTTTAGGAGTAACTACCGGGTTGTGGACCCGAGGAAGAGTGTGTGTGAGAATAAGGCCGTTGTACGGCAGTGGATTTCAATAATATAATGTATGTAATTGCGCTATTATCTGTATAATTATGTTTAATAAATGTGTGAGTCTGATGGATTGTTCTGTTAAGTGTTACCTTGTTTGTTCGTGATTGTTGTCCTGTCATTACTTTTTACATCTCCCAGTCTGGGATTTGTGACATTGGGGGCTCGTCCTGTTTACCTGTGGTCATTTTGACATTGTGTATTCGTTGTATCTAGTTGTTTTTCTGTTGTGCTAGGAATTCATGCTGTTGTCTTTGTGTTGGATGAACTACGAGTGGGGGTAATGTGGTTACTGCGTGGGTTCAATAGTAACTCCCTTAAGGATACACAGGATTAACAAACACAGGGTTCTGCGGGCAATCTTATTTATTCAAAAAGCCTAACAAAGGTATCACTACCAAAAAGGCATAGGAAAAACCCTACCAAGAAAAAGGAAAAGAAACCCAGAAAAAGAAGAGAAACCCAGAAAAGAAGAAGCCCAAAAAAAGAAGCCCAACCAGCCATAAGCCAAAGTCTCTCCGGGTCCTGCGCTACCGCTACATGCCTTATGGGGCGGGGTGGCGATGGCAAGCGTCGGCAAGCCTCTGAGCTGCTACGGGCCCGGGTTGCTGGTCTGGGTTCACTGTGCTGTCGGCTCTTGTCTCTGCGTCTATGATGGAGTGTGCTGACCACGGATGAGTTCTTTTGTTTCTCGGGGGCCTCAGCATAGTGCTGTTGGCCCCCTGTTCTTGATTTTCTCTCTCTTTGGTCTTTCTTGTTGTTGTTCTTTTTTTTCTTTCTTTCTGTTGTTGTCTTCATTCTTCGTGGTATTTTATATTTATTAATTTTTGGGATGCGCCAAGGCAAGGGCAAGGACAAGACAGGAAAAAGGGGAAGGTAGAGGAGCAGTTCCAGGACACTGTCCCTTTCAGGAGTTTGATCCCTTTATAGCCAATATAACATGTCACTAATTGACTGTTTTCTTCTGGAGCCCCAGTTAAAACAAGTAATAAGATATTAGGACCTAGCAGGGCTCTAGAGTTTTTGAATTTTGGTCTTTAGTTCTTGGTGCCGCCAGGGAGCCTGGCGGCACCAAGACTAGTCCCGCAGCAGAGCATAATTTCAGGGATCTTATTAAAAACTCTGCGTTGGGTGGTCCCGGGTGCAATAGGCATCCGAGGCCATTGTTTCTGCCTGTATGGCTGGGTCGGCAGAAAGAGTCTGTCGGCCCTGGCAGATAAAAGGATAACTGTTCTAAAATAAATTTATATCACAAAACAATGTGTTTGTATATTAATATATTTATTTATTTAAGATTTTTTAATTAAAATATTGTAGTTACGTATATATTTATTTGTTTTATATTTATAGCTGGCGAGCTCTCTGTCAGTCCGTGCGCGGTTGAAACGGCGTCACCCAGCCTCCGGCCCCCACCGGTGGCCGACCTCAGCACGCTATTCCGCGATGGGATTTTGAGTGGTGCCATTGCTACCATGATCTGCCAGGTCAGGAGTGCCAGCTTTGCTACAGTCAACATATAGATTTATTTTGTTGACAAGGGCCCTTTTTTCTTTTTTAAAACTATTGTCTACAAGAGACAAGACACCGGCCAATGTAAATGGTTTTTTCGTTTCATTAAATAACCTTGTGTGCTGACCACTCGAACTCGCATCTTATTTATGAGCCCGCGCGGACGTCCCAGAGAGCTATTACGTAGCCAGTATTTGGACGAGTGAAAGGTTCGGACGTGGAGTCCAGCCCGACAATAAAACTGGTTAGGGTCCTAACACAATCGAATTTACAGTACGGTTAAAAGGGTGCACACAAAAGTCAATTAGATATCCCAGTAAACTGCAGAAATTACTCTAGCGCCCCCTCCAGCAATAATTGAATAAATTTGACCCAGGTTGGAATTATCGGGGATAACATGCGTCTAACTCATAGTTTGCTTTAAATCCGAGACCCTCTTATTAATTATTTCAATAGGATATGTGCATCAAAGTACAACAAAATTGGTACCATTATAAAGTAGAAACTTGCTGCTAAAATTCTAACTGACTACTTATACCAGAAACCCGGTAATAGTTTTAATATAAATTTTCAAAGTGTCAGGACTAACAACATTCGACAATTTTGTGCGGGATACTTCAGTCCATTAATATGACGTATCTCCATTGATAACAAACGTTATCATGAGTACCTATTTTGTACCGATAGGGTATTGTCTACTCTCAAAAATGAATTCGGGTTCCCGTCTTTCTGTCGGTGGATAACAACGAAGGAGCGAGTTGTAAGAAACTTAAAGCCATGATATAAGAGTTGGAAGCCCGGTGGTCAACATTTCCAACTGACCAATCAAAATGCGCGCTTTTCACCGTGATGTGAATAACGGGTCCCGCGCTAGTATTACAAGGGAAATAATCCAATTAATGGTACTCGGCCAAGTGTCCATAAACTACTATGAGTGGCCGTCCCTCACTCACGCACTAGAGTTACCATGAAAGCACATTAAAAATAGAAAGTCGTTCATCCTCTCACATTTGTTCGTGGGATGAATGGAATTTTCATGATATGATTTATGTATATTTATGAATATGTAGTGATGCATGTATTTTGATGAATATGTATTAATGTGTACTTAAATTTCTGCAGAGTGTGTGTGCCAGCCTGAGGAGTCAAGCGGCCAGAGCTCCGATTAAGGGGAGGAGTTAAACTCAAAATTTGAAAGTTAGATAAAAGTCAAAATTTTTGTGCCCTGGATTGTGGGCTGTTCCTTTAATCTGTCTTTTTCCCTGTTTTTGCTGTTTTTGTTGTCGTTATAGATTATACGGGTGGTGGCGCGGGTTTGCTGTGGTGAGCGTAGTTTGTCCTCTTCGGGAGGTGGGCTAAATTTGGAACTTCGTTCATCACAGTGAACAGTTCTGTAGGGACCTGTATTTTTGTTTAGATTGTAGCGTTCCATCTTCCTCGTTGTTTTAGGAAGACGTTTCTCTTGTCCCTCTCTTCCCTATCTGTAGATACGTTCTTTTTTTTCAGACTCTGTTCTTGTTCGTACCTTGTTGTGTAATCGGCGTAGTTAGGTTGCATTTTTTTTTTCCATTATATTTTCTTTTTTACGTCTTTGTCCTAGTCTGGTTCGTTGTCCTTGACGTACTTGTGGTCCTTCTACTATATTTCTTCATTCTTGTCGTTTCTATTTTCTTTTATAATTAATAGTGCATACATTTTATAGATATAGAATTAGTTGTGCTGTAAAGGTAAATTTCTGAATTGTATTCTGAACTGGGTATTGTTATATCTGGTGTGATCTCAGGTCTCTGGTCGTATCGTTAGTGATCATACCGACAGGTTGGTCGTCTTATAATAGATACCATAACCATAAATCTGTGAAATGGCGGAACTCCAACAACTAATGAAGTTGGGTAAGGAACTTGGCCTGGAGGGAGAAGAGCTACGCGGCTGGATTAAAGAACAGCAGGCAGAATTGCGCGATGAGCGTGCTAAGGATAGAGAGCAGGAAAAAGAGGCTCAGGAAAAAAAGGCTCAGGAGCAGGAGAGGGAGTTAAAGTTAAGGGAGATAGAAGCTAGGGATAACCAACAGGAGAGAGAGACGCGAATGAGAATCGCGGAGTTGGAAAGCCAAAAGAATGCGCCAACAGAAGCAGTTGAGCGGCAGGTACACAATAAAGGTGGTGTTAGGATTAAGCTCCCTACGTTCGACGACCGGAAGGACGACATAGACGCCTTCCTTTACAGGTTCGAACTGAACGCACAATTGCAATGGGGGGAAAATAAGGAATTATGGGCCACGTACCTGGCATCGCTATTGCAGGGGCGAGCGTTAACCTACTTTAAAGAGCTACAGCGCGAAGACGTGCAAGATTACGATAAGCTGAAGGCTTTGCTGCTTCGCCGATTTGCGCGTACCGAGGAATATTTCCGGGAGCAGTTTAGGCGAGCACGTGCAGATACCAGGGAGGACTTTGCTGCCTTCGTCGCGAGACTAACGGAGTATTTCGCGAACTGGGTAGACTTGGCGCATGTGGGCACGGATTTTGCTAAACTGAAAGACTTAATGATCCGTGACCAGCTGTACGCGTCGTGCCACAAAGATCTGGTGGCTTTCCTGAAAGAGAACGAACCCGCGACGGTGCAGGAGGCGTCTAAGTTGGCGGAGGCATACCGTACGGCGCATCCGTCCAAACCAGTCGCCAGGGCGTACGTCCAAGATGCTGGGTACGTCGCCGTTGTCGAGGGGTCGCCGGCAGGACTTAGGGACAGGTCGCGTCAGCGTGGTGCCTATAGCGGGCAAGCCCAGGGGCAGCGTAGGGGCTATCACCAATCACCGGCATATGGATCCGGTAAGTTTGACCGAGCAGGAGGGCTAGGTCGCGGTAATGGCCGGGGGCGATTTGTGACCTTTGCCGATGACCGACGGCATAGGGACTCTAGTTCCGGTCGCGATGGGTCACGGGGACCCAGGCCTAGTGCAGCACAGGGAGCGGAGTGTTGGACTTGCGGACGCGTGGGTCACTTTTCACGCGAGTGTAGGGCCGCGAAGTGTTGGAACTGCGGTAGAGCAGATCACATCAGCGTGAATTGCCCTGCAGGTAGGATAGCGGCGAACGTGGACAGTAGCTCCAGTCCATGTTCCCCAAATAAATTTCATCACGCGGCTGCGTGTGTTACATCGGACAACGGAGCCGGACAGTATTCTAAGTGTCCCAGTTGTGAGAAGTTATTATCTTCCGGTGTTTTACCTTGTGGGAGAAAGATCCCCGTTATAAATTCATGTCATACAGGAGGTGGTCTTAGGGTTTATCCGGGGTTTGTTGGGGACGAACCGGTCTCGGTTTTACGAGATACAGGATCTACCGTTGTCGGAGTGCATAGGGACTGCATTCGGGATTCACAGCTTACAGGTGAGACTGTCCCGTGCATCCAATTTTCGGGGGCCATTGAGAAATTACCCATGGCAAGAATAATGATAGATACACCTTTCCTTAGCGGGGAAGTCGAAGCAGTCGTTGGTTGTTTTCCAGGCGCCCAGCTCATCATTGGGAATGTATCACGGGTAGTTTCCCCTTCCGATGAGAACGTGCAAGCATGGTCGCAATCAAAAGGTATTGACTTTTGCGCCGCGGTCGAAACACGTCGACGGGTAGCTGATAAAGATAAGATTAGACCTTTGGCTACGCCAGCGGTCAACCTAGATATCACGCCAGAGCGCTTGGCGAGATTACAAAGGGAGGACCCATCATTAAACCCATGCTTTGGGGAAGCGCGAACCGAGAAAACGAGGAGATATAAGAACGGGTCGTCCTCCTTTGTTGTTCAGGCGGGCATTCTATTCCGTAAGTATGTAACGGTGTCCTCAATTTTAAAGCAGGTCGTTGTGCCAGCGTTGCTGATCGCAACAGTATTGCACTTGGCACATGATGTCCCATTAGCGGGTCATATGGGGATAGCTAGAACCAAAGAAAGGGTTCTTAAAAATTTTTACTGGCCATCGATCCACAGAGATGTGCAAGTCTATTGTAAGACGTGCAGTGCGTGCCAAAAGACGACGCATAAGGGTCGTACACCCCAGGCTCCTCTTCAGAAGATCCCCACGGTCTCGGAACCGTTTAAAAAGGTCTCGATAGACCTTGTTGGCCCCATTCACCCAGCGACCGATAGGGGGAATCGATTTTTCTTAACGGTCATATGTAATGCTACGAGATGGCCAGAGGCGGTTCCTCTGCGGACCATAACGTCTGAGGCAGTCGCGGAAGCGTTGTTTGCAATTTTCGCTAGGGTAGGAATACCAGAGCAAATTCTGTCTGATAGGGGCGCGCAATTTACGTCGCAGATGATGAAGGAATTGTTCCGCTTATTCAGCATACAACCCATCACTACCACCCCTTATCATCCGCAGGCTAATGGCATGTGCGAGAGATTGAACTCGACGTTAAAGTCGATGCTGCGTAAGGTAGCTGCTGATCGCCCTGAAGATTGGGATAGATATATCCCTGCAGTGTTATTCGCGTACAGAGAGGTACGGCAGGAGTCAACGGGATTCTCGCCGTTCGAAATGATGTACGGTCGTAGTCCTAGGGGCCCAACTGATGTTCTTCGGGACATGATGACGTCGCCATCATCGGGAGACGATGAGCAGATTTCGGTGTTTCAGTACCTTGTTGATTTAAGAGAAAGACTATCTTCAGCGCGCACTATAGCAGAAGAAGCTTCGGGTATCGCTTCGAAAAGAGCAAAAGACTATAAAGATAGAGGTTCCAAACTGAGAATTTTTAAGCCAGGAGACAAGGTTCTGTTGTTGTTACCTACGGACCATAATAAGTTATTGATGACATGGAAAGGCCCTTATGTTATTGAGCGAGTTGTTTCAAAGGTAGATTACGCTATCCACATTGATGGAACGAGTAAGGTTTTCCATGTTAATATGCTACAGAGATTTTATGAGAGACCACAGTATCTGTGTGCACAGACAAGACCAGAGGAGACTGTCTTCTCTACTGCTTGCACGGGGGTCGTAGACCAGTTGGACTGTGACGTAAGCGACACCGAGGCGCAGGAAGAGTTACAAATTCAATTGCCGGAGTTAACTCCGACACAAGGTTACATGGACGTAAAAATTAACCCTGACCTTACGAGTTCAAGGAGTAGGGAACTTGAGACCCTGTTAGCGTCATTCCCGGATGTTGTTACGGATTTGCCGGGTCGCACTACGGTGATCCAGCACCAAATAAAGTTGACTTCGGATAAGCCAGTATTTCTTAGACCGTATCCGTTGCCTTTTTCTTCGAGAGATAGAGTCATAAAGGAAGTTGAGTTAATGTTGAAGTTAGATGTGATAGAACCATCAACATCGCCGTATTCATCACCCATCGTCCTCGTGAAAAAACTTGATGGATCGGTGCGGTTCTGTATTGATTTTCGAAGATTGAACACTATTACGGTAGGCGATAGGGAGCCTATCCCGTTTCAGGAGGAATTAATAGCTTCATTGGCCGGGTCCACGTGGTTTTCCAAGATAGATTTGACGAAAGGGTATTGGGAAATCCCGCTTACTGAGGAGTCTAAACAATACACGGCGTTCCAAACGCCCATTGGATTATTCCAATTTAAGGTCATGCCATTTGGGTTGGTAAACGCGCCAGCGACGTTTGCACGATTAATGAGACTAGTGTTGAAGGACATACCTAATGTCGTGTCATTCTTTGACGATATAGCATGCCATACGTCGACATGGTCTGATCATATTCAGACACTAACAGTAATTTTTCAACGATTACGTCATTTTGGGTTAACTGCTAAACCCGCAAAGATGGATTTGGCATGTCCAGAGATAGTATTCTTAGGACATATTGTGGGTAGAGGTGTTCAGAGACCTGAAGAAACAAAAATTGACAAGTTAGTAGGGTTGCAAATCCCAAAAACAAAGAAACAAGTCAGAAGCTTAGTGGGAATTTTAAATTATTACAGAAAGTTCATTCCAAATTTTTCCTCCTTGTCATCTTCTCTTACTGACCTTACTAAGAAGGGACAACCCGATAAGGTCCAGTGGACGTCTGAATGTCAGACAGCATTTGATAATTTGGTGACAGCATTATCATCGTCACCCATTCTGATATTACCCGATTTTCGATCTAATTTTATCCTCAGAACGGATGCGTCGGACTCTGGTGTCGGCGCTTGTCTTCTACAGGAGAAGAACGAATGTCTCCATCCTGTATGTTATGTCAGTAGGAAGTTATTGCAGAGAGAAAGAAAGTATTCTGTGATAGAGCGTGAGTGTCTTGCCATTGTCTGGTCCGTCCAGAAACTAGGACGTTATCTCATGGGACGAGAATTTTGTATCCAGACAGACCACAAGCCACTGACATTTTTGTCGAAGAATCGTTCGTCCAGCCCACGCTTGTCTAGATGGGCATTGGCTTTGCAGCCGTATACCTTCGTTATTCAACCAATTCCAGGAACCAGCAATCATATCGCCGACTACCTTAGTCGAGCCTAGGGGAAGATTTCAGGAGCTTATACATCAGAGGACAGGAACATTGACAGGATCTGTGTGAATAAGTAGACTTTAAAATATTGACATTATAAATATGATATGAAGAATGGTTGATAGGTTGAGTGGTTTTTGATTCTGTATTAAGTATTGTGATTAGTTAGCTATTCATGATGTGACACATATATGCATATTGCAGACCATATTGATCCCCATATTTTCCCCTGATTTCGGTATTCTATATACTAGGGGAACTGCTAGGTCATTTTTTTTTTAGTGTACGTATTGCTCACGCTCACTCGTTGACAGTCATCTTGATGCGATTTGAAATTAATTGCATTAATTTTTTTGGGGTGGGGGATGATGTCACGAGTGGAGTGAGTGCAATTAAGGGGATTGCTACAGAGCGGGTGTAGAGTAAGAATGGCTCACGGTAGACAAGTAAGATAAGCGTGCTGTCGTGAGTAGTGTGGGGGGGGGGGGGTCTGAATGAGGCGAAAGCGCTGTATTACTATCACTGCAAGTTAGAAGGTCCTACGGAACGGACCTGTGAATAAGAGCCCATCGGGCGGACATAAGGGGAGCAGTCGAGAAGACCAGTGAGAGAGTCTTTCCAGTGATGACTGGTACGTAGAACGTTGATTGATTATTATGATTGATGTATTATATTATATTCGTCTATTACCATGATGTAAATAAGTATATGTGAGGAATGTGGAAGTCCTTGATATTGGATATAGCAATGTGCGCCATGAGCGATAGATGAAAGTGAGTTCATGGATTTGTAGCGCGAGTGAGTAGTGTGTACTCCGATGGAGGTGTGTTACCGTAAGATGTGTGGTGAGTGAAAGGTGAACTAGTGTGTGTACGCTTCATGGGTTGTAAGGAGAGGTGGAGTGAATAGAAATGGTAGGGTATTATACCAATGTAATGTTATTCTTGTAGGTGTCGAGGACGGGCCGCAGAGCCACCTCGATGAGCACAGGGGATAGGCCAGCATAGGGCCGGAGGCCACACATAGGCCAGAAGTGAGGCTGTCAGTGCAGGACAGTAGAGGCACATAAAGTCGTGGCAGTCAGGCCACGGACAGGGACGTAGATATGAGCGTGAATGTGGCAATGCACTATTGCCATGTTGAGGGGAGAATGTACTATTGAAATGATAATGTCTATTGAAATGATAATGTGTTATTGCCCTGCTGAGGTGCTAGGGGGATGCTGAGGTGTATGACGATAGGGAGGTGATATTGAGAGACTGCGGTGCCAGTGAATTACTAATGTGCTATTAAGACCCTGAGGGGAGAGGCTGAGGCCGAAGTGCCTTTAGGAGTAACTACCGGGTTGTGGACCCGAGGAAGAGTGTGTGTGAGAATAAGACCGTTGTACGGCAGTGGATTTCAATAATATAATGTATGTAATTGCGCTATTATCTGTATAATTATGTTTAATAAATGTGTGAGTCTGATGGATTGTTCTGTTAAGTGTTACCTTGTTTGTTCGTGATTGTTGTCCTGTCATAACTTATTACATCTCCCAGTCTGGGATTTGTGACAGCACTGATTAAGAATTACAAGTACCATTTTTGTGCACTAATGGGCATCACGAACATTTTACTTGGACAATACAGGAATGTTGGATATTAAAGTCTATCTTTTTTTTAATGAGTGGGATCAATGTCAATTTCCTCAAACGGAATTACTTGAAATTTTGCATGAGCTTACATATCACATAAAACCTAATGAAACTAATTTTTTATTTGTTACTTGAGTTTGCTTCTTTGCACTTTGTAAAAAAGGATAAGTAGACAGAATTATTTAAGAAACCACATCTACAATACCGAACTGTGCAATACACTAAAATATGTGTTCATTTTGAATGGGCATACAATTTATGCATGTTCAGCAAACAACACATAGACTTAATCATGCATATTTATTGAAAACCCCATACTGAACACTCCATACTGTTTCACACAGTTCAGTTGGAGCTGTAGAAATGGTCTTTTAATTAGTGTCTACTTATATAAGTTTTTTTAAAAAGTGCAAAGAAGTAAACTCAAACTCATGCTACAGTCAAACAAACTAAAAAATCAGTTAAATTAGGTTTAGTGTGAAATACAAGCCTCTGCAAAATTTCAAGTAAATTCAACTTTCAACAGATAGTTTTCAAGAAAATCAATGTTCATTCTAAGAAAGATGCAGTATAGATGACTAATACAGTCAAGTCACCTTGCCTAAAGGAACTCCCTGACAACAGCTGAAATAATCTTGCTACTGTGCTGTGCAATAGAAAAAAACACTGATCTAAGCATCATTCTGTGTTTTGTCATTGTCTGGCATGGTAATAAGACTGGTAAATGGTCCTACTGTCTTACTACTAAAATTCCTGGGATCTTTCAAGTTTCAAATTGGCTGACATTAAGGTTGTCACGATCACGTGCGTGAAGATGGTCACGACCACGTGTGTGATGAGTACCTAACTTATTTACCTTTCAAACCCAGCTAACAAGCCAAGCAAGCAGACCAGCGATCAACGGACACATGGAGTGAAATTTATATTAAACGATATTTAATTATAAATGCGTGACAAAACTTATGTCAAAACGTTCAACTCATGATAATCACATACATAATCACAAAAACAGAGATACTTCAAATTTACTCTTGGGGATCATGGCTATTCTCTATTCCCCGTTTCACATCTAGATCTAATCCCTCTGTCTATAAACTTAACTACGTATACTTAATAGTCTCTGTCAACAGCTGCCCTCCTCGTTGATGCAGTTTCACGTCTCCAGAGTTCACACGATCCTTTCTAGATCTCTAACTTCGACGATAAAAGGGGAAACAGAAGACCCTGGCTTCTCACAAATAAGAACACACAGTTCACACCCGCCATCGTAGATTACTTGTTCCTTGAGGGGTTCTCGACATCCCGTCCTCAAAGACTCTTCTTCTGCAAACACACTGCACACCGACGGTTCACACCCGCCATCGTAGATTCACGAGCTTCTGATGGGTTCCCATCCTATCATCAGAACTCAACTTCTGGTCCCCATGGCACGACCTTCCACTGGTCGCCCGGACCGATAAATTCTTCTTATTGGGAAATAAATGTGAACATCATGGATCCCTCACACACCTAACACTTCTGGTCCCCACTGGCACGACCTTCCACTTGTCGCCCGGACCGATAAATTCTGCGTCTTCCTTTAGGAATGAATAACTTGGGAACCTTCATAGATTCCTCACATACATAACACCCCTGGTCCCCATGGCACGACTTTCCACCTGTCGCCCGGACCACTTCTCGCTGCGTCTACCTTTAGGAATGAATAACTTGGGAACCTCGTGTGTCGAGCTTCTCCTCTACTTATACTCCCGAGGTTTTTGCACACGCGACTAGTTTAAAGCGAGTCGTGTGTATCTATCCACGCTTGTCAACAATGTTTAAAACCGTGTTTTCCCCTGCTAAGCTCACCCCCCCCCCTAGACTCGTGGCGCACAAGGCCACCGACCTTCCTCGTGATATTTAATCTTTCATGCTTGACAACAACTTTAAAACTCCCCTTCTCCCCTACTAAGTTTACCCCCTCTATACTCGTGGCGTACAAGGTCATCAACCTTAATCGTGACAAGGTATAGAATAATAAGTTAATAATAGTTTTTTTATATCATCTATTTAACAGAGAACATGGAAAATATCTCTCATAAGCCATCTGAGAATTAATAAACTTTAATTTATGTAACAAGATTTCAGGCACCTCCAGCTATGTTTTCCCTCATGCATTTAATAAGAAGAAATTCAGAAACTTCACCTGCAACGAGGCCAACATCCAAGATATCTTCGGTATGGCTCATTATCATACTCTGTACTACAAAAAAAGAAATAGGAAGTGCATATATTATATATAGGGCCTATACATGTAGGCATGTTTTTGAAGTCAAGAAACAAAGATGTTTTGCTGACATAACAAGATGGTCAAAATCAGGGATTTAATCATGAAGGTCACTGAGGTAGGGAAGGGATGAGGCTGAAAGGAAAAATCAATCTTTTTAGAGACAGATTTTTAACATCATTTCAAAATAGAAATTTATGTAGGCCTATTTGGTAATGTAGAAGGTCATGCTTATTTAAGATGGAAAACCATTTTTCTCCTTCTTATGTTTTAATACCTAGATTATTGTCATTGTTTGTATGTTAATTCATCCATTGTCAAAATATCTGAGAAACCAAATGTCTATAAACTGATCAAACAATGCCACACTGAACAATCATGATGGACAGTTCAGTAATTAATATAAAATACCTCATTGTTTTATTTGTATCACAGTATTATATTTGCTCACAATAGACCTGTGCTACCTTGCCAGTATCCCCATGTCAATCTGACGCAGACATGCACAGGATGTTTGTAGAATTGGCAGGATTATCCATCAAACCAACATCACTGGGATATCTTAACCAGCTAGTGGATCTACAAAATGGCATTTATAATTCTTCTGTTCTGGGCAAACTTGAGTTCCATCCTCTGTGCCAGATTTCCACAGGGTTGCTGGCTGGGTAGTAAATGCTTAGTTCATTATGTTTCAATCAAACCCACTCTTGGAAAGAGATCAAATGGATTCAGGTCTTGTCATGCAATATAGAATTTGACATAGCCTACCTTTCCCCATGAAATCTCAGGGCCAGCAAACCTGCAGGTTTTCCTTCAAATTCTGCAATGAAAATTCTGTTGTAGCGATGTCAAAGTTTTTTGTGGATTTCCGCTGTAGCTTGTGTAAAATTTTCCAAGCTGTGAAATTTTCATAGTGTATATATCAAAAGATCATTGGCAGACACTTAAGCTGAACATTTTCAATTAAAACAAGAACTAAATGCATATATTTGATGAGTTTCAAATCTGCATTTTTGTTTTTGTTAATTTGAATATCCCTCAAAACAAAAGGTTGTCGACTTTGGTAATTTTTGTCACAATATTTTTGTCCATAATGAAATTAATGAAAGCAAATAAATTTCAAAGACATTTTTTAAACTTTGAAGTGTGAACCACAAATTAGGCTTGTGAATTCCTGTTGCACTTAAATCTATGGGTAGTTTGTAACTGTTTCTGAAAATGTTCACGCAGTTCGATTGATTTTACACTCATCGTCGTGTTGCCTTTCGAATTGTTGCCTTGAGAATTAGAATCCACGGGTTGCTTTATTCATGCTAGGCTACTGACTTATGGTGTAAGCAAGACCTCGGCTCTTCCAACGCATGTGGTAGCCTACAGCTGAAACTTTCAAGAATACGCCACTGCATTACTACAAGTAGATCTAAATAACGATAGTTCAGAAATTATCAATTGTACTACGTACTTGTTTTTTCCAACAATATGCTCAAATTTGCCCTGAAACCCCTCAACAATGAGTTTCCCGGCTATTTCACAATCAGTGGCTGTCATACATCGTACAACCACTCCATTCGGAAAAAGTTCTTGGGGCGCCAATAGCAGCTTCACTGCAAACGACGGCCATCCTGCTCAATGACGAAGTAGGCCTAGCGAAGTATACTGGACACTGGTCAGTGCCACTCAGTGGGCCTATGTATTCAGAAATTTATAGCCTGGGTAAACAGTGACTGCCCAGAGTTGGGGAAAAACCGGAAGGGCTAAGCTTCAGCCGATTGTTTTGCCAGTGAATCAAAGAAAATCATATTTATAAATAATATAGCCTCCAGACTTAGGCCACACACTCCTTGGAATCATCCTGACTTCCCACCTCCTAGAAATATCTGTCTGCCTGACGTCTATCTCCTTCGAAATCTGTATCCTTAGTTTCATCACAGTATTGAATGATTATTTCTTTTTGTTGTGTTTGAAAGGGCTATAATGAGTTGACAATTAACGCATATTCTGTTTAAATTTGTTCATTTTTATAGGCCTATATCATAATGTACGTACGGTATAGTGCTTTTTCTGCACTAAGAATCTCATTTCTCCCCGAGCCTTCTTGCGCTATGCCACATCAATTTATAATGTGACTAAATGAGGTACCCGGCACTGCAAGGATTTTAAAATTAAATCTGTGCTCAGACCCCCCCCCCCACTCTTTCCCCACAATAAACAACGTTCTTGCTAGGTCCACTGCGGACCACAACATTCTGGGCACTCGCTTCTAGGCAGGGAAATTGTATCAAATTAATCACGCATCAAACCCACTCGTCCATGCCTTAGGTTTGTCAAGGGAGCAGTTTGTTTTAAGTTTGAAGAAAGCACGTCGACACAATGGCGGATCACGTTGTGCAAGGAAGAAGAAAGACGATGAACAGACTATAGCAGATAGATAGAGTAGGGGGCAGAGATCATTATGTTTTGCCATCATAACATTACCTTGCTACTGGAAGCACACAAGATCGTGTTCGATTAGGCAGACCCCGTGTGACCTCTGCTGCCCAAGACCGATTCATACGCACCAGCCATCGTGTCCACCCTGCGTGGTGTTGAGCCCAGGCCAGCCGCGCCTGAACATGTCGTGGTTGCAGTCGGGTTCGCTGTGTAGCACGGTAAGCCCTGATCCCTGCATCAGCAAGACGCCTTCGGACAGTTCGGCTACTGATCCTTGGACCGCCTGGTAACGTGTCTGCCGTTCTCTGTGCCGTTTGAAAACGATTCCTTAAATGGCTGGTGCGTATGAATCGGTCTTGGGCAGCAGAGGTCACACGGGGTCTGCCTAATCGAACACGATCTTGTGTGCTTCCAAGAGCAAGGTAACGTCTCTGTAACGCATAAATGGTGTTTCGTTGCACATTGAAACGAAAGGCAACATCAGTAACTGATGCCCCTGCTTGCAGTTGACCAATGGCTTGGTTTCGCTGGTTTTCAGTGAGGCGCGGCATGACAGAAAGGCAGACAGCTGCATCGTCTGAATGGTTTTTCTTTCTTCTTGACACACAGAAGCAATGATGAACATTTTTAACACCCCCTGTTTTGCACGCAGGTGTTTCGTGTTACACGGAGCTGAAAGCGTTCGCTGCACGTGCATCACGCACAACAACAACAGTTCGCAAAAACGCATGTCGTTGTCACCGGGGAAACATTTCTTGTCTAGAAAATGCATACGTTATTATTTACCCCCTAACCACATTTTCACAGAATAAAATATGGATGTGTAGTTTCTTTTGCCTGTCAGTATATTATAAACTGGATTAACTTTGCGTATAAAAACAAAGGGAAAATTGTCTTCATTAATATGTCAACCAAGCAGAATAAACTATGTACCGGAATAAAATAAAAACAAAAAGATCTTGAATACAGATTAACTACTTTAAACCGGAGGTTGCCTATAATAGTATATATAATGTATTTTTTACAAAATACTTTATTTACTTGGTTCTCGGAACATCACCAACTTACAAATTTATGTTCACCTGACAATTTTGTTTCAGTCAGGGTTCTTGGAGTTTGAAAAACTCCATATCACAGCAGTTTTTTTAAAAGACCCGTAAGTCTCTAATATTCATGTTCGAAAGAAGGTTTTTAGTAATTATGTATTCTTGAGATATGCCATGGTCCACTGATACACACTTTTTTAACATCAAACCCATCGATTTGTACATTTGATTGTCCTGTCTAATGGTAGTCATTTTTTCTCTTATCAAGTCTGGACAAAGTATGACCATTCCCCTGCGACTTAAATGAGTGTTTTCCAACTCTACCTCTCTCTCTGTCATCTCATTAATTCCATTTCTTGAGTGTTTTTGTCATGTGTCTTAAACTTGTGCATGCGGCTTTATTTGTATCAAGACTTAACTTTTGAATCACGTTCATCCCAGTTGTCAAAATGTCATTTGATTCAATCCCTTATCAAAATCTCAAGGTACGAAAGTTTTTTTTTTTTAAAGTCATCTGAAGACAACTTTTGGTAAATAAAATTTGCAAAAGCGTTACGCTCAAAAATACTTAATATGGAAGCGGAATATCATACGTGGCTTCTCTATGGAGCAAATATGACATTAAATGTAGAATTGCTTGCTATTACCCCTTAGTGGAATCATCCATTCCATTGGTTAAATAAATAGGCTCGCAGAACAATTGTTCTTCATGCACAGAAAAGAAACTTTCAGGAAAAGAAGGAGGAAGGAAGAGAGATGTAACTGATAAAATTATATAAGTTCTGAAATGCATAGAAAAGGGATATAATTTCACAAACACACAATAAGTTGTGAACATTTTTTTTTATTGTCATTTGAATACTATAAAACACCAAGACCATAAATGTAGATGAATACAACAAGAGATTTAACAAAATGCCCAGGATAACTGTAAGTCATATCCCCAAGTTAGCAGGTAAATTCTTTGGCACATATGTTGCTTTAAAACAATGTAAAACTGTGTGATGAACAACATCAGGAAATTATACCCTCCTGTAATTGCCAATCACATCACGATACATAAAAAGAGGTTCTGGCTGATAAGATTAAGAAAAAAAAACATCAAACCACATAGTTGCCTCAATAAGTTTGAATGTGAATTAAAGTACATTTCCACTGGATTTTATTTCATGTTTAGAAGTATGTATTATATAAAAGGATGAGCTACAGAAAACTGAATTTTTCACAAATTTTGTACACTGACTGTAAACAAAGGACCATAATTTAGCACACAGGGAGATCAACTTAGAAATAGGCACTGTCATGACATGTCTTCAAACAAATAGATTTTTTCCAAAAAAAAGTCACACAGAAATACTAAAATACATTTGGAGACTTTGCTATTTAATGAATCCATCAAATTAAAGTTGTAAAGCCATATCACAATTAAAGATTTCAAATATAAAACATAAACACAGGAAAACTGACTTCCAATAACAGTAATATGATTAGTAACCAAGGACACAATGCAGCAGTTTCCTGGAAAGCAGATCTCACTTGTGTTCATCATATTATGATGTATCTGACTGATTGTTATAAATAGCAATTTTGAGAAGGTCATGGGTGAAAATGTAACACCGGCTTGCTTCATACGCTGAGTGTAAGTCATTTCTCATGAATCATTACCGTAGAAGTAATTCTTAAATACTGAAAAAATGTATAATATAAATTACAGTCGAGCACACGAAACTCGAACACACGTAAGTTGAAATCACGGATCCCATGAACAAAGACTTAAGTCCTGAATTTATTTCTCAATATTCTCCGTGGTTATTTCAACTCGTACCTCGAACTGTGACAGATTCGTCGAACCGGTTTTCCTGCTGCGAGTGTGATTCAAGTAGCCATGAAGTAAAAAAAGAAAAAAAAAAGCCAGAAACTTAGTCAGGCTACTCAGTTTGCTGTAAGCATAGATTTGTGGTGGTACGATAATGTGTCTAGTCCCCACCCCCCGCAGGAAATAACCGTTTTGTTTTTTTATTATTATTGGACTGTCCTGCGCTCATACAGTAACAAAAAAAAATAAGGAGGCACTTCTGTACAAACAGCAGTCAAGCCGAATAAAGAAAAATGGTGAGGTGTGTTCAGCTATTATACATGTCTTTATTATTTTATTTTCTCTGTCTTTCTTGACTTAGATAACGGGGAGGGGAAAAAAAAAACGTTTTGGCACAAGGTTGCCTGCCATTGTGCATTGCATTTTATGAACCTTATTTTACTGTCGCCACATGACCATGATTTGTGTCACATCAGTTTAACCCTATCGTGTTCAACCCGGCCTTTAAATATTATGGCCCGCGATTTGTTCGACCCAGCCGAATCCAACTTTGTCCATGACGCTGCCATGTGTTCATCCCGGCCGGTCAGTGTCCCCCAGTTTTGAATACAATTTTGAGAGGGAGAACTGTGCATGAATAGCTATAAATAGTAAATGATATCACCAGTTAATCTTCAGATGCCCACTGCCCCAGTTTCAATCATAAAGCGTGAGTTAGGGCCTACAAGTAATGTATTGTATTACACATGGTCATCCAACAGGACTGTTCCTCCCTCTAAGCCTACATCATGTATTAATCGGCACCTGCTTGTAGTACATGCCTGTACTAGTGTGGTGCCTTTGTGTGGGTGGTGTTGTATGCTTGGACAACATACGGGATGGGAAGCGATAGTGTGTAATACGTGTATTGTCTGTCTCAGAGGTAGTGTCACACATCCCCCTTCAGCATTTCACATTCACAAAACCAACAAGCAGATTTCAGCATTCCAATGTAAATAGGTTCTTCATTTCTCAATAAGTATGTCAAAATTCATTATCATAGATGTGAAAATTTCCAATTTAGTGAAGGCACGCAGCAGCGGCGGCCATAGGGCTGACAAATGTAAACAAATCATTTCAGCTGCGTAGCCAGGAAGTCGGCCATTAGAACGCTTCACAAGTAGCCAGAATAGAAACACGAAAGGGTTAATCTTTCTCCTCTTTCAACTGATCAATGAGGGGGAGGGGGGATTAAAGGAGGTAATTCATGGTACATGTCAGCTGTATTATTTTCCTTGAATATACAACATAATACTTCATCATTAATGTTCCACGTATTCCTCAAAATTCGGCAAACTAGACGCAGTGACCCCGAAGAATTCGAGTCTTTCATGTCCAGCTGTAGATTCTATACCAGTTATCAGTGAAGACGAGTTTAAATTTTCTAACACAGCTTCAATTGCACAATATTTTATCAACATGTAGAAACTCCACAAAAGAGTGGCATAAACGATATGTTACTTGTATAATATGAGATACAGATGTGGGAAGAGGGAAAAAAGGCTGATACTGAATGTCACGCACGAGTGTAAAAATCCTGCAAGAGAATGCAGAGTAAGCTTGTGATTCTTCAAAAGCAAAAATTGAAAAACTTTTTACAAATAGGCAGTTCAGCGACGCTCCGATAGGCTCGCGCACGGCAGCCTTTTCGCCCATTGCCAACTGTGACTGGCCGTGACTTTCGCGCATTCGCATGGTCTTGAAAACCGTCCATTTTGTTTCGTTAACATCGACTTGTTGGCACTTCCAATGCATATTTTTAAAAGGGGAGGAACGCTCTTCAAAATGGCGTCGATTCGATAATTTCAGAGATATTTTGATTCAAAAATGAGGTAAGTTTGAATCTATGAGTGCATAAAATCTACTTGTCTGATGTTTTTGAAACTTCACTAAAATATTTTTAATGACCTTTTCTCCCGAATATGATAAAAATTCAGTTAATTTAATCAATCGTCAAGGCGCTGGGCTTTGCGCAAAAATGCTTCTTTACATTCAACGGCGTTAGTTTGTATCCGATAACAAAGAAATTGTGGGTCCCCTGCTGATGGCCAGCATCATTCGCCCCATCCTGTCACAGCCGTTAGTGCTAAAATTAAGCCAAAAATAAATACAGAAAAAAAACCATAACTTTGCAAAAAATAGAGATATTTAAAAAATTCAAAAAGATTTGTAATCAGGGGATCAAGACTATTGCTTTGAGCATAGTTTCATGGTCTTTGGTGAAATTTGAATTTTTTCACTGAATTGCCTATATAGAGGCTATTGTTAGGGGCGGGTGCCCATTTTACAGTATAAGCCACTGCTGAACCATGATTGCCACTCAATATTTTCTCTGTTTGGCTTTGTAATTGTTGGATGAACTACGAGTGGCTAATGTGGTTACTGCGTGGGTTCAATAGTAACTCCCTTAAGGATACACAGGATTAACAAACACAGGGTTCTGCTGGCGATCTTATTTATTCAATAAGCCTAACAACGGTATCACTACCAAACAAAAAAAAAAAAGGAAAAAGAAAAAGAAGCCCAACAAAAGAAGAAGCCCAAAAGAGAAGAAGCCCAAAAAAAGAAGCCCAACCAGCCATAAGCTGGAACAAGAGAAAAAGACAAAAATATGATTAGGATATAATGACAACATTAATCAGGCAATCAATGGTGGACATACATAGTAATAGTATTAAGTATTAAATCAAGCAACAACAACATAATATAGAAGTTAAGCAATAACCAACTGGATATGTATGCATGGAATAAAATAGCGCTAAGGTTAATGAATAACAACTACAAGAGGCTATATCATATACACAAGGAGTTTCCTAGTACACTGGCAACATAAACTAATGTACCAATCAAAGTATGAAGGACATAACAAATGAAGGGGCAAGAACACAATAGTTTCGCTCCACTGAGCCGGTGTACAACACATCCAGAGTGGCCATTCCATTTAATAACGCAGTGGCCAACATGGCCCACTGACCGTCCATAACACAGACGCTGCATCCCAATGCAGGCCATCCTCATAGGCCCACTCCCATTATTAGTACTAACCCGCCCCAGGGCTATTGTATTGGTGACTTCCCTTCCCAATCGATACTGAAGGGTCATGCCCTTTGACCTTAGCCGCGGAGCTATGCCGCCAGGCTAACGTGTATGACACACCACTAGATACATACAGTAATGTGTACATTCCTTAAAATGAAACTGTCCTTCACACACTTACGAAACTCATAGAAGCATAATACATCTGGATAACTATAATACATGCACATGATATATATATATATGTCGGCGAGACTCATTGCAACATGTGTAGACTCATTGAAACATTGTTCATCCACCGCCGCACATAGAACAATCCTGGGGCTCACCCATGTGAGGCCCAACTAATATTATACATCTCCAATACATGTAATTAATTACACATCTTAAACACTAAACACGCAATCACAATCACACTGCTCTCTATAGCATAGTGGTACTGGCAAGGTACACAAATACCCGTAATACAATCAAGCGTATAGTGCCGCTCGCTGTAACATAAGCCATCCACATCAACATGTCAGGAAATCCTCACTGCCTACCACAACAAGGCAATGCTACACATACACTATATATAGGCACACAAGCAAATCGTGATAGCTTGGTTAGCGAGCCATCATTATCATCTAGCACCGCAAACGTTAACTTTGACAATAAAGACACAATATCAAGACACTGTACTGCAAAGCGCATCCTACACGTCCAATGACAATGGCAATTACCGTTGAGCCGGACTCATAATAGTCTCTGTAGATCAGCATTCTCTACGCGGCATCCAAGAAAGGGGGGGGGGGTGCGCAAATTAAAGTCACTTCTAATATAATAGTCTCCAACTTACCCAAAGTTTCTCCGGGTCCTGTGCTACCGCTACATGCCTTATGGGGCGGGGTGGCGATGGCAAGCGTCGGCTCTGTCTCTGCGTCTATGATGGAGTGTCTTGACCACTCGAACCGCATCTTATTTATTAGCCCGCGCGGACGTCCGAGAGAGCTATTACGTAGCCCGTGTTGCACAAGTGAAAGGCTCGGACATGGAGTCCAGCCCGACAACATAACCGGTTAGGGTCCTAACACAATCGAATTTACAGTACGGTTAAAAGGGTGCACACAAAAGTCAATTAGGTATCCCAGTAAACTGCAGAAATTACTCTAACGACCCCTCCAGCAATAATTGAATAAATTTGACCCAGGTTGGATTTATCGGGGATAACATGCGTCTAACTCGTGGTTTACTCTAAATCCGAGATCCTCTTATTAATTATTTCAATAGGACACGTGCATCAAAGTACAACGAAATTAGTACCATTATAAAGTAGAAACTTGCTGCTAAAATTCTAACTGACTACTTATACCAGAAACCCGGTAATAGTTTTAATATAAATTCTCAAAGTGTCAGGACTAACAACATTCGACAATTTTGTGCGGGATACTTTCGTCCATTAATACGACGTATCTCCATTGATAACAAACGTTATCATGAGTACCTATTTTGTACCGATAGGGTATTGCCTACTCTCAACAATGAATTCGGGTTCCCGTCTTTCTGTCGGTGGATAACAACGAAGGAGCGAGTTGTAAGAAACTCAAAGCCATGATATAAGAGTTGGAAGCCCGGTACATTTCCAACTGACCAATCAAAATGCGCGCTTTTCACCGTGATGTGAATAACGGGTCCCGCGCTAGTATTACAAGGGAAATAATCCAATTAATGGTGCTCGGCCAAGTGTCCCTAAACTACTATGAGTGGCCGTCCCTCACTCACGCACCAGAGCTACCATGAAAGCACATATTAAAAATAGAAAATCGTTCATCCTCTCACATTCTCCCCTGCTAAGTCACGTAGTCCCTTACGTGACACATACATCAATTCAAAGGTTTACAAAAGACCACTGAAGGTACAATCAAACTCTAAGGGGCTATGATACCATCACTTAGAGTAGAACAATTGCAAATTACGCACAGTGAACTGAAGTACAACAATGGTCCATCCTCTTTACAACTACTAACAGGTGGCGTGAACCGGCTAAGTTACTACTGGCATCCTGAAGATGTACACAACAGTCTCAGCTCTGGCTGTAGTAAGTTACATCATATGGACAAAACAACAGGTCCCAGACCTGCAACGGTGGTCCCAGACCACTATCAGGGTTAACGTAGGATCGAACAGTACAAAAAAAATTGCAATATGCTATAAGGGCACTAGGGCAATGAAAAAGGTAAGGTCAACATAGGCATGAAAAGTAATTGTAACTAAGCTGTGGAGAAAGCTAACATGGGCATACTCTCTAACTTAAAATCTTGAGGCGGAGCTCACTTGGATTCGGTGGTCTATCATCTGGCCTGATGGAAACTCGGGGGGGTCTTGATGGGTGCGCTCCCCTGCTCTTTCTGCACTCACAGTCAATGTCTAATGTTAATCACCAATAAGAATCAGAGGTCCAATCTCTGGGGTTGTCTGTGTGGGCGGCTGGACCGTCGCACAGGAGGTAGGCGCTGGGAAGTTGTCATCCCAGGTTGAGGGTCCGGTCGGGCTGCAGGTGGCTGGCAAGGGTGGTGAGCCGGGAAGTACCACACATCGGTCGACGCAGGCTGTGGGGGCGGATGTTGCGGATACGTGTAGATTGCGGGATGAAATACCCGCAACGGGTCCCTGTTGACTGCAGTGGGATGGGTGGTGTGCATAGGACTGGGATACAGGTCCTGAATCTTGAGTTGACGTTGGAGGGCGTTGGTCTTCGTGGCTCCATGGTTCCTATGGGGTGGGGCAGGGGTTGGCTGGCCGGCCGGGCTTCAAACTAAAAATTTCCATGGCTGGGTTTTCTACACTACAAACTAACCCTTCTGTGTATCCCACTTCTTGACACCAGAAAATGTTGGGTGAACTACGAGTGGCTAATGTGGTTACTGCGTGGGTTCAATAGTAACTCCCTTAAGGATACACAGGATTAACAAACACAGGGTTCTGCTGGCGATCTTATTTATTCAATAAGCCTAACAACGGTATCACTACCAAACAAAAAAGGAAAAAGAAGCCAAGAAGCCCAACAAAAGAAGAAGCCCAAAAGAGAAGAAGCCCAAAAAAAGAAGCCCAACCAGCCATAAGCTGGAACAAGAGAAAAAGACAAAAATATGATTAGGATATAATGACAACATTAATCAGGCAATCAATGGTGGACATACATAGTAATAGTATTAAGTATTAAATCAAGCAACAACAACATAATATAGAAGTTAAGCAATAACCAACTGGATATGTATGCATGGAATAAAATAGCGCTAAGGTTAATGAATAACAACTACAAGAGGCTATATCATATACACAAGGAGTTTCCTAGTACACTGGCAACATAAACTAATGTACCAATCAAAGTATGAAGGACATAACAAATGAAGGGGCAAGAACACAATAGTTTCGCTCCACTGAGCCGGTGTACAACACATCCAGAGTGGCCATTCCATTTAATAACGCAGTGGCCAACATGGCCCACTGACCGTCCATAACACAGACGCTGCATCCCAATGCAGGCCATCCTCATAGGCCCACTCCCATTATTAGTACTAACCCGCCCCAGGGCTATTGTATTGGTGACTTCCCTTCCCAATCGATACTGAAGGGTCATGCCCTTTGACCTTAGCCGCGGAGCTATGCCGCCAGGCTAACGTGTATGACACACCACTAGATACATACAGTAATGTGTACATTCCTTAAAATGAAACTGTCCTTCACACACTTACGAAACTCATAGAAGCATAATACATCTGGATAACTATAATACATGCACATGATATATATATATATGTCGGCGAGACTCATTGCAACATGTGTAGACTCATTGAAACATTGTTCATCCACCGCCGCACATAGAACAATCCTGGGGCTCACCCATGTGAGGCCCAACTAATATTATACATCTCCAATACATGTAATTAATTACACATCTTAAACACTAAACACGCAATCACAATCACACTGCTCTCTATAGCATAGTGGTACTGGCAAGGTACACAAATACCCGTAATACAATCAAGCGTATAGTGCCGCTCGCTGTAACATAAGCCATCCACATCAACATGTCAGGAAATCCTCACTGCCTACCACAACAAGGCAATGCTACACATACACTATATATAGGCACACAAGCAAATCGTGATAGCTTGGTTAGCGAGCCATCATTATCATCTAGCACCGCAAACGTTAACTTTGACAATAAAGACACAATATCAAGACACTGTACTGCAAAGCGCATCCTACACGTCCAATGACAATGGCAATTACCGTTGAGCCGGACTCATAATAGTCTCTGTAGATCAGCATTCTCTACGCGGCATCCAAGAAAGGGGGGGGGGGTGCGCAAATTAAAGTCACTTCTAATATAATAGTCTCCAACTTACCCAAAGTTTCTCCGGGTCCTGTGCTACCGCTACATGCCTTATGGGGCGGGGTGGCGATGGCAAGCGTCGGCTCTGTCTCTGCGTCTATGATGGAGTGTCTTGACCACTCGAACCGCATCTTATTTATTAGCCCGCGCGGACGTCCGAGAGAGCTATTACGTAGCCCGTGTTGCACAAGTGAAAGGCTCGGACATGGAGTCCAGCCCGACAACATAACCGGTTAGGGTCCTAACACAATCGAATTTACAGTACGGTTAAAAGGGTGCACACAAAAGTCAATTAGGTATCCCAGTAAACTGCAGAAATTACTCTAACGACCCCTCCAGCAATAATTGAATAAATTTGACCCAGGTTGGATTTATCGGGGATAACATGCGTCTAACTCGTGGTTTACTCTAAATCCGAGATCCTCTTATTAATTATTTCAATAGGACACGTGCATCAAAGTACAACGAAATTAGTACCATTATAAAGTAGAAACTTGCTGCTAAAATTCTAACTGACTACTTATACCAGAAACCCGGTAATAGTTTTAATATAAATTCTCAAAGTGTCAGGACTAACAACATTCGACAATTTTGTGCGGGATACTTTCGTCCATTAATACGACGTATCTCCATTGATAACAAACGTTATCATGAGTACCTATTTTGTACCGATAGGGTATTGCCTACTCTCAACAATGAATTCGGGTTCCCGTCTTTCTGTCGGTGGATAACAACGAAGGAGCGAGTTGTAAGAAACTCAAAGCCATGATATAAGAGTTGGAAGCCCGGTACATTTCCAACTGACCAATCAAAATGCGCGCTTTTCACCGTGATGTGAATAACGGGTCCCGCGCTAGTATTACAAGGGAAATAATCCAATTAATGGTGCTCGGCCAAGTGTCCCTAAACTACTATGAGTGGCCGTCCCTCACTCACGCACCAGAGCTACCATGAAAGCACATATTAAAAATAGAAAATCGTTCATCCTCTCACATAATTAGACTACGCGCCCCTGAGAACATTGTTTTTCAAATCATGTCAATTGTAACTTCTTCAGTTGATAACTCACAGAACTCCAACATAAACTGTAGACGATATGTCTGTAAGCGACGTGACGGCCTGGTAGTGGTGGCTTGATTCGACCTGTAATTAGCCATGTTTCTCTCCACTGTCCAGGAATAAGAATGGAGTGACAGTAAACAGATCTCTTTTTTTTCCAGTACAGAGTTCTACATTTCGAAAATCTTTTGTATTTCTAATTATCTAAATAGTTCTTCCTTTAATTCGTACATTTATACATCCCCCAGCTTGTGAAGGATTTTCATAAAAACTTTGTACTTCCGACAAGCCTAAAAGCCACGCATCACATGAACTTTAAAGCCTGCTCCTGAGACGGCTATCTGGGTCTTTGGTCCATATAACTAAGGGTTCAGAGGAATGGAAAATGAATTTTAATGAGTAAACAATTTATTGGTGTAAATAAAAGCTTTAAAACTTAACTATCACAATCAACTTGAGATCATCATATGGCACCAGGGTATTCCTGTGTTCTACTTTTAGTCGCGAGCAAATTGAATAGTTTAGATCACCCAGCAGGAAGTGTTGACGTCATGAGTCATATGCTCGTGAAAAAAAAGGATCGGAGACAAGCAGTCAGTGACACAAAGTGAAGACAAAAAAAAAAATACTTTCCCACTGTCTGGAGCCTCGAAATACACTAAAAAAGAACCTTCTGCAGGGTGAGAGGAAGGCATCTTCAAAATTTCATGAAAATCCAAGCTGTATGAACCAGTATTTTTTGGTGAACACACAAACACATTCGCCCAGTGATATGAGTAAAGGTTGTTTTCCTCATAATGTCATCACTTTCCTAGCCTCTTCTCCATCTTCAGAAATCCCTGTGAAAAAAGACAAAACAAGTAAAATCGTCAACAGGTCAAACATGTTTGCTGCTGAGGGAAAAAAATGCTATATTCAGCATAATTTACCAGGCAAGCTTATACATTCATCACAGTGTCCTTAAATTTTTTACATAATCTGTTATCCTAGAGATGAAGGTATGCCACATCCAGAGTCAGTCAAATCAGTAGAAGTGTTGAGGCATTTCAGATTTTATCTCAGAATGATGTGTCGTGCTTGAATTGAGTGTAATGAAACAGAACGTACATGTACTTCTTGCTCATGGCTGTTAAGAGGCGGTATTCTAGTTGCCGAGTCCAGTCGAGCGGCCTCCCCGCTATTGGTGACCTGACCCGGTCGCGACCTCGTTAACTGGGTCAGCGACCTCGATTCTAGGGAGGGTTTCCCGGAGCCTGTGTAGCGCTTCTGACTCGCTGTTTTTTATTGGTAATCAAAGCAGTCTCACACCCAAATCAGCCCATATGTCATACTTTTGTAAACACATAATAACTTAGCGATATATTGTAAACGTATACAGTGAACCATAGAAATGTATTCAACATCGTAGTAGAGATATAGAGGCACAAAATTATACAATATTTCCTCAAATTAGTACATTGTTCATAAATTTCAGATATGAAATTAGATATGATTGGCCCCATCGAATGAGGTGAAATCATCACACAACATGAGAAATAGGTTAACTTTCAAAACTCACATGACTGCATTCATGTATAGATATCCAGTGTCGAGTTATTCGAGTTTGACGATCGTTTTCCGTTGGCCTCACTGTCAGTGTCATGTCACGCCTGCACTTAACCAGTCAATGTTATCACAAATTCACAAATAATCAAAAACAATGAATGGGTCTATAAAATTATAAATAATGTCACAGATTAGGATTTTGTCTTCCTTCGTTTCACTGGTGGAGCACATGCTTGGAGTTCTGGGGAGGTTTGTAGATGTTGTGACTGCATGACTAGTTGAAGTTGGTGTTGCTTGTTTTTGATGGCTGCTGCCCGTCTTTCTAACTTGGCCACAGAAGTGTGAATGAGCTCGCCCCCTTGCTCACCATGCAGTGCCATACCAAACCCGTATTTCTGTATCCAGGGAAGGCAGTGCTTCTCTAGAATATGTTGCTTAGGTATGATTTTATTGGGGAAAGAATATCTGAATAATTCCATGTACCTAGTAATGCAAGTTTGAATGTGTGGAATGTTGTCAGGTGGCACAGGTTTTCCATGTGATATTAATGTGTGAACTTTGGCGTATGCTTCATTTATTTCATTAAATTTGTCCCGCAACACGAAAGCCATGGTCAGTATGCTCTGGTTGTGTGTGTTTTCCTGTGTTTTCTTGATAATGAACAAAGTAATGTCTTTATAAACTTTGGCAGTGATGTATTTGTGGCAGTGGTTTCCGATGAATGAACGGCTATGGTATGACTGAGGTGTAATGTTGTGTTTGTCAAGAATGTTGTCTAGTTGTGAGCAGATGGGCCCTGACCTAGGGCTGAGGGGCTCGAAATCAAGGTTGAGTAACTCTTCTTCTGCATCTGAGAGCTTCTCCTGAAAACGGCTTCTCTCTTCTCCATCATTAGTCAGAGTCACACAACCTTGCAGGAACCGAATTCTTTCTTCGAGTCCCTCAGCCTTTGGCCAGTTGCTTCCATAGGATTTTACTGACGCAGACACACCTTTGCATTCATCTTCTGCTTGTAAGCCCAACTGCACATCGATTTCATGTGCAGCCTCTTCAAGCAGGCGATGGTGTTTCAGCACAATACCTAACAAAATATGAAGATATGGTGGAGCAGCATGGCTTGGATCTACATCTAGCATTGGGAGGTGGAGACTATTGTGAAAACGGCGCACATGTTTCTTCAGCCCTAAGCGGACCTCTTTGAAACGTTTGTAGTCGTGTTTGATGGTGGCCAAAGAGCGGGCTGGAGAGTCATGTGTTTGTAATTTCATCATGTGGGACTTTGGCGCCAGGCACCACAGACATGGGTATGTGCCTTGTGCACCAGAGAGTCCATATATTTTAGCAAGAAAGTCATAATCCCCAAAAAGGAATAAAACTATTTTATTGCCCTGCCATACTAGTGCTGAAAGCTCTGCAAGTTGAGGTTGTAAAACAGACATACATGTTTCAAGGTTTTCATAGCTGTCTTTGATTTTTGCCATTGCAACTAGAAATGTGTTGTGTTTTGAATTTGCTTTTTGTGTGTTAGCTATTTGAAGAGTAAATTTTAAACTATCTTTGCCGTGGTCCCCCCCAAACTTAACCCAAATTTCATCCTGTGGAATGGTGGAGTCGTGCCACGTGAGTGTCTGATTTTGTTTGTGTTTGTCTAAGATGTTGACTACAAAATCTGATAGATTTGAAACCCTCCCGAATGCTGCACGGTGTGTCTGTCCATCGGCGTCAATAAAATCCTCCATCTCTGTGACAATGTCAGCTGCCAGATCTTCCATGGCTTTCCGTTGTTCTTGCTCATTTGGCAACATGAGGCCAGCCTCTTTAAGATACCGTCTTTGTTGACGTAATTGGCTCCATGTTAGATCTGTAGCTTCCTTCATTGCCATCACAGACTGGCTGCTCATTTGTGGTTTTAATTTAATGCCTGCCTCCTCACAAATATTCTTTCGTGTCGCTGTTTTGACCTGTCTAAGTTCTGATGCATGTTGTGTGGTAATACTGTCTTGTGATGCGCCCGCTATGCTAGTCCTAATGGTAGAAAGCAAATGTGTGCGTTTTCTTTTGGTGGTTACTTTGGCTAGAGATGTTTCTTTATTTGTTTTTGTTAGTTTGGCTAATAGTATAGGTTGGCCTCCTGTCTTGCATTTGAAAATGTTTGTTTCTGAATTATGCAATTGTCTCCTAACAAAATGTGTGTGAAGTTTATGTTCTTCTTGTGTAAGTGGCCGTGTTGGGGACAATTCGAATGACTGGGAAAATAACTTGTCGTGTTTAAATGCCGGTGAGGTGTTGCTGTCTACCATAAGCTTTGTAGGTTTGTGTGGCGTTGATGTAGCAATAGGGGGGCCGCTCAACTCTGCCTCATTAAGGCCACTGCTAGATGACGGTGTGTTTTCTGTTAGCGTTGTGTCCTCGCATGTTGTACTACAGGTCATTGATAGGTTGGATGTGTCATGTAATGTAGCTGATGTGGCTTCCGTTATGTCATGATGGATTGCGTCTTGTATTGTACATGCCATCGTTTGTGTTGGTACTGTGTCCTCACATGTTGAATTTTGTGTCATCGGCGAAGGGATTATATCCTCTAATGTCGTGGTTGAACATGCTGCTGCTGCTGTGGAAATTATTGTTTGGTCTCTGTCTTGATGTGGTGTGGAGTCATTTGAAACATGTCTACTCCCCAAACTAGTCTTTAAATACTGTGCACATAATACACAATCTGCGGCCCTCGTGTGTGGCTGAAATTCAGTCCATAAATGTGAACTTCCTTGGGCCAACTTCCTTGCGTTAACAATACTTCCTTTGAAGGCATGGCGTTTGATGTTTCCTATCATGGCCACACACGCATAACAAATAGTTGAGGAGTGAATATGATTCAAGTCGCCGGTGATGGATACACCGAAAGCAAGCAAAATGTCATTCTCAAAGTCCTTGCATTTCTTTGCTTTCCGCCTTTGTCGTTTTTGCTGTTTGGTAAGTGTCCTCCCACCACATGTTCGACACAGTTCGTGGAGGCGCTCAACATGGATATGTTCTTCATGGTGCTCCATTTTGCAATATTTTTCACACAAGCTGCTAATAACAGGCGGCAAACAAACAAAAAATGGCACAGAAGCACCTCGATTGAGTCGCACAACTTTTTCAAAAATCGTAAACAAATCACACAGAATCTATACATACACCAAACTTGCACAGGTTAGAGGTTAGCCTTTACACTTTCGAAATATTGATTTTATATGGAAATCAAAGGCGGCCCGTGCAAAATATTGACGATTAAAGAGAACTAGTGTTGAAAATCAAATTCCAAAATCTAAAAAACACACACCGGAAATATCAGCCGATAAAATCAACAATCTTGAAAAGTAAGCAGCAAAAGTTATATCGTCCTGTTGGTACAATCCTGACGTTTGAAATGAGATCTTGCATGGTGCTGTAGCATTATTAGATCGGAAGATATCGCGCTGCAAAGGTATGCGAAAATTGGTGGAATCGTATTACACAGGCTTGACCAGGGATGGCATGCCGTCACGGATGTGCACACGGCTGACAGGTGATTTATGACCGCATCGCGGGAGGTCGGCGGGGGATTCCGATCGGCAACTAGAATACCGCTTTCCAAGCGATTTAAACAGTCGTGTGCTATATGTCAGCAACATTCCTTCATGTGTGCACCACTCTTTTCTCTACATGTTATATCTGCCATTCATGGGTACAACCTACCCCCTGACTTGCAAAAAGTAAATTCATTTCCTTCACCACATTCCCCACTTGTGGGTGGGAAACATTCAGGCAATGTCTGTAGGAATTTTTTGGTCATTTTTCACATTTTTCAAGTGTTCGAATTCAGTTTGTAACATGTAAGGATGGATTCCACCCATCAGTACTGGAAAAGGTTACTATTGCCTACAAGAGAACAAGTGAGTAAATAAAGACTCATGACATATACTCACATTTTTTCCCGTCACAAATTTTATGGTACAACCATCCTCGCTTGCTGAAACCGTGTAGCCTTCCCGCTCATATAAATTTTGGGCTCTGTTGTCATCAGCAACCCATAAATAAATGTACTGTGAAGAATAAAAACAAGTGCACATAAAACAGAGGAAAATTGTAATGAGGTAGGCCCTATCATAATACATGTATGTTAGGCAATTAATCCTTGCATTTTTTTGCACTTGGTTTTCTTAAATAGTATAATGAACAAATTACTCTTTAGCAATATAATAATGTAAACATGCATTTGAGAGTATCCTCAAAGGGCCTGACTGATGAACCATTCTATTTCTCCAGAAAGGACCCAGGCCCTTTTTACCAATAACTGCATCCCTAGTGCCAAGCCATTTTCAGAAAACTTATGAATTGGCAGCTTTTTAAAACTGCGTGGGGTCCTATAAGACCCGATCACTACTGCACACGTTAATTCTCTCACTATAGCGGACATTTTGATTATCAATTGCTGTTATTCAAGCAATTTACTAAATAGCTTATTAGCAGGGAAAAACAGGGATTGATTATTTTCTCACCGCTGCTGCAGAGGTCTCGTTTACACCAGTGTAGTTATACATGATGACCCACTGTGTGTTTGGCTATGCATAGTCTCTCCATCCTTATCTATCTATTATATATTTCAGTAGCTTGCAACCTTTGGCATGAGTAACTGACCAAACTATACACTCTTCAGGCCTTAAATTTGGCAGGAAGGTGGCAATTGAGATAAGGAAGATGATGGCTATAATTAAAAGTTGTTTACTTCATGCATGCATTAAAAAAAAATAACAATGTTTATTGCTATGTAACATTTGTATTTTTGCATGTTTGTTTCATAATATATAATACTAGCTGAGTTCCCGGCCCTGCCCGGGATAAATCGATTTATTAGTTTCAGTTCTGGGTGATTATTATGGACCTGCTTCATTTTGCCTGTTCCTTTAGCTTTATTTTATTTTTGTTTGTTTGTTTGTTTTTAGATACGTTTTACTGCTCTCCCTTTGTGCGTCGACGTCCTGCGCGTCCCGCCAGCATCCGTCAAATGGCTATGATTTGCGCACGGGTTAGTTTGTTTGCACATCGCAGAAAGTGGTATAACGTCATGTGTTAATGGAAAAGAAATAATATTTTCCTAGGCATATTGAAAACACAAACCTGTACTTTTGGCCCTGCAGCGTCAGACTCCCAATTCCAGACCCTTTCTTTTTCCCAGTCTAGGCAAATTAAGAACACACATACAAAGTTTTATACTTGATAGTCTTAGAACTCAATCTCATCATTCAAACCAGTCCTAACCGGAAGTTGTTTTGTGAGTGTGATACAGTCTATACCGGAACCAATCTTAGTCACATTAATTTGCCGAAAAAATAGACCGAGCGCCAATGTGTCGCAACCTAGAAACTAATGCAAACGTTCTGTGAGTTGTTAATTATTTTTTTAGTTTCTGTGCCGGGGACACGACCACGGTCTATACTAAGACTAAGCGCTGTATAAAATCTGAGGGCCACCAAATCAGCATTAACGGAGGAGTAGCGAAAGGCGCGCTGCAATTGTCGTAAGGTTTCACTTTTATTAATATAGATAGTACCATGCATGTCATAAAAAGTAATCGTATCAAGCGTTCAGTTTGGTGCGTAGTATTCTGGTGCGCATGAGTTCTAAAGTAAGACTGTAGTTTATTACTTTTATTATGTGAGAGAGAGAGAGAGGGGGGGGGGGGGGGGCGCCCACATGATTGTTTATTCCGGGCAATGCCCGGTAGGTCATCTAGTATCATATAACTTGTAATCAAGAATTAGTTGACAGATCTCTCTGCCAGCCAATACTTAGTTTCAAATATATTATTACAACAATGAAAACAATGGTATGCTATAATTTAGGAATTTGATTACATTGCAATTGTTCATCTTTGCCTCTTCATCTGCAACCTGCAACAGTGTTTTCCCTATACCCATTCCTCGAAAGTTTTCATCCACAACTATGTGATCCAGATAGCACTGATCCTTGGGCACAGACTCATCAAAAACCCATACTGCACACGCCAATCTGAAATAAGCAACCGAATGATCTGTGGGTGAAAAGATTATTCACTGTAAATATTAAGTCGTGAAAGGAAACAGTGGACCACACTTAGTAGTCAACCACTGTGTGTCTGATGATGCAAACACCTTGAAGCCTCTTGGTGTCAACAGGACACTGTCGTTCACAAATGAAAGAAAGTTCATTCAATAACATCACACTCACTTATGTTGATTATATCACTTTGCAAGGACATCATCGAATGCTACATATTAGAAGTCGGATACAAAACAGGTCCCATTGCCTAAAGAAACTCCTTTATTTAACAGCTAAAGCAATTCTACTGCTTTCTGCACAACAATGAATCACTGACCTACACAATATGCTGTGCTTTGTCATTGGCTGGCACAGCAATACACTTGGTACGTGGTCCTACTACTGAAATCCCGAAATCTTTCAGATCCAAATTAGTTGAAATTAAGGTACAGAATAATACTCGTAAGAATGATTCTCTTTCATTTTGGTAGCACATGCTCACTGATATTAATTTTTGTTCATTTAACAAAGAACATGGCATGGAAACTCTGGAAAGTGCCTTTCAAAAAGCAGGAGAAATGAGTAAACTTTAATTTGGGGAATAAAATTTCAAGCGCCTGCAGCTACATTTTTCCTTCACACAAGTGGGAGCCATTCTGAAAAGGTCGGCAAAAAAATGTTGCAGTATACTTGAATTTCAAAACCAAGGAAAACAGCCATCTTTCAGTTTCCACCAAAAATAAGCCAGACATTTTTCAAAGTAGTGTTGCAGTAGAATTTGTTTCATTTCATTGTGGGGAAGTAAAATTTACCTTATTCTTAAGCGCTGTATCTTTCTGGTGCTTCTAAATTTGAAAAGAAGGCTGGGTTGTAACTATGACACACCAGATCTAGGTTACCGGTACTACAATTGGGAAGCATTCAGTATCCTTTGCATTACTTATCATGATTTCGAACTTTAAAGGCAATGGCTACACTCCCAACATTGCCACAAGCCTATCACTTCGATAGCTGCACATTAAATTCATTGTCAGCAAATTTTGCACCATGCAGGGACTTGATCATAACATATTCGGAGGACTGGCGCAGGCCCATGCACTCCATCGTAATTAGTGATGTACATTTTGTTAGACTTAGATCTAGCCATTAAAAGTGAGAAATTAACAGTGTAACTGTAAATCAATCAAGGCTTGTTTATAAGATTGTCTTCAATGTTCTGTCACAAAATATGACCAGAAAAACTTCCAGCAAAGAAAAATTGATGACCCACAGGTTTGTATTAGGAATCCTTGCTCATATTTAATAATGTCATAATTGTTTTCTGTACAGAGAAGAGTTTGCCTTGCAGAGTTCCATTCATTGTCCATGTAAATGTGTGAAATGAATTCTGAACTTACGGTGGGGGAGGCTTGTTCATAACATAATGACCCATATGCATAAGAGTGCCACAATGTGATTGTTTCAACAACATCACAGCGCTAGAGAGCCTTCTCAAACATGATGTGCACACACAGAATTGCTATAATCAAAGTCTACATAGTTTTTTAATATTTATTTTGGGCAGCTGAGCAGGTTTATACTCCAACAAAAACAGTAGTGTTATGACGCACACTGTAATGACCATGTGTGCATTATTGAAGCTTCTTTATCAATAAAAACAGATTAAAATAAGGACTGGAATATTGCATGTAAATTCTAACACTATCACCTCCTTTTATTCCATTCGTCTGTCCTTTGAGTGCCTTATTGCTTCTTTCTATGGTCCAGTGACATAAAAATTGTCATGACACGATGCAACAAAAAGTCTCCGATAATTGTGGAGTTCAGTGTTTTTCCTATCTAAAACTATGTGTTTGGTAATTTCTCATTCCTGTAAACTTGGTTTCAAACAATTTCCTTCTTTTTTCCATATATATGTCAGTAATGTCAGCGTTCAATTAAAAAAAAAAGGCACTATGCCTAGGCCCACCTTTTGAGAATGGCTCATATAATAAAATGAAACCTTGAAACTTCACCTGCAAAGAGGCCAACATCCAAGATATCTTCGAAATGGTTCGTCATCATAATCCATACTAGAAACAAGAATAAGAATTGCAGACATAATAAGCAAAAATATTTTTTAAGTCGTGCCCTACATAATATGTATTGCATAGTCAAAATCAGAGATTAAAAAGGAGGCACAATTGGGTCGGGAAAAAATAAGACTAAGACTAAGAGGAAAATGGAAATCAATCTTAAAGGGATGGATTTCTGAAATCATTTCATAATAAAAAATACATGGATTTGGGTTTTTTTGTAACAGGTCATGCTTATAAATATAAGGTGGAAATTCATTTTTTTTTTTAATGTTAAGATGCTTTCATTGTCATTAGATGTAGATCAAAAATAAGGTCATTATTAATCTATGTAAAAACATCTAGGACCCAAATATCCAAAAACTGATCAACAATCGTGATGGATAGTTTTACATGATGAATGATATATATATACAATATTCAATAGCTGTCCATGTAATATGTATCATACATATAATAGCATAAAACCAGCTCACAGGAAACCTGTGCCTAGTGATTGCTTAGTTTATTACATGGTACACTCAAACTTAATCTTGGAAAGAGCTCAAGTAAAGAGTCAGGTCATGTCTTGTTATACTATGTAGCAATGTTTGAGATGGCTCACCTGTCCCCGTGAAACTTCAGATCCAGCAAACCTGCAGGTTTTCCTTCAAATTCTGCGATGAAAATTCTGCTGTAACGCTGTCCAAGTTTTCCGTACATTTCTACTGTAGCTTGTGTCGTATTTTTCAAACTGTAAAATTTTAAAAATATGTCAAAGATCATTGGCAAGACACTAACTTGGAAATTTTTAATTGAAACAAAAACCCAATGACAACGTATAATGCACTTGAATGAGTCTGAAATTTGCACATTTTTCCTTTATTTCTTAAAATGTTCCTCGAAAAACGTTGTTGACTTTGGTAATCTTTATCACAAAATCCTATGACAATGAAATTAATGAAAGCAATAAATTTCAAATTAGACATGAAAGCTTTGATTAACTTATTCATTCCCCCAAGCCGCCACAGAAGTTGGACCCAAAGCCGGATTTCTCGGCTCGGAATTAATAACTTAATTTACCAAGCTACCAATTGTTGCAACGAAGTATACTTTTGCGCATGCGCGAGGTTTGCTTTCCTGTTTCTTCTGCGAAATGTAACCACGTTTTTGATTTAAAAAAAAAATATATATATATTATATTTATATGTTGTGACATCGTGAAATGTGTTGCTATATTATACGACTTTGATCTTAACTCAAAAAGCTTTGGAGATACCTTCGAGAAATTTGGAGGGTGAATTCATAATTGGATTACTGTTTTAGATTTTAATACTATAATAGTTGAATGCATAGGGAAAGCCTACCAGAAGCAGCAGGAGCATCGGGTAAGTTAAAAAAATTTAGGTGCGAAAATCTGTTCTTGAATTTTTCATTTCAACTTTACTTCCTGTTTGTGTGTCAAAAATGTGCTAACTCATTGTCAATCCTTTTTGGGTATTCTGCATTCAATTTCCCAAAAATTGCTGTTACATTATAATTATCTAGCTCTATCCACCACAAACTTGTGTATGATTTAGAAAGTCATCATACTATAATGGAGCTAAGGGTGAAAGTTCTGCCCTCAAAGGCCCTTTCTGGGAGGGCCCTAAAACTCTGGAAGCAAATTTCATCGCCTATAACTTAGTATAACTCGATTTATTGTGATGTAAGGGGATAATGTACAAATGCTGCAAACTCTGGGTAATTTGTTCATTCTGCATAATTCACACATAAAATTCGCAACAAACACTTCCTACTCCATGCTTTTACTCTTTAGAACAGGGACACGCTATTATGATCTATTTTTAGTACCGTGATGCAGTTTCCCTCATCATTCATTCGCTGAAGGAAGCAACTTGTGGATTAACGAAAACATGGATCGGCTGCAAACTTTAGCTAAAAATGGTAAACAACCCCCAGAAATGGTGCGGAATCTCAGTCGATACTGATTCTGTCATTGTATTTCTTTGTCTGTGGAAGGAACTTTACTTTGTGTCCAAGATCTGGATCATTATATGTGAGTGTGCATGGGAAAACCCGGCATAAGACGGCAGAGCTGATTTTGAGAAAAACGGCTTTGAAGTGAAAATATGGGTCCATCACAAACTTCCAACTTGGCTGTTGTTTAGGGGACCGTGGCATGTTACAGGGTAAACTGTAGACAAGCAGTGAACACTACTCACAGTGATCTATATAAGACTTTGTAATTAGACTGCGGTCTCCTAACAAGATCGAAAAACTTCCGGCTTGGCTGTCTCTAGGGGACCGTGGCATGTTACAGGGTAAACTGTAGATGAGCAGTGAACACTACTCACTATGATCTCTATAACGGCTTTGTAAACTAGACTACGGTCTCCTAACAACAATCACTCCAATATTACTTGGTCAATTAGCTATTGCCACTTTTAGGGTTAAATGCCGTTTTCTCAAAATTTTGTTTTAGGGAGGTTTCTGACTTCAATTTATCAGAAATGTCTTGTCTTTTATTATATGTACAGAACTCAAAATGTCATGTTCCCGACTTATGCCGGGTTTTCCCATGCACACTCACATATGTAATAGAGATATTTCTCCTGGGCAAGGCCCGGTTAACTCAGCTAGATCTAGTATGTGTTCATTTGTTGCAAATTTACCTAGGGTCCAACCGTAAAATTCCATGGGGGATTCTATGAGTTAAAGCTTGCACTACAAATTAGGCTGATTGGAATTCAAATCCTGTCGTAGTCTGCTGTTTCTGACAATGTTAATTCAGTATGAATAATATTACACTCATTGTTGTTTTTCCTGTTCTAAAGAATTAGAATCCACTGCTTGCATTAATTCAAACGGCTAAAGTACTGTGTTACATAATGTTCAGATGTAAGTTGGGCCCTGGTTCTTCCAACGCATCCTATTTATGACAGAAGGCTCCCAGTGCGGCCCGGTCACAAATGCGACCAAAAACTGAAACAGCTTATAAATAAATGACTTTCTAAGAACTGCAACCCTCAGAAAGTGGTCATCTGATTTTGTTGCCCGCTTTCATTAAATTTTCATGAATTAAACACATTTTTAATGATTAAAAAGGGATTTTTTTACATTAGTAGCTGATCTCTGCCTATTTTCTGGGCCACTGTACGTAACACTAACAGATTTTCGTTAGAGGAAACAACTTTCTTACGAACTCAAGGTAAGTGTACCATGCTACCAGCACTGATCCTAGCACAATGCCTCTTCGTTGATTGCCAGGGTGGCATGATAAAGGGGCCAATCCATTGTTAGAAGTTACAGAAAAACCATTCTCTTGCAGAAATTATCATCATTATTTGGGTGGTCATGCTTCAGTCCGGTCAACATTTGCACTGGGATCTAATGGTCGCAAAGGGTATTGTTGCATTTTATTGTTCTACAAAAATTGATTGTGGGGTGTGGCTCTGCAGCATGATTAGGCCTATCATTGATGGCCTACATTCAACCAAATTAATAAAATATATATTATATTTATATTGCTACTAATGCTACCTCAAACGAAAGTCCAACAATCGGAAGAAAATAAAACTGGCAGCACACTGGCGTAAGTACTTTGGCTAATATTTTCACGAATCTGCAACTGCATTACTCATCTAGATCCAGATATATATTCTATTTTTCTAGTCTAATAATTGTTGGGAAATTACAGATCGTACGTACTTTCTGTTTCCAACAATGTGCCCAACTTTACCCCGAAAACCCTCAATCAGTAGTGTTCCGAAAAAGTCACAATCACTGTCAGTCATACATCGTACAACCACCCCATTTTGAAAAGTTCTGGGGGCACCGATTGCAGCTTCACTACAAATGACAGCCATCCTGTCCGGTCATCCCACTTGGTAGTTGGTGGCGAAGTAGTAAAATGGACATTTATCACTAGGTCAGTGGACGGCTCAGTAGTGAACAAAGACTGTGCAAAGAACCGGAAGAGCTAACCGCCGATTGATTAAAATCCATTTTCGTCAGTGAATCAACAAAATAAATTTTAAAAAAAAACAACTAAAAGGCCGATGCTACACACCTGCTAAAATCATTCTGACCCTACCCCATCCCACCCCCAAAAATGTCTGTCTATCTGTTCTGAAAATTGTATCCTCAGTTTCGTCACGTTATTTAATGAATGATTAACCTTTATGACCCCAGTATAGATCTAGATCTCTACTAGATCTAGATCTGTACTGCCACCTTTCACTTTCAGCACTTCCCTGTTTCCAATTGACAGGAGCATTTGAAAACACAGTTTGAGACTGTTATAAATTTATTTGTCATAAATGAATGACAAGAATGAGAGAAAGAAAAGTGAAATCTGCAGGGTAAATAGATGCATGAGAGACCAACCGATAAGTGTACGACAGAAATGTGACCCTATGGTGAGTAGATTTGACCTAATTAGGAGAATTTGAGAAAAAAAATTACCAAATGCTGGCATGATCTGATGAAAACCGTCAACTGGACTTGGACCTTGACTAAATTGTTATTGGGGCCATAATTGTGAGTAAGAGACTGAATATTGTGCCCTGCATTATTGCATTACTACAATCACATACCCAACTAGATCTAGTCCCATCACCTGTGGCGGTGAGGGTTGACCCATCACCAGCAATTTAGATCCACTGAATCTTTACCGCTGTCCTAAATTTGCCTATCGTCGACATTACTATCAAAATCACTGTCTGGCCGCTAATTAGCACAAAATTTAGACGATTCCGGTGCCTAAAAATATTTCAGAGACTCGAAGATCCACGCTTATCGTCCTCTGAACCACACCCATAACGATTTCTCGATCGATCACACATTTCTTAACGATTTTCGCTCATCGAACCTCAATTTAGCCAAATTTCACAGCCGAATGAACTATTATGGCTACTTTGTACCGTTTAGTTGTGTATATCTATGCTTTGTACTAATTTCTCAGATTTCTGAGGAGGTTACTACCATAGAGTATGATCTCTGGAACGACCGTGCTTGTCACGACAATTAATAAATAGGCAAGCGTTAACAAGCCGCAAACCAGCGGTCTGGGAAAAAACGGCACCGGCGATTTCCAGCGGTATAGGACATCAAAGGTTAAGTTATTTCTTTTTGTTGCGCTGAGGTTCCTTCTTTTAGGAGAATAAATGATTTCTTTTTTGGTTAACATGAAAGGACAACACACGTTACCTTTGAACCAGTGTGCGCAGTGCCTTTAGTGCACTAAGAATCTCAAATAATTATTTCACATCCTCCTTGTGCCTGTACGCACTGCCATATCAAGGTATAGGCCTATATTTGACTAGATTGCATGGAATAAACCACTGCTCCCCCCCCCCTCTCTTTCTCTCGCTCTCTCCCACACTCCACATTCTTGCTGCAGATCTCATGCGCGCCACAGTATTACCATTACTATTACGCACTCATTTCTAAGCAGGGAAATTACACCAAATTGTACTCGTGTCTAGGCGATCTAGACTCGTGTCAAACACCGTTTCCCATGGAGTGATAAAGATCATTTATCTGGAAAGGTGCACCATACAGACAAATCCAGAGATGTCTCACACAAAGTCTTACTATGTTAGTATAAGATATCTCTGGCAAAATCTTTCCAATACGTCATTGGTGATCCCGAAATGTTAACTCATGGCGCCTTACCAAAAGGCGGATTAGGCATGGAAGTTGGAATCAGAGACAGTGACGTAATGAAGCTACTCTAAAAACGTTTTGAGTGAATATTTAACTTAAATTATTTCCTAATAATATTCTTTCAAACTGAATCAAAATAAAAACGAAGGGAACCTTGTTTTCATGTCAACTGAATAGCCTAGAATAACAACGTAAAGTGCCACATTTAGAATTTGGGCAAGAACGGCGAAAAGCCCAAGTGTTCGTTGGGAAAGAGGTTAGGGTGGGGAGCAGGTTGGATGAACAACATCGGCTTCAACTAGACTTTATAATAAAAAGACATCCCTGACCTGATTTAGTCACGGAAATTCAAAATGGCCTGATAATAGCTTTGCTGCGACCCCAGTTTTTCTGTAGCCTAGTTTTTGTAATAAATATTTAGTCACGGAAGTCTCATTTCTGCATCTATTCACTCTAAATTTTCGAGGCAGTTTACTTTCAGACACAATACCTACATGATTCTGTGAAAGTTTGGCAGCCCTAAATATATTTTAGAAAAAAATAATTTAAAACAGTGATATCTCAGATACCGGTACCGGTAATCTTGTTTTAGCATAGTCTCATTCTCTGACATACAGTTATTGAAAGTAAAAAAAAACAACCTCAACAGAATTGTTGGTTACTGTAGCAAACAGTTTTTGACCACGTTCTTTCGAGTAGGTTGCGATCCTTGTGTCTTGGGCTTTGAGATAGTAAATAAAACAAGGTTCTTTTGACAAGAGCAATGAAAACAATTTTGACACCTGTCTCTTCTTCTTCTATGCCAAATGGCGTACGGCGTATTTCCTCTTCAAGTAGTGGAACCATAATTCTTTAGCTGCCTGTGTTTTATTGTAGAATGGAATTGCTAGGAATCCCCTTAGGAACAACAACAAAAAAAAAAAAGTGCCTTTAAAAAAAAAAAAAGCGAAAACTCCAGGGTCTTTGCACACACCCAACAAAAAAAATATGGGGGAGGGGGGGGGGGCACATTTTAACACTGTCCAAAGCCCTAATTTGTCACCCCTTGAGAATCGATTGTCTGTGATTTTTGGAAATATTTCACCCTGGATGCATGCGCCCCCTTCCCCGTCTAAATATTGCTGTGGAAGCAGGAGTGAGCTGGCTGGATGCGGATGGTCAGAAAATAACAACAACAACAACAACAAAAACTTGATTCCCCTGGGCGTGTGTAGATTGAGCCAATCGCTATTAAATAAAGATTGAGTTAAAGCGTACTTACTATCTTACATGTCATAGATTGGCCAGTGTTGGTATATTTTGTGTATTGACCCAAAATCACCACACAGATTGAGCTAAGGTGGATTAATGTACAATGATTTTCTGAAGGTTTACTGTGATTTTAAATTAAACTCTCTGCATGGGCACTGCTTAGACATTAACGGTTGAAAACTAAATTGTATGAAAAGAAGTTCTCAACACTCAGACGTCATATATATCTCTGCACGTCGTTTACCGCAGCGCGGGTATGGGATGATGATTGAGGACATTCAAGTTGCGTTTCTTCAAGAGAACTCAGTTGTCATAGCTTAGAAACTTTCAAGAATCAACTCAGAACAATTTTATTTTCATCATACTTTGAGCAGTGAGTAAAAATAAAATGTACATCAATCCAAGCTTGGCATCTGTGTGTGTGCGCGCGTGTGTGTGTGGGCGTTGTATGTGTGTATCAATGTGGGTTGTGTGTGTGAGCTTTTATAAGGGCGTTTCTGTATGCCCCTTCTATTTTAATTAAGAGTACCATGTTTGACTTTTTGTAATTGTTTACCCATGTATTTTGACATGTTGCTTCTGTAAAGCGCATAGAGCATTTTTAATGGATATGCGCTATATAAAATGCCATCCATTGTTATTATTTCATAGGCGCGCACTATTTTATTTTGATTGGCAGACTAGTTGAATGGTGACGTCACAGCTGAGTTCCAGTGAGAGCCAGTCAGACGCAAGGTCTCATTGAAAGCAACTGCCGTGATGAGTCCATCCAAGTTGACTGATCAAAATCAGCAGGTGTGCGCCTAGGCTTAGATTGGGTTTAGATGTAGATAGAAGGAAAAAAAAAAAACATTGTCCAAATTAAAATTTAAATCGGCATACAGAAGCATGCTCTAGAAAAAAAAAAATCTGTCGCGGGGAAGATTTGCAAACGAAAACATCATGTTCGTCATGCATGAGATGAAATATTATATAATATGCCACAGTATGACGACTATGTCAATGATTTCTGGTTGCTCTGACTCAGTGTTCCATGATGGACCGGTATTCATATTTTAATATTTATTTTATGATTCACAAAGTTAGAAAGAGAGAGAGATGATTTTGTGTGTGTGTGTGTGTTTTGTGTGCAGTTATCCTATCTATGTGCATGGAATGCTTATGATATTATGCTATTAAATACATATTATTATGTTTCATATTTATTTATGTGATTCACAACAGTTAGAAAGAGAGAGAGAGAAGCGGTTTTTGTTCTTTTGTGAATCAGTCAATGAGTCATTCTGTGTGCATGAAATGCTTATATGTTATTAAATATTATTGTTTTATTTACATTAGTGTGATTAGGGAGGAGGTGGAAGAGGAAAGGTGAGATTATAATTTTCACAATTTTTATACTATATCCTTATTATATTAATACCAAGAGTGAAGTGTTTAATGCTATGGGCGGTAGTCGTGTATTGTTCCAGTTTGAACAGAGAACTCTAGGTAAACTAGACAATAAAATGAGAACTACTGATTACTTTTATAGTTTTAATGATTGACACATCCCATTAAAAGTACACTGAATCAGCCTTCCCATCACATGAAACATTTTCACCAATAAACTTCAGAAATCGTGAAATGATTGTGACCGTTTCAGTAAGCTTTTATTTATAGAAGAGGTGTCCTCTATAAACCACACTAGTTACATGCGTGTAGTGTGTAGCATTATTATAATCAGTAATACATGACAAGGGAGATGCATGATGCTATATTCACAAATAAATTTATTAAAGAAAAGTGGATGTATAAAAGTGTACTCCATTCTGTCATTATGCCCAATACGATAACCAACATCAGCTGTTCATATGCATTATAATAATATACACCACTTATTGTATAAAGAACAATCTGCCTCCTGCAAGTGTCTTAGCCAAAGCAATCATCTTAAAAATGTTCATAAATTTTGAATGGTAATAGAAAGACTGACAGCAAAAGAAACTTACAATGATATATATGCTTTCAATGATGAAATAGATCACATCAGACATAAATTTCCTGAAGTGATTATTTCAGTTAGAGAAAGACTAAAAATCTGAAAAATTATAAATTCTCACATGCATAGGAAAGGGATAATATATATTATATACTTTCACAAGTGTACAATAATTCTAGAATGCCGTGTAACATTAATATTGTGTAATGATGCTTACAATGATGAAATTGATCACATCAGACATAAATTTCCTGAAGTGATTATTTCACACTGTTAGAGAAAGACTAAAAATCTGAAAAATTGTATGTTCTCAAATGCATAGGAAAGGGATATAATTTCACAAGTGTACAATAAGGCTTGAGCGCTGTGTCACATTAATATTGTGTAATACCAATACAGTAAATTTCATGCCTGCAAAGTTTTGTGTTGAATACAACAAGAGCAATAACAAAAGGCCAAGGATAACCCTAGGTTAGCAGGTAAATTATTTTGCACCTATGCCGCTTCAGAACAATAACAATGGGAAATTATACCAGTTTACATGTAAAGAGATTGAGGGGAAAAGAAAAAAAATCAAACCTCATGGCTGCCTCAATAAGTTTGAATGTGAGTTAATGTTAGTTTCCACTGGATTTTATTTAATTCTGAGAAGTATGTATGTCGTCGGGTATTTGCAATATTGTTGCATGAGCATTTTTGCCTTTTTGAGAAAATGAGAATTGAAGTTTGGTTGGCAAAAGGGCTAAAATGCATAATTTTAAAACATTACATATCACAAACACCTATCTCAAAAAGATTTTAACCAATTGGAATAACACTCATCACATAATGAAATTAGGAATGAGAGAACCACTTTCATGACAAACCTCAAAACCAGCAAAATGTCGCGTACGACAAATATGGCAAATAGCAATACCCCTTGATGTACAAGGATGAGCCACAGAAAACACTTATTTTTCACAGATTTTACAGACTGACTGTGGGCTACACCAAGGACCATAGGCTCAACAACTTAGAAATGGGCATTTCTTTCCTTTTTTCCAGTTTACCCTCACCATGAGACATTTTAAAACAAGCAGATGTTTTCAAAAAATAATTTCACATAGCAATTCTACATTACATGCGGAGACTCTACAACTGGGTGAATCCATCAAATTAAAATTATGAAGTCATTTCACAATTAAATAGTTCAAACATAAAGCACAAAGGAAGGAAAACTGACATCCATCAACAGTAATTTATAACCAAGGATACAGCGCAGTGGTTTCCTGGAAAGTAGGTCTCATGTGTGTTTATCATAGTATAATGTAACTGACTGATGGGTTGTAACTTGCAATTTTTTGAGAAGGTGATGGATGAAAATGTAACACTCACTTGCTCCATATATTGAAACTAAATACGGGTGAATTATTGCAGTAAACACAATTCTTAAATATTGAGAAAATGTATAAACTAGATTCCATACCAGTAAAGTCAGATTTAAATTTTCTTAAACAGCTTCAATTGCACAATATCTAATCAACATGTAGAAACTCCATAAAGGAAATGGCATGGTAAGCTATTTGTATAAGATGCGGATGTGGGAACAGAAAAAAAACAAAAAAGATTCTGAGAAACCTACATACCAGCCATCAAGGATTACAAGAAAACAATGCTACGCGCAAAATCAGATGTGTATTGGATCAACATGTACAAAGACATTGAAAAGACTTGTAAAAACTGTGCGGCATGCCAAAAATTCGCAGATGTGCAAAAACACGAGACTCTTATGCAGACAGAAATACCATCGAGACCATGGAAAACTGTAGCTGCGGACATTTTCACACTTCACAGCAAAGACTACCTCATTATAGCTGACTACTATTCAAAGTTTCCCATCATTGAAGAACTCCCAACACCATGTCCATCTAAAATTGTTGCAGACATTTGCAAAAAATACTTTGCCATCTTCAGCATTCCGGATGATTTCAGATCGGACAATGGACCTCATGTTACCGGAAGTGCATTCAAAAACTTCACTGATAACTGAAACATACGCCATACAACATCGTCACCAAGATACCCACAGTCAAATGGGTTTATTGAAAGACAGATTAAAACAGTGAAAAAGACAATGAAAAAAGCCTTAGAATGCAATGAAGACATTCATCTTGCAATTCTAAGACTCAGAACGACCCCAATCAACAACAAAATCAACAGTCCTTCAGAAATCATGTTTGATAGAAAGGTAAAAGACACATTACCATCCAAAATTTTCTATCAATCCAATGAAAGAGAACAAACTTACACTGAACTATCTAAAAGACAAGAAACACAAAAACTGTATCACGACAAAAGAGCATCAGACCTACCCCCACTTTATGCAGGTCAAAAAGTCACTGTGCTTGAACCAGACACACACCATTGGTCAAAAGCAACAGTGGTACAACCCTTGCAACAACCACGAAGTTACACAGTTCAAAGAGATGACGGTACTAACCTTCGGAGAAACAGAAGACACATTCGTGAGAACAACTGCAAGACCACAACAACCCCAGGCATAACAAATACATATGTCTAAAAAAAATTCATCATAGCAGCCGAGAAGGACCATCTACGCGGTTGCAGGCTGAGTCCTCGTACTCACCTACACAAACCACGAAGCATTCTGTATGTCCCCAAGGCGGGACAATACAGAAACAGACAAATGCACCATACACAACGAGAAGTGGTCGTGTTGTGAAAGTGCCGAACAAATACACAGAGTAGGCATGAATAACTGGCTGTGCAGCGACCACTAACAAATGCACACGCATGCAGTAAAACACTAAAGATAAAGCTACTAGAGCTATCCATCATTTCTATTTTTATTTTCTTCAACTCCTGGATGATTCTAATTATTTTTATTTGAGGAATTGATAATCACTACAACTTGAGAACAATAATTATAGTATCAAGTAGATCTAACCATTAAATAGACTAGTTATTTTATATTAGAATTAATGACATTGACAAACATTGATGAAGTAACCGAGGACACTTGAACAAGAGGACAAGTGATGCCCACAAGAACATTTAGTTAATTTTTATTTTTCCATGTTAATATAGTTAATGTTAAGTGTTCAGTTTATTGCTAATTGCAATTTGTTTTACTACAAATTAGTCTAAATACCAGTACCATACCTTTCTAAAAATAGCACACATAAGATACTGCGGCTAAATAACTTTCTACCAAACTATGAGTAATAGCATATTATATTAACATCAACGCCAATTATAATTCCAAATAATAAAGTAAAGATACTAAACTTCTGCTTTATACTTCAAGCACAAATACCATGCCATGACGAATTACGTCATCCACATATCTTAAGATTAATTTCGATCAACTGTCGTTTTAATTCTTTTGAAACAAAAGGGATGTAGTGATGAACTTTGGCTTTGTGATAATGTAAAACCTGGCAACTATAATAAAGCTTCCTCTCTTGGTAACATGAAGAATGTGTCAAGTCTATTATGATGTTACATGTCATGTGAAGCAATAACACACCAAAAGAGAGAGAAAGACCGATGCTGAATATCAGGCATCAGTATTTAAAACATTTCATATGAGAATGCACAGTAAATCTGTGAGTGTTAAAAATTAAAGCTGAAAATCCTTACGCATGTACAGTACAAATCACGTCAAGTACAACTTCTTCAGCTGTTGAGATTCTTAAGCGGCTTCAGCTTCCGAGTATTTCTGTAAGATTTTCAGTGACTGAGTGTGTATAGCTCAGCAGTGTTAAGCAATAGACCAATGTCATTTAATGTCAAGTAGTATTTTTTTTTAATCACACTGCTTTACAATGTTATATCTTTATTTGAAACTGCTTTACAAAATCCTACTTGCTTTATATATGTTTCATACAGAATACAAACACTAAAATATGGAATTCATCCAGAGAGTCAGTATATTTGTGTTTCCATATATTTTTCATTCATTCCTGACAGAAATGGTTTCGTGAGAGAAGTACAACTAAAGCAATAATGATCTATTCTCTTGAAAAACTTAAATATGGACACTGTTCACTCGGTTTTCGTTATCAAAATTCTGTAATGGATGCAACCAGTCTGACTTGTTAGACAAAATGATGACAACTAATATATGATTCAATCAGTGGGATCAGTCAAGAATTTTGATTAATTTACTATACAAAAAGTCAATCAGGATATATGGATTGGAGAATCCACATCATCTGTCTCAATGCAACAGTCCAGAGAGACAAACATCAGTTCATGTAAAACAAATTCTAAAATCTGTTAATACCATCATAAGGAAGTGTATATTTAGGCCGAATATGACCTATACAACACAGTATTGTGCTATTTGGGCTGAAGGTATTTTAGGCAAGGGAGTGTCAATTGCCACCGCGGAATATGGTGTCCATTGTCGATTCAAGTGTGCATTGGAATGGTCAGATGGACCTGGGGGCGTGAGGGTCTAGTCAGTTTGTATCAATGGGCGGTAGTCAGATTGACTAGTCAGGTAAAAAGGGGCTGGGGTAGCCATTGGCGATCGACGTACCATCAATGCATTTTGCGGTGGTAATTGATGCTACCGGCTACCGGAAAATGCAGTAGTAATTGACGCTACTGACCACCGGAAAATGCAGTGGTACTTGACGCTACCTTTAGGCAATATTGTACGGACACAAATTCTGTGTTTTCAAAAAAGCACGCCAGAACAGTGCAAACTGCAAACTCGCACTATTGACCCAAATAACCCAGAACCAGGGTTTGTGCTATTTTGGCCGTATTCAGCCCAAATATACCTAGCCATCATCACAAACCAACTGTGGATCATAAAAACTTCTAGTATACGAAAAAAACCATAATGAGTCTAAAATCATTCATAAATTTACATTTTATTTCAACTGCACTGAGTTTGTGTAGTAATATCAACAGAACAGAGATTCAGAACAGAATAAGGTTATAAAAAAGTAAACAAAAAAATGAATGCAAGAGAAGAGCACTGGATACAACTGTTTGAACTAAATATCAACATCAACTACAATCACACTACAGTATAAACTACGTCACAAATGGAATGTTTGAAGGAATTATGAAGGTGGTTGTCCTCAAGATGTCACCACTTTCCTAGTCTCTTCTCCATCTTTAGAAATCTCTGTTAAGGCAAGACAAAGTAAAAATGTTAGCACAGTAGTAATGACTTGCTGGCAAGTCAAACAGACAGCATTCACATACTGTAACATTTAAATTATTACAAGACAGTTGAGATGGCGTCTTGGATTTGCTGAATCAGACCAGTTCTGTGACTGTGCATTACCTCTGAGACACAGCATTGTCTCATAAGTAATAAATCCTCAATGTAAAGCCAAGCTGCGGCCTATTCAAAAGAATCTACTTCACAAGTTTTCTATGAAATATCACAATTGACTCTTAAATGCAAAACATGTTTGCGGTAAGGGGGAAAAAAGCTACACTTGGCACAATTTACCAGGCAAATGTAACATAACTTTACCAGAGTGTCTCTAAATATGATCTACATTCCTGGGATGAAAACATGCCCCACCCAAAGCTTAGCAAATCAGTTGAAGTGTTGAAGCATTTCAGATTTGATCTCAGAATGACGTGTATACTTGAGTGCAAGGGAACCATAAGTCAGCAGCATTGTTCTATGCAGGCAAATTAAATCTTTCTGCCACATATTCTCTACAAGTTACAACCCACACACTGACATACAAAAAGTGGATTTATTTCCTACATCACATTCTCCGCTCATGGGTGGAAAACATCCAGACAATATAGGAATTTGTTTTTTTCTTATTTTTCGCATTTTTCTAGTGTTCAGATTCCACCTTCCACTCCAGTGCCCAAAAAGGCTAGTAATGCATACAAGAATATGGTTCAGTAAGGAAAGATGCATACGATATATACTCACATTTTTTCCTGTCGTAAATTTTATGATACATCCACCCTCTCTTGCTGAAACTGTATAGCCTTCACGCTCATATAAATTTTTGGCTCTGTTGTCATCAGCAACCCATAAAAAAATGTACTGTGAAGGATGAAAACAAGTACATTTACACTTAAAATGCAGGAATGAGGTTATCATGACATGTAATTTGTTGGGCAATTGATCTTGCATTTCTTTGAAGCTATTTTTTTGTTTGATAAAAATAATACAATGAACAAATTGCAAAGTTTAGGAATAATGAAAACATGCCCTTTGTGGGTAACCTCAGCGCCCTTGTCTGAAGAACCATTCTGCTCCTCCAAAAATATCTGGAAATTAGCAACTTAAATGCATAGGTTAAATAAAGCCAACAAATGTAATACTATTTTTACTAATGACGAATGTTTTTGAAGTCAGTGCAAAAACAATTGCCAGATAACTTTAAAAAAAAAAAAAAGAAACTTATCTGTTTGGCTTTGGGCAGTCTCTTCATCTTATCTACCAAAGTTCCTGCTCATAATATGTATTCAAGAATCAGTTGACAGATCTCTGCCTGTCAATACTTAGTTTCAAATTTATTATTACAACAATGACAACAATGGTATGCTATAATTTATGAATTTGATTACCTGGCAATTATTCATCTTTGCCTCTTCATCTGCAACCTGCAACAGTGATTTCCCTATACCCTTTCCTCTGAAATTTCCATCCACAACTATGTGATCCACATAGCATCTATCCCTGGGTACAGACTCATTAAAAATCCACTCTGAACATGCCAATCTGAAATAATCAACCAAATGATCTGATTGTGAAACAATTACTCACTGTAAATTTAAAATATCCTATCTTCAGGTAAAATAGCATATACTATATATCCTACATCAAAATAAGCTCAAATCCTTTTCTGTCAAAGTATACTATCTTTTGCACTGTTAAATGCGTAAAGTTGTGCCTTTGTAATGCTTGAACAAGACATAGTCTTGCTGTTTTTGCTCAAAGCCACACGCTATGATTTGATAATCTCATAGCAAAGGATTGCACAGCATCGTGATGAAAATGGGCATGTGTTTCAAAATAACTCGCAGAGAAAGCCAAATGAATGAGGTTTAATTCAATGTATTTTTCATCATGTTTTGAGTTGAAATTCCTTTAAAAATTATTAGATGACAAGTTTGTTGACTGAGAAACTGGTGGAAACATTATTAGACCAGGATAAAAACAACAGGCAAATAAACTTAAGCCTTTCAAGTTTCATAGGTGTGCGAAAATCAAACAAGGGGGATACAGTATTCTGGTGTGAAACATCAGTTGTTTTTATAAACCCACTGTATGCTTCATTTTGCCACCTGTGACCAATGTTCAATGATGAGTCAATATCAGAATATGAAATGGCTGTCCTTTTCAATATGTGGGGGGGAAAAAAATTATTTTTGTCTCCATTGCAAGTAAGAATTTCCAAAAATTGACTTTGGATAAAGTTTGATGACAATAATTAGATACCAACATTAAAATTTGTCCCCCTCAGAAAAATTGAATGTGACTAGGAAACTGACAATTTTCAATGCTGTGACTCAGTACACCGTTATTTCATTTCAGGGGTGGTGAAAGTTGGACTTAAATGCAACCTGCAAATGACAGAAAATTCCAGGTGTTTTTTCCCATTCTGAAAACACCAAAACTTCCATTACTTTCAAAGCCTTTAAGCTAGAATATCAAAATTCTTAGAAATGCAAGCTCCAACACATTAGATGATAATGTGTGAGTTATGATAAAAAATAAAAATCAGTTTCAACAGATGACTGAAAGCAAACAATGAACCACACTTAATAGTCATTAGCTTGGTCAATTACTGTTTATTTGCCGATAAACCTTGGAGCCTCTTGCTGTCAACAGGATGTTGCCATTAATAGATGAAAGAAATTTCAGCAAGACAAAACAACAGCAAGATATCACCCACACTTTTTAAAAATACAATAATAGACAACGGTTAAACTGAAATTGGCAGGCCACAGGTTTGTTTTCTGTTTAGAAGGAGTTTCAGTTTAGCGATGGGAGGCTTGAAAAATGCCAGTTTCAAGAATAGTAGCCCAAATCACTATTGAAGAGGACAAGTCAAGTAAAGAGACTCAGCATGTAGAGAAACATGAGGGTGGGCGGACAGTACAGAACGCTGCCCTGCTGATTTTGTTATCATTACCGAATGTGATGCCATAACTACAATGTCCGCCATTGCTAAGTACACCGTATTATCTTTCTGATGTCATGCATTTTTACACAACGGTCACCCCCGATGCCCCTAACGTCTTGTCTGCTGCCGTCTGATTTCAGACCAGCGAGGTTATATGCCTCCCGCTCCCCCTATAGTGCTACCACTCCCATGTAGATCTATACGACCTGGCAGAATAAAGCATGCTCTGGGGGGTTTGTGTGTGTGTGGTGGTGTTTTACAGTAACCTGACTCGGCCTATGGGCAATCACAGTGGACTGGCCACTGAATCAAGTAATTTTCTCTTCGGTTTAACAATTTGGTAAGTTTGGTTTAGCGCTAGTTTGTTAACAAAGATAAAGAGGAAAAAAAGTCAGGGACTCCTATTTTCTTTTGGTTTACTGCCATTTTCGGTTTGACTGTTTCTCACTGTATCACTTTTGCATAAAAAGGATATCATGAAACTTTTATGTGGACAAAACTGGACTTAGATATTAGATATCTAATAAAAACAAGTCACATTATCAAATGGAACTAACTCACAACATCTAAGGTAATTACTGAGCTACTATGCCCTTTTTTATCATTGCCAGACACGGCAGTATAGTTAGTAAATGGTCCTACAACTGCTAATCCCAAAATCTTTCAATTTCAGTGCATCTATAGTTAAGGTACAGAATAATGAGAATGATTTAGGTGTCCATTAAAGTTTGGGGGGGTTGCACATGCTGGCTGATATGAAGTTTTTTTAAATATCATTCAAAGAACACAATGTGGAAAATGTCCTTCAAAAAGCAGATGGAAATTCATAAACTTTAATCAGGGTAACAAAATTTCAAGCACCCCCGGCTATGTTTTCACTTCACACACAATAAGAAGAAATTCAAACACTTCACCTGCAAAGAGGCCAACATCCAAGATGTCTTCGGTATGGTTCGTCATCACAATCTGTCCTAGAAAAAGGAAACAAATCGCACACATATTAAGATATTTCTGAAGTAGGCATGGCACACAATCATGTATCGCATGGACAAAATCAGAGATTAAATTCTATGCAGGACATTGGACTGGAGTAGGGAAGAGTTAAGACTAAGTGGAAATCAATCTTAAAGGTGCCAGATTTCTAAAATCAATCCGCAACAAAAACATAGTATGTGGATATGTGGCAGGTTAATGCTTACGGTGGAAATTCATTTTTTTTGTCATCTGAGGTTACATGCTTAGATTACAGCCATCGTTAATTCATCCTCTGTGAAACCAACTGTCCTAATACTGATTAAACAATCGCACACTGGATATTCATAATGAATAGCATGTGTAACATCTAATGGATAGTTGGGTTATATAGTAGTATTAATATTATACTAATTCACAGTAAATCTGTGCCTAGCAAATACTTGGTTCATTACAAGGGACGAGAAATATCAAATAATGATTCAGGTCTTGTCTTTTGTTGCAGTTAGTATTTGAATTTGAGGTACCTCACCTTTCCCCATGAAATTTCAGCTCTAGCAAACCTGCAGGTCTCCCTTCAACTTCTGCAATGAAAATTCTGTTGTAACGATGTCCAAGTTTTCTGTGCATTTCCACTGTAGCTTGTGTAATATTTTTCAAACTGTAAAATTTTCATATCATGTCAAAAGATCATTGGCAAACAGCAAATTGTAAATTTTTAACTAAACCAAAAACCTAATGCAAAATATGCACTTATGCGTGTTCGAAGACTGCATAATTTTTTTGCCCTTGAGTGTCCCTCAAAACAATTGCTGACAATTGACATAGGTAATCTTTATCATAAGACCCTATGACAATGAAATTAATGAGAGGACTAAAATTTAAAAATGTCAATAAAGCTTTGATAAATGTGTGCACTACAAATTTGGTTGGCTGAAATGTGTGTTGTATACTTAAATCTTCAAGTAGCTTGCAGGCTATGTTCATTTAATTTGATTACTGCTACTAGTGTTACACTCATCGTACACATTGTTTTTCCTGTCCTAAGGAAGTAGAATCCACGGCTTGCTTTAATTCATACTCCAGGCTGAATTAACTCTTTCGTATTTAACCCGGTTTCACAATTTGTTCAACCCGGCCAAATCTGGCTTTGTCTACTACGCCTGCCAGGTGTTCAACTCAGTCGTAATCTGAGTCCCCCGGGTTTGTATACAATTTTGAAAGGAAGAACAGTGCATGAATAGCCATAACCAGTAAATGACATCATCAGGTAATCTTCAGATGCCCACTGACCCAGTTGGAACCATAAAGTGTAAGTTAGGCCTACAAAGTAATGTACATGTTGTATTACACATGGTCATCCAACAGGCCTGTTCCTCCCTCTAAGCCCACATGATGTATTGGTCAGCACATGCTTGTAGTACCCAGTACATGCATATACTAGCATGGTGCCCTTGTGTGGGTAGTGTTGTATGCTTGGATAACAAATGGGATGGGATGCAATAGTGAATAATGAGCCATTCTCAAAATAGGTACCCCAAACTGGACCGCTAAAGGGGCGAATTCCCGTTTTGGCATAATTTTAGGCCAATATTACAAGGCTATTACTGCTGTGTATTTATGAGAAGCGCTATGTATCCTACATTAAAATAAAGTTCAATCCTTCCTCTGACAAAATAAACTTCTTTTTGCATCGTTTAATGTGTTTAGCTGTGTGTTTTTATAGCTTGAACAAAACATAGTCTTGCCGTTTTCACTCTGAGCTGCGCGTACCGAATTTACCCCCTCATAACAAAGGGTCGCGGCGCATCGATCTGATGCAGGGCACGTGTTTGAAAATAGCTCACACAGAAAGCCAGATAAATGAGGTTTGGTTCAATGTATAATTTTTCTTCATGTTTTAAGTTGAAATTCTTTTGAAAATTATTTTTTGAAAAGTTTGTAGGCTGAGAAACTAGCGGAAACTTTTATTGATCAGGAGCAAAAATATACGCATATAAACCTCAGCCTTTGTATTATAAGGGGATGCCAAGATGAGATATGGAGCATGTTTGGGAGTGAAGCGCCAACTGTTTTTAGAGACCCACCCAATGCTTGATCTCATCACCTTTGTCTGACACTCAGTGCTAAGTCAGTGGTGACACGGCTGACCTGCTTTTCAATTAAAAAAAAAAAAAACACATTATTTTTGTCTCCCTTGTATGTGTTCACAAAAAAATGACGTCAGACGACGTTTGCTGACTAAAAAAAGTAAAATGAGATGCTTGTATTATGTTTGTGCCCCTTGAAAAAAAAATTAAGCATAGTGTACACCCCCTTGACTTGGATACTGAGAATTTTTAATGCTGTGGCTCAATAAACCATCATTTTATGGGAGGTCAAAGTTGGCTTCGCAGATGATGACACAATTACCACAAATTTTTAAAAATTCAAAATGTCACAACTTTCTTGAATATGGAGATGCAGAGACAAATTTGGTATCAAAATTCTTAGAATACTGAGATCTATCCATTGGAAGACAAAACTTATTGATACAGCCACTTTCCAAAATCAATTTGGGGTACCTACTCAAAAGGTCATATTTGTAAAATGTTACATTGTTGGTAAATTTTAAGAAGATAATTATCAATGCAAAAATTGCTACCCAGTAACTAAAGTCAATGATGCCAAGATAGCCTACTGCAATTATATCTTTAAAAAACCAAGTAAAAAAAATAATAAATTTGCCTGTCTTCCAGATGTTATTGATGACATAAAATTATCAATAGATTGTGTATTTTCCAATCACTATTTAAGTTTCTATACTTTATTTTAGGGCAATATTATAAAGGCTATGGAATATAATGTGTATGTTTCATGTGCATGAATTTCCATTGGTATTTTTACTTTTTCTGTCAAATTTGCTACCTGTTAGTGTTACACTGATACAAGTTTTATGTCATTGTAACATCTGGAAGACACTGAAGCTGTGGGGAAAAAAAAGGTCTCAAAAGTGAAAGCATCGCATTATGCTCTCAGGTAGACCGGTAGACTTGGTAAAAAACAGTTTTGTTTCATCTTCGATAGCTTTCAGTCTCCCCAACATTACTTCTTCTTCTTCTTCAGCGTTCCAAGTCATGCTTTTAGTTTAGTGTGGGCCAGGAACTGGGTAGTCAGGTGAAGGTCTGCCTCACTGCCCCATAGCTTGGTGTGTAGGTCTGTGGGACTACCCAACATTACAATCTTCCCAATGTTACAAAGTGAAGCAGATGACATGAAATTTTATGTAAGTGCCTGCCAGAGCAAATTGTGATAAGGCATTTAAATAGAGGTCAATGTATTTACATGATATACATGATGGGCACTTCCGGTTTCTTACTAAAAAGTTGAAATATGCCATCTATGGAATTGAACTATAAAATCATGGATCTTCCCGATGTTACGAAATGACACAAATTTAAAGTGGCTCACAAATTTACTTCATGCATTAGGATTTAACCCTCTATTTAACAATATAATTATATATGGGAAAACAATTGAGTTTTTCACAAAACCCTATCTGGAATAGTTATATTTAAAACTACCGATAATAGACATCCAGCCATTTTGAGGACGTGATGACACAAATGATCATAATGTCAGGAAGGGCCCTTTCAAAGTTAATTTTTGTTCTGATAACTTTCATATGGTCCAAATGTACATAAAATAAAATTTCAGTTCTTTCTGAACATGGAAAGCACATAATTATTCTTTACATAAAACATACAAAATACAAAGTGGCAAACAATGTATGAAGACACGTGTTTCATGTAACGTTTTTAATGCATGAAAATGTACAGATTGCAAGATAATATCTATTAATGATTCATCATCTCAATACAAAATCACCTTAAATACTATCTGCATTCTCTTCATTTAGTTAAAAAATTTTGTCATTTCCCACCTAAATTTTGGCTTGGTAAATTTTTTTATTTGAAAGATATTGAATGGAAAACTATGCCATGTCAGTTGTTACGCTCAAGCACATTTTGAGAATGGCTCTAACCCTCGTCCTGCGGGGTCCCAATACTGTATAGCAGCGCTGCTCCTATCGTTGTTTTTTTTTCCCACACTATTTTCACTTGATTATCTATCCTGTCACCCCTACTATGTCTAACAAAAATGGTATCGTCCGATTACATTTATTACGATACAACTATTTGTAACTATTCGTCATACCCAAGTAATTATATTTTATAACTATTACTAATATTACTGATGGTCTGAAGTTCGAGCTAGGGAAAATCTTGGGGAAACTTTTACTTTCATGCTGGCTGTCGTCTACATGTGAAATAAGAAGAAAGGGGCCATCTGCACATTTGAGAAACCGTTCTATGTCTCTAATGATGAATTCCGATGTAATACTACCTAGGGCATGCTGCATAAGGGCATCCTCTCGGTAGGTTTTTTTCATCAGAGAAAACTGGGAGAAAATGACTGACTTTGTTACTGGTTGTTGTCTTTATTTGATGTGGTATTACGGTAATTAGAGCGATATTGTGTTGCTTTGATTAAACCATTTTTCAGTACATGTATGTACTCAATCAGCTGGAAATCAAATCTCTTGCTAAAGCCAAAGGTGTGCTAAGAAACTAACATCACAGTACGCGGAACTTTTACATCTAGTGGAGTAGGGAGAAGGCAATGTCATGATACACATGTGGTATGTAAATTAAGTGCCTGGCTTAAAAAATAATTTGTTAATGTCCTGACGTAGGGACGAAAAATTTAAAAAGTGCACAGCTCTTGGGAAAAGGATAAAATGTGTCAAACGGCCTGTAAATGCAGAAAATTCTTGATTATGGGTCTTCTACCTATGTAATGATAGAACCTATTGCATCTCATCACAAGTACTTTATCCAAATTATATCATAGGGGTCCCTTACGATTTATCCACCACCATTGTTGTTATTGCATCCCAAAGTAAACACAATACACGTGTTCAAAAGGACCCGATTGACCCAACCGCCGAGATTATCAACAATACTTGAACGATCGGCTGGCTATCCCTGCACGGTGCATTATGTGGACGAGTTCAATCAATGCGGGATGAGTGTTAATACGTGTATTGTTTGTCTGTCTCAGTGGTAGTGCCACACATCCCCATTCAGCATTTCATGTTCACAAAACCAACAAGCAGATTTTGGCATTCCCGACGTAAATAAGTTCATCTTTTAGCTCATTCATTTCTCAATTTAAGTATGTCAAAATCCATTATCATAGATCTATGCGACATAGGGGTTATAGCCTACTAATAACTTCCATTTAAAAGCACACAGCAGCGGCTGCCATAGTGCTGAAAAATGTAAACAAATCTGGGCAGCTGCATAGGCAGGTAGCTGCATGGCCTTTAGAGCGCTTCACTAGTAGCCAGACTAGAAACACGAAAGGGTTAAGACAGACATACTATAGTATAAAATGAGCCGGTGTAACAGGCCAAACTATACCCCCCGCCCAGACTATACCCGGGGTTAAACTGGCCTAACCCAGAATATACCCCGGGGTATATTCTGGGCTAGGCCAGTTTATACCCCGGGGTTACTTTGGGCTAGGCCAGAATATACCCCCCCAGTCCAGATTATACCCCCTACTTTTTTTTAAAAACAAGTCAAGACCACAGTTTATTTCAGCCTGTTCTATATCACTGTCATCAGATATCATATTAATACATACATGAACACATTCTTGACACCCATAAATCATAATACAATTTAGAGGAAATAATAATAACAGTTTATTTCAGCCTTAGTTTAAATTGGTGTACATACATACAATCTTGACTCCTGTCACTCAAGATACATTTTAGAGGAAATAAACATGCATTAAAATGCATTGATATACAGAAGGGTTGTGTATCCATTCAAACTGATATGATTAGACTTCAGCAGTAATTTCACTCGGGTCTGTTGATATTATTATATTATTATTATTATTTTGATAATTGGTTGGCCATGAGTAAAATATGCATTGTAGCCTATTTTTTGTTACAACCATGCAGAGAGAAAAGGCCGGAAAACAACACACATAGAAAAAAAAAAAAAACATAATTAGTAACCCAACTGACACTGACAGATGGTGCAATTCCATCATCCACATCACATAAAACTAAATAGGCACTAGATTTTTTCGCCTGATGAACTCCACCTGACCAGATCCACTCGAAACGTTACAGAATGCTAGCCAGTAATATACAATAATAACAATAAGAACACGAAATCATCTTATTTACTCTTGAAAATAAAGAGAAATATCAATATCAGAATCATCATCATTATCTTGGAATAATACAAAGAAATAAGAGGGAGTGTAAAAACGGCAGTGTAAGCCCACAAATCATTCTAGAATCTATAAGCAGCAATATGTGTGTATCAACTACATATAAAAAATGTGTTAAATCTTTTCAACTATTCAAGTAGAACTGGACAGAAAGCTTTAGTGAAACAGCCTTGACAGTCGTGTAGACCGACAGAGTAAGTCCACTGAGACAAAAGTAGTGCATTGTAGAAAGTAATTAGATCTATAGCATGTTAAGACAAAATTCGATGGATCATGTTCCATTAACAGTATTTCTTGTTAGTGAATATTATTCTTTGATAGCTTATTTGTAGAAAGATATACATTTCATGTGCCTTATGGTTTAAGACACTGGATTAGTTTGCAAGGCATTGGAAAGATTGAACTTACGCATTACAGTGAATAAGGGTTTGTCACTCGCGAGTGAAATAAAATTTAAAAAAAACAAAAAACCTTGTCCGTCTTTACCTTCCTAAGCTTGACACTTCCCTTGCCAGAAGATTTGACAACTGTGTACTCGCACACAAAAATACTCCAAAATGACTTCATTTTCATGAGTGTGTTAATTATTTCATCCATTGCGACTAAGTGTATGTCACTGCCAAACAAAGAATACAGTGCAACTTTTACTCATGGGCCACCAACTACAACATGCCAACGAACGTAAGTGAAATGAGGGTTACAGTTGAATCATATCAGTTTGAATCCATGGGTATTCACCCCATAGCATATCAATACATAATAATGCATGTTTTTTCCTTTGAATTGTATAATGATTCACGGAAGTCAAGAATGTGTGTATGTAGGCCTATGTATTACTATGGTGCCCGTTGACAGTGATAAAAAAAATGAATTAAACTTTGATTGAAATAAACTATGGTGTTTAGGCCAAACTATATTCCACCAGTCCAGATCATACTAACATATTCAGGCAAAATATTCTAGGATACAACATTAAGTTTTTAAAATTTTATTTCACCCGCAAGTGACATGCCTTTATTAAATTCACTATAACACATGATTGCAATCCTTCAAATGCCCTGCAAACTAATCCAGTGCCTTTAACCATCAGCTACATGAAATGTACACCTTTCTACAAATAAGCTATCAAAGAATTTACTAACAAGAAATATTAACGCAACATGATCCATCGAATTTTTGCCGTAACATACTGTAATTACTTTCTACAAGGCACTGTTGTCTCAGTGGATTTAATCTGTCAGTTTTCACGACTATCAAAGCTACTTTACTAAAGCTTTCTGTCCAGTTCTATTTGAATAGTTGAAAAGATTGAACACATTTGTTACACATACATGTAATTGGTACACACACTTTGCTGCTTATAGATTCTAGAATGATGTGTGGGTCATTTTTACATTCCCTCTTATCTTTATAATATTCCAAGATGATGATGATGATGATTCTGATATTGATTATATTCTCTTTATTTTCAAGAGTAAATAAAATGATTTCGTGTTCTTATTTTTATTACTGTATGTTACTGGTTAGCATCCTGTAACGTCTCAAGTGGATCTGGACAGGTTAAGTTCATGATGTGAAAAAATTTTAGTATGTATTTAGTTTTGTGTGAAGTATTTAATGTCTGCTGGATGGTGGAATTGCACCATCTGTCAGTTGAGTTATTAAAATGTTGTTGTTGTTGTTTTCTCTGTGTGTTCTTTCTCGTCCTTTTCTCTCTACATTATTGTAACTTTATATGTAGATCTAATTGTTCTGACATATCAACCACAATTCTGATTTTCAAAAATTAGAAATAAAATTCAGATGACATTACACTTAAGATTCTTATAATTATTTCACACCCTGCCACTAAGTATATGTTAGTGGTGCCAAACAAAAAAATACAATATAATATATAGACAACTAGTTATAACAAAAACAAAAAAACAATAATAATACCAATGGATACAAGTAGAATTAGTGTCAAAGTCTAATCATATCAATTTGAGTGGGTTTTCAAACTTTTGTATATCAATGCTTTTTACTGCATGTTTATTTTCTTTGAAATGTATCATATTAATTTACAGCAGTCAAGAATTTATGCTTCAATATGATAAGTGATGACAGTGATAATGAACAATTTAAACTAAAGTTGAAATAAACTGTGGTCTTGACTTGTTTTCAAAAAAAAGTAGGGGGTATAATCTGGACTGGGGGGGTATAGTCTGGCCTAGCCCAAAGTATACCCCGGGGTATAAACTGGCCTAGCCCAGAATATACCCCGGGGCATATTCTGGGCTAGGCCAGTTTAACCCCGGTGTAACAGGCCAAAATATACCCCCCGCCCAGAATATACCCGGGGGTTAAACTGGCCTAGCCCAGAATATCCCCCGGGGTATATTCTGGGCTAGGCCAGTTTATACCCCGGGGTTACTTTGAGCTAGGCCAGACTATACCCCCCCAGTCCAGATTATACCCATTGCTTTTTCTTTAAAAACAAGTCAAGACCACAGTTTATTTCAGCCTGTTCTTCATCACTGTCAACAGATATCATATTAATACATACATGGACACATTCTTGACACCAACAAGTCATAATGCAATTTAGAGAAAATAATAATAACTGTTTATTCCAGCCTTAGTTTACTTTGGTGTACATACATACATTCTCGACTCCTGTAAATCATGATGCATTTTAGAAGGAACAAACATGCATTAAAATGCATTGATATACAAAAGAGTTGAGTATCCATTCAAACTGACATGAATAGACTTCAGCATTAATTTCACTTGTGTGTGTTGATGATATTATTATTATTATTATTATTATTATTTTGATAGTTGGTTGGCCATGAGTAAAACATGCATTGTATTTTTGTTACAATGATGTAGAGAGAAAAGGCCAGAAAAGAACACACAGAAAAAAAAAAAAAACATAATGATAATCCAACTGACAGATAGAGCAATTCCATCATCCAGCAGACATAAAACTAAATAGGCACTAAATGTTTGCGACTAATGAACTCCACCTGTCCAGATCCACTTGAAACGTTACAGAATGCTAACCAGTAATAATGATAACAATAAGAACATGAAATCATGTTATTTACTCTTGAAAATAAAGAGAAATATCAATATCAGAATCATCATCATCATCTTGGAAATTGCAAAGATATGAGAGGGAGTGTAAAAATGGCAGCGTATGCCTACAAATCATTATAGAATTTATAAGCAGCAATGTATGTGTATCAACTATATATAAAAAACGCCTTAAATCTTTTCAAATATTCAAGTAAAACTGGACAGAAAGCTTTAGTGAAATAGCCTTGACAGTTGTGTAGGCCGACAGAGTAAGTCCACTGAGACAAAAGTAGTGCATTGTAAAAGGTAATTAGATTTATAGCATGTTGAGGCAAAATTCAATGGATCCATGTTACATTAACAGTATTTCTTGTTAGTGAGTATCATTCTTTGATAGGTTATTTGTAGAAAGATATACATTTCATGTACATTACGGTTTAAGAAACTGGATTAGTTTGCAAGGCTTTTGAAAGATTGAACCTATGTATTATAGTGAATACGGGTATGTCACTCGTGAGTAAAATAATAATAATAATAATAATAAAAAAGACCTTGTCCGTCTTTACCTTCCTAAGCTTAACACGTCCCTTGCCAAGGGATTTAACAACTGTGTATTTGTACACAAAAAAATATTTAAAATGACTTCATTTTTATGTGTCCGTTAATTATTTCATCCATTGGGACTAAGTGTATGTCAGTGCCAAACAAACAGTACCGTGCAAATTTTACTCAATGGCAACCAACTACAAAAACAACTACAACATGCCAACGAACGTGAGTGAAACTGATCCAGTGCCTTAAACCATGAGCTACATAAAATGTATACATTTCTACAAATACGCTATCAAAGAATTTACTAACAAGACATGATGCAACATGATCCATCGAATTTTTGCCATAACATGCTGTAATTACTTTCTGCAATGCACTGTTGTCTCAGTGGATTTTATCTGTCATTTTACATGACTATCAAAGCTACTTCGCTAAAGCTTTCAGTCCAGTTCTACTTGAATAGTTGAAAAGATTTAACACATTTTTTTTACATGTACTTGGTACATACACACATATATTATTGCTGCTTATAGATTCTAGAATGATGTGTAGGTCATTTTTATATTCCCTCTTATCTTTGTATTATTCCAAGATGATGGTGATTCTGATATTGATTATATTCTCTTTATTTTCAAGAGTAAATAAGATGATTTGGTGTTCTTATTGTTATTATTGTATATTACTGGTTAGCTTTCTGTAACGTTTCAAGTGGATATGGACAGGTTAAATTCATTATGTGAAACAATTTTAGTTGTATTTAGTTTTGTGTGAAGTATTTAATGTCTGCTGGATGATGGAATTGCACCATCTGCCAGTTCAGTTGTTAAAATGTTGTTGTTGTTTTTTTCTCTATGTATTCTTTACTGGCCTTTCTCTCTGCATCAGTGTAACTTTGTATGTAGATCTAATTGTTCCGACATATCAAGCACATTTCTGATTTTCAAAAATTAAAATAAGATTCAGATAACTTTACACTTATGAGTCTTATAATTAGTTCATACCTTGCCACTAAGTATATGTTAGTGGTGCCAAACAAAAAAAATTACAATACATATTTAACTCATGGACAACTAATTATAAAAAAAACAAAAACAATAATACCAACTGACACAAGTAAAATTAGTGTTGAAGTTTAATCATATCAGTTTCAATGGATTTTCAATCCTTTTGTATATCAATTAATGCTTTTTAAGCATGTTTATTTCCTTTTAAATGTATCATAATTTACAAGAGTCAAAAATGTATGCTTCAATCTGATATCTGATGACAGTAATAATGGACAATTCAAACTAAAGTTGAAATAAACTACGGTCTTGACTTGTTTTTAAAAAAAAGTAGGGGGTATAATCTGGACTGGGGGGGTATAGTCTGGCCTAGCCCAAAGTAAACCCCGGGGTATAAACTGGCCTAGCCCAGAATATACCCCGGGGGATATTCTGGGCTAGGCCAGTTTAACCCCGGGTATAGTCTGGCGGGGGTATAATCTGGCCTGCTACACCGGGTATAGTCTGGCGGGGGTAGGCCTATAGTCTGGCCTGCTACACCGGGCCTCTAAGCTCTTCTAACTGGGGCCAACAGCATTAGGCTGGGGCCCCCGAGAAACCAAAAGAAAAGGCATCTTCTATTTAAATGCCTTATCACACAGGCTTGCTAAAAATTTCAAGAAAGAAAACTGCATTTTATTTGATCTAGATATCTTGCTAGATCTAGTCAATCAAAACTACATGTTATAGATTCTAGATCTAGATCTAGATCTAGTCTAGATCTAATACAATGTACTATTGCTATAAATTTTTAACTAAAAATAATAGGTTCTATGGTCATGGAATTATAGATTGTGCACCTACTTGCTTTGTCCAACAATATGCTCAAATTTACTCTGAAAACCCTCAACAATGAGTCTCCCAGCAAAATCACAGTCACTGGCAGTCATACATCGTACAACCACCCCATTCGGAAAAGTTCTTGGGGCGCCAATTGCAGCTTCACTATGAACGACGGCCATCCTAAAATTCTTGGCTACAACAGGCTAGCCTTGCGGGATCTGGTGATCTTTTGAGCTGGGCAAAGTAAATAATAACCTGCGCATTTGGCCTCGCAAAAATTGGGACTGGAAGGAATAAATTTAGCTGATTGAGTAATCCCGTTCCGTCGGTGAATCAGAAAAAAAATAAAAATTATTTACACTACTAGAATCTAGATCAGGTACCCGGCATTATCCGGGATAAACCCTGGTCTAGAAAGCTTCCCATAATCTACAGTCTTTACAACAAATTTCATGCGCACCGAAATAACTTGACAACGCACTCATTTCTGGTACAGTGGTGGGGAATTTGCCCGCACGGTTGCCAGGCTGAAATTTTAAGTTTAAGTAAGCCAAACAAGAAGAAAAAAAAGGCACAAAAAAGCCAAACAAATTTTAGTTTGGTTTTCATACTAATACACCATATCTCATAAAAAGCTCCAGAAGCAGGTTAATATCATCCTTCCTACTGGAATAAGTGGAACATTTGGCTTAAATCTTATCAGCTGTGATTTTTTTAAAGCATTTGTGGTGATGCAGTGAAAGCCTTTGTAACTTTTTTTTTTTTAAAGCAACAGTTTTACCCCGATTCTCATTATAGCATCAAGACGATTCAGCTGCACTCTGTTTCTGAGTCTTAGTTGTAATGGAGGATACATGAGAAAATATCTTCTTAAGTATAGCACTACTGACTGAGGTTATTAGGCCAGCAAGGATGAAAGTGACCAGCTCTTTAAATGCTTCATGGTGAAGGATATCAATCCAGAACCACAGTGTGTGGAGGGAGGTCTAAGGTGGGTGATTGTCTTTCAGAAAACGGTGGCAGTTTAAGTAATATAAACCAGAGAATCCAGTGTCAATTGGACACGGACTTTGCCTGATGGCGCTTTCTTGACAATAATAGGGGCAGAAATCTTGGTATTATTATAAAATGAGATAAGATAAGATAAGATAAGAATCACTTTATGTGCTGGTAACTGACCAAAACACATTTCCTGGATAGGAAATGTTTTAGAAAAAGGATGGATGTGATTTGCGTGGAAATTATTTTAATATCAAGAAAACAAAAAACAAAAAGCCAGGAAAAAAAAAAAAAGCCAAATGAATTTTCTGGCGCCAACCATATCCAACAGAACCCAAATTTCTGGAATTTGGCTTTTTCAAAAATCTGGTAACTCCGAATTCAACGAGTATGCGATGGGCTTTTTATAGGGAGCCAAAACAAAAATCATTGTATTTTAAAATTTTACAACTTTTTATTTAAAAATACTTGAAACTTGAATCAGCACAATCGGTCGATAGAAAAGCGATTGCACGGGATTAGTTGACACTTAAGGAAATTAACTTTATGATTTTTGAAATTGTTATTTAGGGTAGCGTCGAGCTTAAAAGTAAGAACAATGGCCAAAATTGCACCGCAATGAATTACCGGTATCCCCGACAATTAAAAAAAAAAAAAGGAGGAATAATAATTATGTCACAGTGTACAGATTGTAATGTGCCTCTTCTGCATTAATAAGCTCATTTTATCTCTTCCACATGCCTACTCGCACTGCCAGGTCCATCAATAATAATGATCCTGTCATAAGATTATGAAGACATGGTTAATTTTATTACTTTTACCATGCCTCCTGTACATGATATTTTGTCAACTTGGTAATAAGAGACTTTCCTATTCCTGCTGCATATTACTCCCAATTATGCGTCATAGTCCCTTGAAATTTATTACTATATTTATGCTGTTAGCCAAAATGAAATTATTCGGGATAAACCGTATAAACGGTAGGCTACGAGTTGTTGAAATTTGTCCGATTCCTGTCAAAAAGAAAATGATCGATATTTTGGTTCAAATTATATATAGAACACACTTAGAACACAAACTGAAACACACAAAAGAAAGTACAAATACGTGTTTTCACCAAATACAATTATTGGACGTTTGAGTAAGCTGGGGACAGGCACTTACACAGTAGCAGGTCACAGTGGTGGGGCCCACCATAAGATACTGTGAAATGACCAGTCTATACAAATAACACAAAGAATGCACACAAAGACAAATAAAATTTAATCATGAAAAGCATACATCATAATGTGTAAACTCAAATCTTTTAGTTTGATAACCAACACATTATGCATCCTACACTGCACAGATAACAATTTGCAACCCAGCCAGAAACCCTATGTCAATCCGATGTTGATTTCTGAAGGACTGGAAAGATTATTGAAGGGGCAGTTTCCCTGCAACAAATCAACGTCGTCCCGACATCATATCCAGCAGATCTATATAGGAACGATGGCATTCTAAATGTGCAAACTCAATGTCAGTCCTATGCATCAGATTTGGTTGTTGGCTGGGTGCCTATACAGGTGTATACCATATCTCGGGGGTATAGAGCAAAATTGTTGTATCTCCAGATTTATGAATTGTGTTTCATAATGGCAATACAATGTACTGTAATAATAACTAACTGCTTCTTGCAATTGTTTCGTTATTCCGCTATCTTTAACCAGTTCCAAGTTACAGAGAAGCAGTATTGTTGTATCTCCCTTAAAAATGACATCATTGACACTAATATTGTGGTATTTCCGAGTAAGCCCCCATTATTCATATCACTGGAGATACAACAATTTTGTTCTTCACCCGGGATCTTTCCCAAATAAAAGCAAACAGCCAGCATCTCTACGTCAATCCCATGTAGATTTGTGTAAGATTTCTGTAGGGTTGGTAGGATTACCATAAAAACAGGTTCCCAAGCCAACATCGGCACGATGTCGTAACCAAAGAATCTACATGTATGTAGGAATAATGTCATTCCTGTGTGCAAAATTGCATAAATCCAATGCATCAGGTTTCTACAAGGGCGCTGGCTGGTTATAAAAATATTCGAAATTCTGAATGGTAATTAAAATATTGGCCGTAAAAGAGTCTGATAAAATATCGGTAAAATGCATATAAAATGCTGAAATAAATGCATCACATCATGAACATTCTGAGGTGATTGTTTAATATTTTTACCTAAGGGCAAAAGTGTAAAAAGGAGGAGTTGATAAAATTTAAAGCTCTTAAATGCACACAAAAGATGCATAGTTTCAAAAGTTTTCAATGAGCACAAACATTTTCAATGCGACAGAAATTTAAGGTAACTGGGGTACCCAGTGATGCTGCTGAAAAACCTGTTACTCTGGTTGCTACCTATATTATTATTGTTACTTGCCACCAGCCCTAAGAATATCTTTCAGACTTTGAAACAACCACCTGTCTAAATTACCTAACATCTTACTGTTAACCACTGCAGCTCATCCCTATAACTTCAGCAATATTTAAAGAGAGAGAGAAATAAAAAAAGGGTGGTAAGGTAAAGTTAGAGCAGTTTGCAAACAGTGCAGAGAACTCACAGTACTGAGCATCACACAAAGTTACAAAGCGAAAGACGTTCATTCATTTCATTAAAGATCTAAATGTGAAGGGTTCCTCAAAATGTGAAATTGTAAAAGAAGAAACTATAGTCCATAACATTTGCCCCATTTACATTAAAAGGAAAAAAGCTAGACATTCTGGGGAAAGCACAATTTTCATGCTGTTTTTAAGTTATGATACGGTACTCAACAGGAAATTGGGCATTTGCCTGTCAATTTTGAACATTTGGTAAGTAGTATAGGTTTTGGACGCCTTGGACTCATCTTTGAAAATTTTTAAAAATTCAACCTTAAAAAAAAATATATAAAAATTCATCCCCTATTAACACATAAAAATGTGTATGAATGCACACCATGGACTCACCTTTAAACATTTTTTAAAATTCAACCTTTAAAAAAAAATATTACAAAAATTCACCCTCTATTAAAGCATAAACACATGAAAATTCAAGCTTTTTCAAATAGCTACAACATCAAAAGCAATTGACGCCATGGACTCACCTTTTAAAATTTTAAAAAATCACAACATTAAAAACATATATTACAAAATTCATCCCCTATTAATACATAAAATTGCTATTTTATGGACACCATGGACTCACCTTTTAAAATTTTTTAAAAATCACCCCCACCTCCTAAATTTATAAGTGAAGTAAAAGATAAACCTGTGAATCTTATAAATGTTGATGGAAAACTTAAAGTTATACCAGCCAAACACGAATGGGATGTTGATATTCAATTAAAAAGTGATAAAGTATCAACTAAAGGAAATAACAAAATGTTACTAAAAGTTTACAACTCTGGTCGAATTATAGGAAGTTTGGTTCCACTTCCTAGATATAGAGAGACAACAGTTTTAAAACGCTATGATGAGGAATATTATCTTTCAAACGGTAAGGATGAGCCACGCACCATTCTAACTTTTAATTGTGAATTTGAGAATGAAAAAAAGATTCTTGAAGAATTTCCGATAGGTTCAACTTTAATTATTGAAGGTAAAGTTTTAGAATCTTTTGATAACAAATTAGAAATTATGGATGGATTACAAATAAGTTATTCGGAAAATAATTCAAAAGATTTTCGAATAATTGTAAAAAGACAAAAAGATGATTACAAAAGCCGAAATAATCTTAATGAATTGACAACCGAAAAAGGAGACGGTGATGTTAGTTTTAAAAATATTCTCATTTACAAAGAGTTTATGATCCATCGCATAAGATTTACACAATTACCAGTAACTTTAGATGAAATAAATTATTTGTAAAAAAATGGATGAACGAATTAACATTGATCAACTAGATCTTAGCTCTGATCAACTAGATCTCAGTTCTGATGATGATCTCAACTCTGATCGACGAATTCGCAGATCTGTTAATAAATCTACGAAAATTACTCCGTTTGATAGCCATGCAGTTAACTTAGAAGATTTAAAAAATGTTGAAGGTTTTTTATCTACAGGAGAACTAAATAGTTTATATTGTTTTCAATTAATGAATAATGGACTATATAAAAGAGCTGAATTTCCTAAAAAACCCGAATGGGATATTGATATTTAACCAATTAGAGGTGAAATTAATCCACTATATTATAGAAATGATGGTTCAATGGAATTAAAACTTAGGTTTAGCACTTTAGATTATGAAAGAATTAATGGAAAAGGTTATTTTGATGCGAAAAAAACTGAAGAGAGAGGTATAATTCTTTTTAAGTTTTATAATTCTAAAGATCAAGATCTTTTATTAAGTAATATGGAAAGTATGGTTTTGATTTATGATGTTTTCAGTAAAGAAAAAAATAAAGAATATCTGGTAATTAAAAGAAAAAAACCTTTGATTAGAATTGAACCTGAATCAAAGACTCCTTATATATTGATTAATAAACAATATGCAATTAGTAGAATACGATTTAGTGTTGCACCTGTTACAGATGCTCAAATTAGATATTATTAAAATGGAAGACATTTTGGAAATTAAAGAAGATTTTAAAGTAGATGAAAGTATTGAACAATATGAATACCATGAATACAATCCTATTACCGGTACAAATTTAAACAGCGGAGGAGAAATTAGAATAAATATTGAATTGCAAGATATTTTTACTCATCCAAGTGAAAGCTATATAATAATTGAAGGTAGACTTACAAAAACAGATGGAACATTATATGCTGCTGATGATAAAATAACTTTATGTAATAATGGCATAATGTATTTGTTTAATTTTATAAAATATCAGTTATCAGGACAAGAAATTGAAAATTTAAACCATCCAGGACGAGGAACAACAATGTTAGGATTGCTCTCAAAATCAAATAGACTTAATTCATTGTGGATAAAAGATACTAACAACCAAATTAATAATAATGAAGGTTTTGATACGAGACAAAAGATATTGCTAAAATATCCTGATCCTAAAGGAACATTTTCCTTTCTAATTCGTCTGAAACATATTTTCGGTTTCGCAGAGGATTATGATAAGATTCTTTATGGATTTACTCAACAACTTACTCTGTACAAAAGACCAGATTCAAATATCGCAATTTATAAAGATGATAAAGCTGCCGAAGGAAAAGTTACTCTTGATAAAATCTCATGGTATGTTCCAGATGTTTTACCAGCAGATCAACAAAAGTTTGAATTATATAAAATTATTGAATCAAAAGCAAAATTAAATGTTGGTTATAGAAGTAGACTATGTGATTCAATAACAGTTCCTATAGGAACCCAGTTTGCATGGAGGTTATCTGTAAAAGCTTCTCCCGAAAAACCTAGGTGGATCATAATAGCTTTTCAAACAAAAAGTAGATCTGATCAAAAAGAAAATGCAGCGATATTCAATAATTTGGATGTGAGAAATATTAATGTTCAGTTAAATTCTAGGCGTTATCCAGAATCTGATTATCAACTATCATTCCCTAAGTTTCAATTCTCTAGAGTATATAATGATGCTGCATCATTTAAATCAAAATTTTATGATATAGATGAATTAGTTAGCAATCCAACTATTACCACTATTGATTATCAAACGCTTTATCCGTTATTTGTTTTCGATGTTTCAAAACAAAGTGAAAGGTTAAAAAATAGCATAACTGATATAATGGTTAAGGCTACATTTAATAAAAATGTTCCTGCAGATACCACAGCTTATGCTTTAGTTATTTCTGATAAAATAATTTCATTTCAATCTGATGGAAGGAATATGGCAGTTATTCAAAGTTAATCAACAAAGTTGAAGTTATTCAAAGCTAAATCAAAAAAATAAAGTTCTAGAATGTTAATGATATTCAGAGTTATTCAAAATTTAACATTCTCTGCCATTTCATGTACAATATTTGTAAATTGGTCAGAATATGGAAGAGTTTTAATACCATCATCAAGTATATATCGTTTATCATCATAAGGACTTAGGGCTTTCTTATTTATTTCTTTCATGTACATTTCATGTTTATCAGAATTTAGCACATTCATCTTTTTATAATTAATTTCATTATTAAATAAACAATTTTTGTAATCTTCAAATGTAACATCTTTTTTATTTGTTGTTTTTGAAATACCTTTTAATTTTTTACATGTCGATTCTCCGAATCTAAGCCTTGGCTGTGTCGATTCATCGCCAGAGCTAGAAGAAACTTTATATGTATATGCTTTACTTCTAAGAAAAACTATTTCACTCATAACTTTACCATTGAGTTCATCTTTGAATTTATTATAACTTTTTTATTTTTAGTTGAATGAAGAAAATGATCTTTTGGATAATCACTTGTGTCTAAATCATCTATTATTTTTTTCATATCTTCATAAACATCTTCAGTTCTGATATTAAGAAAGTATGAATCGGTATCAAATCCAACAACTTCATTAGATTTCCATAGTTCATTAACAACATTGTAATAAAATTGATACATAACCAGTTTGGAATAATGAAGAACACACATTCCTAAATAAATTGGTTTATTAAATTTTATTGATGTTATATTATTAGCAATACCGATTAGGTTTTCATTAAAAATAATTGATTACTTAAAATTAGGTTTACTTATTAATTTTGTTACTTGTTCTTCATCTGATAATAGTTTTAACTCAATTCGATCTCTTATGTTTTCAAGAGTTTTTCCATAGAAGGAATTATTCATTAATTTCCAAAGATTCTTTTCAAAGTCAGATTTTGATTTTGTTCTTTGATTGGTATTAAAATCGATGTAATCTTTTAACCAAGGTCTTTCCTTAAAAGAAATTATTTTGTGAACTTTAGAAATTTCTAATCCAAGGGATTTAAAACATTCTAATAATTTGTAATGTATAATATAATTCTTTTTATTTTTTAAATTTAGTATTAATTTTTCTACATTTCCTACTTTTTTGTTTTCTAATTGTAAATAGTATTTTTGCAAATCGCTTAAATCGTCTTCATTTATTTTTAATTTTTCTGGAGCTAAAGGAAATCTTTTGGTGTTTACTTTTGCTTTAACTGTGTAATCAAGATCACATTCGATAATGTATCCTCTTCCTTCAGGAACATTATCTAGGAATGACGATTCTCCGAATCCAAGCTTTGCTGATTCATCCTCCCATTTAAAATCTCCAACCGGTAAAGGTTCTGACATTCCTCCACCATATAAATTATTTGCATCGAGATACAGTAAATAATTTGATCTCTTTTTAGGGTCATAATCTGGTAAATACTTATTATTAGCTTTTACATATCGAGGTCCTAAAACTCCTGAATAACCACCTCTTATTCCCTTCTCAAATATTAGTAGCATATCTAAATCTGTTAATAATTCTAGTTTAATTCCTGTATATTTTAATCCACATTGCCAAGTTAATCCAGGAGCTGAGAAACAATAACACGGATCAATTTCATGATTGGTTAGGAAAAATTCTCTAAACTTTTCAAATATATCGGCTAAAAGTAAAACATCTGTTTTTAGATACAAAACATGATAATCTTGTAAAGTTTTGCATTCAAAAGTATTCCAAACATTTAGAGCATGTTGGTATTCGTCTTCTGTAATTCCTTCTTTTCTTAAAGTTGAAAACCAATTTTCTATTGGTGGTAATTGTTCTTCACTTAATCTCTCGATTGAATCAACATATTCATAAGGGTAAACACCTTTCCTTTTTAGCAAAGTGTAATTATCCGGGAAATGTTCTTTCAAGATCGGAAAATCATCCATTGATTTAACAACACCTTCTAAAGAGTTTGATAAAAATCTGTAACTATCTAGGAATCTTAATTTTCTGTAATAATTTCCGTATTCAAATGAAATATATTCTTCAGATGTTTTAGCAAGCAATGAAAGTTTATTGTATTTATCTTCATATTTCATTATTTCTTCTATTATGAAATGAAAATCATAACCACTGCCATTGTGAAAAAAGACTGGAATTACTGTAGATTGTTTTCCTTCTTTGGTATTACAAGATTGACAAGCAGCTCCTCGATACTTACCATTGTAATGATTGTGTTCTCTTACTTTTTCGTTAGAAAATTCAATATTACAAATATAACAGTTTGTTGCTTTATTAAATTCTTTTTCTTGAGCATAAGTTAATTTAGCTTTAGCTTTTTTATAGTAATTTAGTTTTTTACAGATTTCGTTATAATAATAATAATAATAATAATAATAGTTCGTCCATCAGGTATGATGATGACCTTAACAACACCAGAGGAATAAAGAACAGAAATTGTTGAGAATTTCAACACATGGACAATAAAGAGAACCAAAGGACACAGAGGACAGAATGGAAAGACTGTTCTTTCATGACTTATGGCTTCTCATGTGACTGATAAGTCCTATTTTTGCCCTGCAGACCCTTCCGCATAAATGACAAGAGTGCTCCGTTGGTTCAGTACCACTGGGCCTTTTCTTGCGCCGTTCTCTTTTTTTGATAGCCTGCTGGACTCTGTCAGCTTCCCATGCTTTGCTGCCTCTGGTAAGGGCCGCCCTCCAATTTGCACGATCAAGCGAGAGCTTTTCCCACTCACTCACATCAATGGCAAAGGCCTTCAGTGATTGTTTGAGAGTGTCTTTGTAACGTCTCTTTGGGGCCCCAACATTCCTCGTTCCATTGGAGAGCTCAGAGAAGAAGATTTGCTTAGGGAGTCTGGAGTCGGGCATTCTGACAACATGTCCTGCCCAACGTAGCTGAATTTTTTTCAGGTGGCAGAAGATGCTCAATTCCTTGGCACGATTGAGGACCTCAGTGTCTGGAATTTTATCCTGCCATTTGATCCTTAGGATCTTTCTAAGGCAGGCCAGATGAAAGTGATTTAGCTTTCTGGCATGCGATTGGTACACTGTCCAGGTTTCAGCCCCAAAAAGTAGGGTGGGAAGTACCACAGCATTGTACACTTTCAGCTTAGTGTCTGTGCGAATGCCGGCAACATCCCACACTCTCTTTCGAAGCCTGCCAAATGCAGAGCTGGCTTTGCTGATTCTTGAGAGAATTTCAGTATCAACACGAGCCGTGGAAGACAGTGTACTGCCAAGATAGGTGAAGTTCTCCGACACCTTCAGAAGACTGTCATGGACTTTGATATTTGGGGTCACAGGATACTTGTCGTCTGGAGTAGGCTGATGGAGCACTTCCGTCTTCTTTGTGCTTATTGTGAGGCCAAAGTTGTCACAGGCACTAGAGAACTTATCAACACAGTTTTGCATGCTATCCTCATCGTGTGCCAGAAGTGCACAATCATCAGCAAATAGTAGGTCACAGACTTGAGTACTTTTGGTTTTGGTTTTTGCCTGAAGTCTCCTGAGGTTGAATAGACTGCCATCAGTTCGGTACTTGATGCTTACCCCTTGAGGAGGAGAGCTAAAGGCTTCTTGTAGCATTGCAGAGAACATGATGCTGAACAGAGTTAGGGCTAAGACACAACCCTGTTTTACCCCATTTGTGACAGCAAAGGGCTCTGAAACACTGCCGTTGCTTCTGACTGCAGCTTGCATGCCATCATGAAACTGGCGCACTATTGTGATGAATTCGGGTGGACACCCAAACTTCGCCAAGATTTTCCAGAGGCCTTCACGACACACTGTGTCAAATGCTTTTGTGAGGTCAACAAATGTGATATACAGCGCTTTATTTTGTTCCATGCATTTTTCCTGAATCTGTCTGGCAGCAAAAATCATATCCGCCGTTCCCCTCTCTTTACGAAAGCCACATTGGCTCTCGGGAAGCAAGTCATTTGACGAGAGGTGATCAAGAAGGCGATTCAGAAGCATTCTTGCCAATATTTTTCCAGCAATTGAAAGTAGAGAGATTCCCCGATGGTTGTCACAGACTTGGCTGTCCCCTTTGTTTTTGTACAGATGGATGATTGAAGCATCTTTGAAGTCCGGTGGCAGCTTCCCTGCTTTCAACATATGATTGAACAACTCGGTCAACCTTTCAATAAGCTTTTCTCCACCGAAGGCATACACCTCAGCAGGAATTGAATCCACGCCTGGTGATTTGTTAAAGGACATCTGATTTGTGGCAGTTCGGGTCTCATTTGCTGTGAATGGCTTGGCAAGAGCTGCATTAATAGGAGTCTGAGGGAGGCGGTCAATGGACTCAGTATTTATATTTGATGGCCGATTTAGCACACCTCCGAAATGTTCTGCCCAACGCTGAATTATGGCATTCAATTCAACAATGCGTGTTGAACCATCTGACGCAAGAAGTGGCTTAGTGCCAGAGCGGGATGGTCCAAACACAGCTCGGAGGCTCTCAAAGAACTTTCTAGTGTTGTTTGTGTCGGCATATTTCTGAGTTTCTCGTACTCGCTCTTCAAGCCAGTCATTTTTCATTTTCCTCAGCTTCTTCTGGAGTACACCCTTACATGCACGCAGTGCATCAGCTTTTGCTGTGGAAGAGGGGTCACTGCAGTGAGCTTGGATGAGACTATTTTTTTCTTTGATGAGCACTTTGATTTCATTATCATTATCATTGAACCAGTCCTGGTGCTTGCGGACAGGAAAACCAACTGTGCTGCTAGCGCAAGAGTGTACAGTCGTATTTAGGTCAGTCCAGCTCTGTTCAATGTTCTCAGGGTCAAAAGTCACGCAATCCAATTTTGAGGAGAGTTCTGATGAGAGCTCGCTCTGTTTCTCAGCTGAGCAGAGTTTTGAAACATTTAGGCGTTTAGGTGGCGCTTTCCCTTGAGGGCGTCTATTGCGCCTCGATGTTAGTCTGGGCTTGCAAACAATGAGTCTGTGGTCAGTTCCACACTCGGCACCACACATCGCCTTTGTTACAAGGACATCCTTTCTGTCAGTCTTCCTCATAATGACATAGTCTATGAGATGCCAATGCTTTGAGCGGGGATGCATCCATGACGTTCTGTTTCTCACGGGGAGACTAAAATTTGTGTTGGTAATGAACAGGCCAAATTCAGCGCACAAAGTAAGTAAGCGCAACCCATTGTTATTGCATGAACCAACTCCATGAGGGCCCAAAACATTTGGCCACGCTGAGATTTCGGAGCCAACCCTAGCATTGAAGTCCCCCAAGAGAATCAGCTTATCAGCTGCCGGGACAGAGCATATGACAGATTCTAGATCAGAATAGAACTTGTCTTTGGCTTCATCTGGGTTTGTCATGGTGGGCGCATATGCGCTAATGAGGGTGGCTGACTGGCTTTTCCCAACTGGGATCCTGAGTGTCATTAGCCTGTCATTTATTTCAATTGGCATGGACTGCAAGTTTCTGACAAGGTCATTTTTAAATTGCAAACCCAACACCGTGCTGTCTCGGTTCGACTGCACCCTTGCCTTTCCAGAAGAAGGTGTATCCACCACTGAGCTCTTTGAGTTGGCCACTATCAGGGAGTCTGGTCTCACTGAGTGCCACTATGTCCAGGTTGTACCTGCTGAGCTCAATGGCAATAAGTGCAGTGCGTCTTTCCGGGTTGTTTGAGTTGTCCTGTAGTGTGCGTATATTCCAGGCTCCTAGCCTGAGTAAGCTGAATTTCTTTTTGTTTCGACCGCAAAAAGGGATCCCCACTGGTCGCGGTATACCAGTCAGGGTGATGTGAAGTGGGCTTTCTTTAGGGCACCTTTTCTAGCCCCTTCCTCAGTTGAGGTGAGCAGTGCTATCCTTAAATAAGGCTGCTCAGCTACTGTGGGTGCTGCCTCCCCACGCCTCCACTTCAATCGACGATGAAGCGACCATAGCCCACAGCCACCAACGTGTAGGTCTGTGCTAACAGCTTCCAGTCTATCCAAACCTGCTGCCACCGCACTCGCCCATCGCCGTTGGAATTTTGAGAGGAAAGAAGACGAGACAAAGATGAAAGAAGACGAGGTGAGTGTTAAGACTGGCGCAAAGAATTTGTTTTTAGTGAGAAAGAGCTGCGCAAACATCAGACTCACTCTCTCGCCTGGACACAACTTATCCAAGTGGCAAGACAGGGTCAAGACGACTGGAAATGTATCCAGGTGCAGGAGGATGCCAGAGGGACAGTCATATTGCCTGACCGGCTGCCTGTAGGCTACTCCACAGCCTCGCAGTCCCAACTGACTAGGGTGAAAGACCCAAACCAAAGAACACCAATACTGGTGGATGCTCTGTGTCACGATATCCAGGCCAGAGTGACGGTATATTGCCATCTGCCCTATCAATCAACCACTGGCCTGCTGCCGCCAGCTTCGGAGCTGCGTCCGGGAAGTTTGCTCAATTCTTCGTCTGTGATTTAGGCAAACAAGCCTATGACCACACCGCTACCGGGGGCCAATATGAAGGACTCAAGTACTGAGGGTCACATTGTGCCCTAGCATGTGGCCGTTGGGTTAGATGAAACCTCCTCCGCCCTGGCCGTTTGCACCGACAAGTGCACGCCCACTGATACCATGCTAGCGTACCAGTTCATGAAACAGGTTGTACTGGATTACATGTTACCAGTAGCAGATTTTTCTGACCTGACATTCATTAGCTTTTTTATAGTAATTTAGTTTTTTACAGATTTCGTTATAATACATCATAATCATTTCGACAAATTTTTCTTTTGCATCTTCTCCGGTATAAGTATGATAAACGGAAGGACATAAATTATCATAATCGGATTGTATATACATTCCAAAACTAATAGCTTCTTGTTTAAAAAGTTTATTTTCATAAGGTTCATTTGGATTTGGTTGTGTTGTAGATATTCTTCTATTACATGATTCAAAATCACAGTAAAAAACTATCGGTAATCTAGATTTGAAATGATGATTTGTAAATTGTAAAATATTATCACCTTCTTTTGGAAGGATTGTCTTACACATTTTGTGATTTAAGCATTTCTCTTTATGGTTATTTAATGTCTCTTCTCTTTTAAATATATTCATACAATTCCTGCAGATGAAAGCTTTGTTACGAGATTTATCTGCTAATAAACTTTCCAAATCTTTTATAAGACAGTAATGAGTATTTCCATCATCTTCTAAATATAGGAGATCAATGAAATTGCAGCTTTGCTGATCAACGAAGTCTAAGCTCTGCTTGTCGACGAAATTGCAGCTTTGCTGGCTAGTATAAATTGGATATATAGAATATTTGTCTTCTGGTTTTGCTAATGCAAAAACATTTACACACATATTATTTTGTTTTTCAAATTTAGGAATATCTTTAATTTTAACTGGATATTCAATTCCTTTCATATTGAACCAATCTTCATATTGTTTATATTTTGAAACTCTCTCTTTATTATCATTAGCAGGATACAATTTAGCTAATATAGACCAAAGAAAACATTTATTATCTTGTTTATTTTGAACGTTGATAATATTTTTACTTTTAAACGGAGTAGGAATATAAGAAGAAGCTCTTAAAGTTTTAGTTTTATAAAGTTTTACATTTGTTTTAATAATTTGATTAAAAACATATCCAGATCCTCTATCTTGAAATTCAGCAACCCAAGCATCAAACTTTTCCTCAATGGAATCATAAAATTTATTAAACTCATTCATGGAATTTATAGTACCTAATTGTTTTGGATTATAATGTGCTTCAATAATATCAAACGCTAAAGGAGTATTAAATTCAGAAGTTATTATTAATTTAACTTTTACTGTTTTATTGTCTTTAAAATCTTCAACAAGTTTTCTCACTCTTTCCTTAATTAATTTGAAATATCTAGAAGTATTCTTTTCTTTTACATCGTCAATAATGGTTTCTTTGATAATATCTTTGAAGATTTTTTCGACCATTTTTTAAGAATTATTTTTAACAGACTTTCTTTTCATAAATTCTCGATATGCTTGTTTATATTTTTCCTTATTTCTTACATAATGCAAATGTTTTTGAAGTTTCATACATTCTTTACATTTTGCTTTATGACCATCTGAACCTTTTCTTTCCTTGTAAAATAAATCAAGAGGTTTTCGAATAAAACAAGTATTGCAATTCTTCGAGCTTTGCTTGATCAATTTTTTTTCCATTTTATATATATTAAAAATGTCTGAAAATAAAACTTCGTTAATGTCCAAAGATGCATCTTCGCTGATGTATTGTTTAAAATGTAAAAAGCAAACCTATACTATGGAAGGTATTGAATTAGTTAAAACAAAAAATAATAGAAATATGTTAAGAGGCAAATGTGTAATTTGTGGAAGTACTAAAACAAAATTTATACCCTCACGGCCTCTGACCTTGGTTACACCACCAATTGAAGGGCGAGGCGTAGCTAATAGCCAAGGGCGAGGCGTAGCCAACAAAATCATCAACAAATTTCCTTTTGAAATGCATTTGCCGGGTCATAATTTTACAGGACCGGGAACCAATTTAAAACAAATAAAATATAACATGAAAATTGAAGGAGGGTTTCTGGCTGCTCTTGCTAGAATGGCACTCCCATTGTTATCTAAAGTTTTTCCATCAGTAGCAAAAGCCATAGGAATAGGCGGGCTTACGGGTTTAGCAAGTAGTGGTGTTCAAAAATTATTAGGGGACGGTTATGGAGTTGGAGACGGATTGTATTTACAAAAAGGTGGATGTCTCTGTCAAATTGAAACTGATGGAAAAGGTTTATATTTAGGAACTGTAAAAGGAAGCGGTAGTGAATTTCATGGAGATGGATTGTATTTAAAACGAGAAGGGCAAGTTTATAACGGTAAAGGTTTTTTGAGTGATTTGGTTAAAAGTATTCCGTTTATAAATATGTTGGTGTAACCAAGAATTGTTTTGGTCAAAAAATTTATTATAAAAATGGAAGCTTCAGATTATAGAATGACAAAAATTCTTGATATTCAAAAGTCTTTTGAAAGAACTAAAGAAAACAAAAGAATAACAGTTAAGAAATTATTCAAAAGCTTTAAATATAATTGACGGAACTGACGTAACTTTAAAAACAGTAGCCATTGGAATGGGAACAACAGGAGTAATACTTTTATCTACAGTGGTTAACATTCCTGTGGCTATTATTATAGAAGGTCTTTCAATAAGTACAGGTTTATTAAGTATAGTTTTAAGATACATAAATAAAAAATTACAACATAAAGCTGATAAACATCAGAAAATCTTATTTTCATTGGAATCAAAACTTAATACAATTCAAACTTATATTTCTAATGCTCTTGAAGATGGAAAAATTTCAGATGAAGAATTCAAACTTATTTTAGATGAAGAAAAAAAATTTAGAGAAATGAAAAATGCAATAAAAAATAAAAAAGTAAGTGATCCTGAATTAAATATAGATGGTCCATTGAAAAAAATAAAAAAACTGGTTTGATTTTTATTCCATTAAAATGTCTTTTTTAAAAATTGAAGATCCTTCAAAACGTGAAGCTATTGTTAATGAATTTTTACAAACCAAAAAAAATATTCAATTAAGTAACTTAAGCAAAAGAGTAGGAGATATTGAAATGAAAAGAGAATTTTCCAAAGTATTTGCTCCTATCACAGAAAGTACACAAAAAGCAACAGAAGAAACTAAGAAAGAAATACAAAAAATTCCACTTGCTATAGAACAAGGTCAACAATTGAAAATGCCTGCATTACAAGCAATTTCCTCTTCTCCAATACAACAAATTGGTCCGACAGCAGCAACTTATTTAAAGAAATACTTAGGTACAACTAATGCGGATAAAACTTTTGGAATTTATTCTGTAGATGATAAATTTTATATTGGAAATAAAGAAATAAAAGTTGATGATGATGATATTATTTTTGGAGAAGATAAATATGAAGGAACACCTGGTTGGTGGAAATTAATAACCAGTAGAGATCCTCAAAATTTTTTAGATGAAGACAGAAATAATTATGCACGTATTTTATTTTCTACTAATGCCATAAACAAAATAATGATCCCAATAATCCAAGACCTAAATCTAGTGGAGGACAGAAATACATGAATATCGTAAAACCGATTTGGGAAAATAAACAATTTTATGATGATCATGATCAAAGAAGTTTAACTTATTCCGGAACAGGATTTCTTCCGTCAGATCCTGATGCTTTAATACAGAGATTATCATTATTAATAGCTAGTAAAGAAGCAGGAAATACAGGTGTTGTAAATGAAATTGTAAGTATTATAGATGAGTTATATAGACAAAAAAGTATTAACACTAATGAGTATAAAAAATTACAGTTAAAAATTGCTATATAAAATCGACGATGTTGGTAATAAATAAAAACAACAAAAGAAAATATGTTTATGGAGGATATAGTAATAAATATTATGGATCAGGTTTTTTTGATTCGATAATTTCAGCTGTTACTAGCAAAGTTGCAAAAGAAGTTGTATCAAATGTTGCAAAGAAAACAGCAACTGACTTAGGACAAAAAGCAGTTAATAAATTTATAGTTGATAAAGTTTTTAAACCAAAAAAAGTAAATAGTTCAAATGTATCTTCGAACACGAACGGAGTTCTATCTCCGAACTCAAAACAAATATTAAATAATTTAATAGGAAGTGGAATTAAATACATTTAAAACTTTTCATGTCAATCAACAGAATTTTCTGAGATTCTCAAACTCGGGGGTTTATGGGAGAGTTTATTTTTTTGAAAAAGCTTATGTGTTTTAAAGGGTGGTCTAGAAAGGGACATTGCTGGTTCTCAAACTGTGGGATAGGGGGTAAAATTTTAAAAGGTGGGGGTGATTTTTAAAAAAATTTTAAAAGGTGAGTCCATGGTGTCCATAAAATAGCAATTTTATGTATTAATAGGGGTTGAATTTTGTAATATTATGTTTTTAATGTTGTGATTTTTTAAAATTTTAAAAGGTGAGTCCATGGTGTGCATTCATACACATTTTTATGTGTTAATAGGGGTTGAATTTTGTAATATATGTTTTTAATGTTGTGATTTTTTAAAATTTTAAAAGGTGAGTCCATGGCGTCCAAAACTTATACTACTTTGGTATATTCCTGTATTTTCATTGGCATGGTAAAGATTTTTTTGTTTGTTTTTTGTTACTTGTCTGCCAGGAAACCGTCCTGTTAACCCACACATTGGATATGGCACGAAATAACGGAAGTGTATTAGGTAAAACTACACAAAAATTCCACCAAACTGAAAGATTGTCAATTCATATGCTCTTTCTGCAAATGGAGTGCCTTGTATTCATGTGCAACACACTCTTAGCCACATGTGTGACAGCTGGACACTGTTCAAATAACAAACAAGAAGACAGTAAGAGAAAATGCTACATGGAAACTTCCAAATCCAATAAACATGGGTTCAAAATAACACAACCATCTAAGTCATCTTCGATAACTGTACAGCTGAGGATTTCATGTTACTGAAACCATAAAAGCGGCAATCCAGGAACATCAACTTAAAACTGAAAGCCTGCATACATGCAAAGTCAAAATCATTCATAGAGTATCAATATATGATTAAAAATACATAAATAAATTTAAAAAAAACAAAAAAAGCATTTTAGAACCAATGGTATGACAGTGTCAGGTCATGATCTAAAAGTCACTTGTTAACCTGTGTAAAGATTTAATGAAGCCATAAATCACCAGATAATGGTATACAATTATATATGTATAACATATGATATCATATTAAAGATGTTGCTCACAAACTGGAATTGCATCACACTGAACATTAGTCATCATATGAAGTTTTATGACTAGTACTGTATTCTGCCAATGTACGACACACTCCTTTATTGGTACATGGAACTCTTATTGAAACCACTGTTTCGTCCCATGCATATTATAATTATCAGACAAAGCGCCTCTAATGGCACCAGTGTGGGAACTGCACCAAACCAAGCGCTCTTGATAGGCAGTCGAATACTTCTCACATATTAGTTCTACTATTTCGAAAATGAAATTAACTTTTTCAAATAAGCAGAAGGTGTGTAGCCTTTGTGTAATCATTTTATTGGCTAAAAATACAAACTTAAGCTCAGCGATTCTGTGGCATCTTGCAAAGTCTTTTGTTTTGTTTGATTGTTTGCTTTGTTGTTAAAGAGGTAGCCTACCGATTGGCAAAGATGAAACAATATTAAATTTATACATTACACTTCTCCTGGTTTTAATTTTTGCAAACTATATCAGTGGCAGGCCTTCACACTGATCTTGTAGATTATGCCGTTCATTCTGAGCTCCTTTGACTACTTTTCCAATGACCAAAGTAAATTAAACTTTGCCTCATGCATGGGAACAAAAAAAAAAAAAAAAGAATCTAGGACATTACCCTGTGATCTCTCACTGATAATGAAACGACCGTAGTTTGCATGATCTACAGACCGCGGAAAGTTATTAATAATGCTCCCTCACATTTCACTGCTTTTTTCTGATTGATATTTCACCTGAAAATTTATGTGCAGGTAATGCTTTACATATTTCGTAACTAGTGCTTGTTCACAAATTTGAGTTTTTTCCTTCTCCAATTCACAATTGAAACTGGGTAATCCTATGCACAAGTAGGATACAGATCTGCATATTGGCAGAACCCATAATTAGAGCTACGTAATTTCCTATTTGTCGTCTTCAACAAAACCAGTATTAATTCAGTAAAGGCTGTAATGGACCTAATTTTGACCAAATTAAAATGGTCATATAGGCTTACTTGTTTGTACCAATAATATGCACAAAGTCACTCTGAAAACCCTCGACAATGAGTTTCCCAACGAAGTCACAATCACTCGGAGTCATACATCGAACAACTACTCCATTTTCAACTGTTCTTGGGGCCCCAATAACAGTTTCGCTAGTTATAGGTCTGTGCCTGAAATGGACTCCGGAATTCAACAGTGACTGGAATAATGAGGGGACCGGAAGAGCTAATGAATGGGATCCACGGACTTCATTGTTAATATAGACACTTAATTGTTTTGTCCTTTGTTCCGTTTTATCAGTATCTCGATCTCTTTCTGCACCCCCCCTCCTTTTACGCGATCTAGGCTATCTACGGATCTATCGGACTACCGGTATTTCAAATGCTCATCTGCCCTCGCTGACCTGTTTAAAGTTTTGTTTTGTATTTTAAAAGTAGGTTAAATAAAGGATCGGCTACTGGGTTTTGTAATAATCTATGTATGGAATATTGAGTATTTAAATGAAATTTGACTCAACGAGCTTCCACAGTGACCACAGCGCGGGTTCGAATCTATATAGGCCCCTATATGTCTATTTCCTATCAATCCCAATCCCAGCTGTGACTACATGTATAGTGTGTGTGTTGCTGCCGTAAGCTTACTTTAGCACGGAGAGTCAATGATAAAAGAAAAAAAAGGGGAGGGGGTGGGGGACGTACTGAAGTTATACAAAACTGATTAATAAAATTTATTATGTGTGTTATTTAGCCGATATATGAGGTTGTGGGACGGCGCAGTGCCACAATGCTGGGCTAAGATCAACAGTATGACTGTTGTGAGAAAGTGAGAGGGTACGTAGGAACTGAGATCATACGGAACCTGTTGTTGAAATGTGCCAGAACAAGAATAAGCATATTTTGCAAAGCTAGCACACACACACACACATACATGCAATACATACACAGACACACACTGCTGATAGGTCTAAGTAATGATTTACAACAGCAACAACAACGACAACATCAAGAACAACAACGTAAAACATGTAATAATAAAAATAACTTTCAGTACAACATGCAGGCCCAGACAAGTTCAATATTTTTTGTCTTTAGGTTTAAAAAGAAATTCTTGCTTTAAAATGGTGCACGTTTTTACGGGCTTTCTCTGACGAAAGTAGTGGAGACCGAAAGTTTTAATAATAATACTTTAATTCATTTTGAACATTCGAAGAAAGTCTGTTTGTATTTTTGTTTGTCTGTTAATTCATTATTATTTTTTAAATTATTATTTTGGTCCTGCAAGTGTAACCAAAGATTTTAGTAACGTAATATTATCTTAATTAATTGCCCTTTGGTGTAACCCATGTAGGCTAGCCAGTCTTTGTGAAATATCATAAAAACCATAGAAAAACTGTGGGGTCGCAGCAGGGCTATAAGCAAAGTCAAAATTGGGCAAAAAGAAAAGGTTGTATGTAGTTTGTGTATTTTCTGTCTTCTCTTTAGTTTGCTTTGTATTGTTTGGGTTTTATTTCTCACGCGGGGTTTCGCAACTTACAATTACCTTTTCTTTTTGCCCAGGCCATTGCACGGTTTCTGGGAAGATGCTGGATTGGGTGGGGCAAAGAGATTGGGAGCTAATTATTTGTTTTATTGGTCGAGGATAGGATGTTTATTAGTAGCTCACAAATTAATTGGGATGAAGGTCTTCATATTTTTGCGATCCATAATACAGATGATCCATGAAAAACTTGGCCAACTTGTTCACTAGCCACTTCCGTTCTGGACCCCTTTGCGAAGGAAGCAGCCCCGTAGAAGCGGTGATAACTTCCTTTTTAGTGTGAACATGGGTTTCTCAAGTCAGGTATGTGCCGAGCCTCCTCAAATTTTGTGACTTGAACGTATTGTTTGACGAGAACATGAATACCAACGCCCATTCATTCTCTTTTGGATAATGCAGTGTCGGTTATCACCATATGAAGGGCATTTGGAGATGCTAAACTTAAAATAATCATAATGTTTCTGTGCAGTATGGTTTGGATTTTACCTACCCAATATCGATAACTCACGTTCTTTTCCAGCTGTAGTGTGTCATTTAGATCTAGATCTAGATCTACATCTAGGCGAACATACCAGACGTTTTTCGGTGTTTTTTGTCCATTTTGTAGGCATTGGAGGCTTCAGCTGCAGATACATGTCATTTTATGAAGGCTGCCCTTATCCGTCAACATTATCCGCGGATACTGCCGAGGTTTATCCGTCAACATTGTCGGCGGATAGGCCTACTTGGGTTTATCCGGCAACAGTATCGGCACTATTGACTAATGACAAATAACAACATCAAACAAACAAGCAAACTGCATTTATTCCTAATGCTGTTGGATTAAAAAACAAGTAGAATCTAGCTAACAAGTGCTAACCTACTCTTTGGCTTGTTACCTGTTCCCTTCAAAACCCACCACAAGACCGTACGGCGTACAAGTCCTTTCATAATGCTGAGTTATTATTCCAAATATAAAGAACGTTTCAAATGAAATTGAACACAGAACAAAATATAGGCCTACGGTACTCCCCATTATCACTGACACCAGAACTGTCACTGATTTCTTCTTCAGAAGTTTGGTCATCGAAATCACTCTCGCTGTCCTCTTTGTGACTAGGGTAGGTCTAAAGCAGTCTATTTTGGCAGCAAACGAAAATCGCGCATTAAAAACATGGATCAGAAAGTATTTGGAACAATACTGTGATAGTGGCTCATCGCGCCAAGACTAAGAGGGTTTAAAAAGAAGTGGAGACTGCTGAAAAAAGTGAAAGGCACTTTGGAACAGGGAAGACATCCAGTTTAATCGCCAAACTGCATTAACTGTAAAAATATACCCATAGAGACTAAATCTAACTGTACAACCCCCCCCCCCCCCCCCCCATGCATGGCCGCACATTTAGTAGCATCCTTTTAGAGATCAGTAGCCTATACCCTGGCAGTTTGAAACAATCAGGCCTAGGTGTAGGCCTACTGTAAGTGTAAGAGGGTGTATCATAATACCGAAATCCCCTGGACCCCGGATTTCCGCCTAATAGAGGTCTAAAATTTCCTGCGAGTTTTTGTTTACCTTGATCAGAGATCGAAGATTGTTCCTGCGAGTTTTTTGTTTACCTTGATCAGAGATCGGAGATTGTTTACATCATGCCACGTCCACGTTATCCTTGTACCTGGTGCACAGCCAACTGTGGCAAGAACACATCTTCCATTGAATGCTCTCTTTGTCGTGGTTGGATTCACAGGTTAGGATAATTGTATAAATATATGTTGATACCATTAGCTATTTATTTTATTTATTTAGATAAGAATTGATGATTAGATTAAGAAGAGTGTGTCGCAAACTGCGATATTAACTCTTTCCATACTGCAATTCAGCCCAAATTAGTCCAAATGCGTCAGTCGGGGGGACCGATACATCGGCAAAAAGTACTCTCCTTGTTACCCCTGGGCATTTCAACGATACTGTGTCCATCTAGCTTCCCAGTGTTTTTGTTGTTTGTGGTACAACCGATGCCACTATTACTGCACTTCAGCAGAAATTAGTCCAAATGCGTCAGTCGGAGGAACCGATGTATCGGTGAAAAGTACGGAAAGAGTTAATGATTAATTATTGATTCATTGGGTTTTATTTACTTATTTCTTTATTCTTGGCTCGGTTGTCTAGGGGATGTATTTACCAGGAGTCTGAGGTCTGGAATCTGTATACCCATCAATCATGTAACAATGGCATGAATTTAATCCTTGTTGTAATTGTTTCCACCAGGAGATGCGTTCCCATGGACTATGAGCAGTTCGCTGCTTGGACCTCGGAAGATCTTACATTCATTTGTCGCAGCTGTGTCTTCAGCGATTCCGGAGAGTACAAATATGAAGAAGCTCTGAACAGGTAAATGATTTTGATATATGTGAAACTCATTCACAACAATAATAATCATCAACACCATCATCATCATCATCATCTTAACAACAACAATATCATTCTTTTCCAGATTGTCGTCATCATCAAAATCATCATCATCAGCATCATCATCATCATCGTAACGACAACAATAATAATAAGAAGAACAATAATAATCATCCGCACAAACAACATGCCTCATCATCTTAACAACAACAATATCATTCTTTTCCAGATTGTCGTCATCATCAAAATCAACCACACTCTATATTTATAATGCTGTTTTAATAATAATATCTTTTTGTCCCCAGATTGTCGTCATTAACTGACAGTTCTTCTGCTGCACAGAGTGAAGACTTATTGCTGTCAACCTACAACAAAACCCTTCCAGTCCAAGCTGCCCTCCCATTGAATGCTTCCAGTGTGGATATTGTCGCTCGACAAGTGCTTCAACTATACCACCCTATCATGCTGAGCACACATGAGCCACTGTATGTCATTGGGTAATTGCATGTTCCGTGCTCTGTCCCTGGGGCTATATGGAACAGATGCTCATCATCTGCACATTCGGCTTTTGACAGCCCTTGAAATGATTAATAACAGAGAACATTATGACATTGACAATGATAACTTCATAGACCAGTTTGGAGACGAGAGGTTGACGTTTGACAAGTATCCAACACTGGTACATGATGCTTCAAAGGAGGGTGCATATTGCGGTTTAATGATCTTATCTGCAGCAAGTGCAGCTTTGCAAACATGTTTCCAATCATACTGTCCTCCATTTCAGGGTAGTTACTTCCTGTCAGATCCACTTACAAAGCAGATCAGAGGAAGAGGCGTACCTCAAAAAGCTTCACCCTTTTTAACACTCATGTGGACCACATCTTATGTGCCAAAAACCCCTGATGAATTTCGGCCCAATCATTTTGTATTGTTGAGAGACATGCGAAAGTCAGCTTATGTTAATTTGACACTTCCAGAACAGTCCACCCCAAAAGTGGTTGGAACAACATGCAAACCAAACTTTTCATTGAGTTGCATTGATGATAGAAATGTTGATGCTGCTGTGAATGATGATGTTGAGGATGATTGTAAAAATTGGAAGCATTTGCCAAATGATGATTTCCTTTCTTTGGACATGTTGATTACACATTTATCATCACATGAAAATGTAACCAATTCTGTGCCTCGAGGTAACAAGGACAATGTGTATTTTTGGTAAATAACCAGGAAAATTTGGATAATCGCAAATGTGGTCGGCCGTCAAAGTTTTGGGATGATTGTGGTTCATGGACGGAAGCGACGACAAACAAAAGTATTTTTGTAAAACAGGGTGGACGGCTGACCAAGGTTGTACCTAAAAATGACATTTATTGCCTGCAGAGACGTAAAGACAAAAAAAAATGTATTCATCCCACTTGAACCACAGCCGGAAAAGGGTGATGTTTTGGTTTTGCATCGGTATTATTGCATACTGGTGACAAAACCAGAATACTCCAAAAGAGTGTCTTGGATTGGGGAAAGTGACAAAAGTAGAGCAGTGGCCTGTGTGGAATACCGAGGGATATTCCCTGGCAACATAGCCCATGGTTTATCGTCTAAGGGACAAAGGGATTACATTCGAACAAAGCCACAGGTGTTAGAAAAAATGAAAGAGGAATTAAGGAGTGGCAAGCGACCAACAGAAGTGTATAATGCAGATGATACACTGGACGCTCCACGCAGCTTAAAGCAAGTTATTTCCACAAAATACCAAATGAACAAAAAGGAACAGCCTCACACAAAGACAAAGGGTTCCAATTTTGCTGATCAGATAGCAAGTCTGGAAGAGCTGCAACATGGTTTTCCTTTCATTCTGTGTATAATAAAGCGATATAAAACTGTACCCAGTTGTATACTTTACACTGATGAACAAATGCAGGATCTCGTCAGATTTTGTTGCCCTCCTTATTCTGCCAACTCAACAGTTTTAGGTATAGATAAAACTTTCAACCTGGGCGACCTCCATGTCACTGTGACAGCTTTCAAAAATCTTGCTCTTATCCGAAACAGAACAAACAGTCATCCTATTTTTTTTGGTCCATTTTTTCTGCATGGCCAGTCAGATGGAGATACATTTTTTGATTTCTTACATCACCTTGCAGGCAAAATCTCCGGCTCAGCCATACCCACAACAAGTACTGTCATAGGGAGTGACGAGGAAGCCGCTCTGAAGCAGGCAATGAAAAGGGCCTTCCCAGAATCAAAGATGTCTTGCACAAGACACCTACAAACCAATTTGACACAGTTTTTACAGGATAAGGTGGGGCACAATGTTTCTGAACGAAATGCAGTGGTGCGGCAGCTCTTTGGTGTTGATGGGTTAATCAGTACCGCTATAGATGAGCATCAGTTTGAACTGTCATTAGAAGCCTTTGCAAATGTTGCCGCAGAGACATCACAAACGCTGGCAAATTACATCAGAAAACAAATGATGCCGCTGCTCATTGAAAATATGAATGCGATGTCAAAACCAGGACTTTTAGTTTCATCCTGCTTGTGGACAAATAATAACACAGAAAGTCTAAATCATGTCTTGAAGTTGGAAACAAATTGGAAATCTTTGAAATTGGCAACGTTGGCAGAAACATTGCACAACGTCGTAAAGAAACAAACAAGGGATGTCAGGAGGGCCATTGTTGGAGAGGGTGACTTTTCATTGGATCCACAATTTAAACACTTCAGTGTCACACCAGCAGATTGGGAAATATGGACATCCAATCGCAAACAGAGTCATCTTTCCAAATTCCTAAAGACCTGTGTTGTCCTCAAAGATGTTATCAGGCTGTCAAATGAGGAAGTGTGCCCAGTAGTGGCACCGAAGGGATGGGGAAAAAAACCATGTCAGCGTAAGAGAAGGTGCAATGCCAAAACGATGTCAATTTCAAAGAAAAAGCTGAAAAAGCCAACGGATGATGTGAATGATGATGATAATAACAATGCTGGTCTAGTTGGTTAAATTGATATGAATAATGAAGATAAGTTTGTTAATTGCCATGTTTCTTGCTGATGGGATTGTATGAACATTAAAATCTTAATAAAACATATGGAAATTCCTTTGATTTCAAATTTCCATTTTTCTTTCTTCTTTTGGTAACAGGTCTGGTGATGCTGATGGGGGATTCCGGGGGATTTCGGTATTATGATACACCGAGTGTAAGATAATCTAGCCATAAGATGCCTTCCGAAGTCCTCTTATACTTTCCCCTCTATGTTTATCATTTTATTACATTTTCGTAATGTGACTTTTGGTGTATTTTCAACTCTTTCAACAGCCCATTGTGATAGATGGCAGAGGCCATCTACTTGGTCGTCTAGCAGCCATTGTTGCCAAGACACTTCTGAATGGTATGGTGTTAACATTTTACCCCCCTTTTTTGTGTGGATATAGACCTATTTGGAAAATTCCACAAATATGTTGATTAGGAATTCATGGCACATGCAATTTGGTTTTGAATTATGTACATCTGTCAATAATCTTTTCCTTGCAGGCTGTAATGTGTAACAATTATAAAGTGAAGCTTTTGGTGCAAGTTATTTTCAATAAAAATTTATCCTTTATATCCTTTAAAAAAAAAGCAAAGTAGGCCTATGCCTGTGATACTGCTGCGTTTTTCTTCTGTCTCTAACTTTTGCACCTGACTCTGGTAATTTGATTGAAGCATGGCTACTATACCGTCAGCACAAAAAAAAAAAAAAAGTACCGATATGGAGACTGAGGTCTGCCGTCAATTTGATATTTAATTACATGTTCATCTTTCACAGGAAATGTAACCGTAAAAAATTGTGGGGTATTTTAATCCCTTGCCTTGCTTTTCGTACTCTTTCCGAGAATAGCGAGACCTCGGATACAACGAGACATTTTTGGTAGAACATGACCTCTCGTTATAACACAGTACCACTGTACGAATATTCCAGATATATTTTTTTGACTTCAAGGACACTGTGTGAAATGATGACTAACTTACCTACTCTGATCATTGTGAAAGAAAACCAAGGGGTCTGATGCACAGTGGTATGACTTGGGAGTTTGTCTACTCATGCTTGCACATACACAAACACAATTCCATGAAATTTTTCTTAAAAGTCGCTTTATACCACTTTTTGTTTAAACCAGGTCAGCGAGTTGTTGTTGTGAGATGTGAAGGAATCAACATTTCAGGAAACTTCTACAGAAACAAGTGTAAGTAACAATGTAAAGGTGGATTGTAATTTTTCACATTTATGGATTATTTGCACACTCCATTAGCTTGGCACTAAGAGAAACTCTTTAATTCTTGGTGTCCAGAATGTCAGTTTTCAAACAAATCTTGTGCCTGTGACAAGTAGGTGACCCAACCCTATTATCAAAAAAAGTATTTGTATGAAGATAAAATGATTTTGATATTGTAACTCTTATCATAATTCTGAAAAAATTGAGGTTGTGATATTTTATGGAACAAGAACAGCAGCTCACTTAAAAACTTACAATCATTATTGTTTAGGTGAGGAAGATGCCATTTTGCCTTAAGCCCAAGTAATAGCAGTAAAAAAATTCATTAAAAATAATGAGAAAAGCCAGAGAGTGAGGCTCTAACTGCTTCTTAGTCCAAGAGAATTGGCTGTAATTTGTAAGGATGTAGGTGTACCATTTAATTTCCATTAAATCTGTTAATTTGACCGCCGGCAAGATTCCTGGCCATTAGGTTGGCAGCTGTAACTGAAAATCCATTTCTTACGGGCAACGAAATAATTAAAGGTCAAGTTTTGTGAAACTGTTTGGTTATGTTTATCATAAATGCAAACCGAAACCAATCAATAGTGTTACTGCGAAGTACATCATAAGAGCACCTGGTTTCGAAGTTCGAACGTGGCGTAAATGACAAAGTGCCTCAATAAGTGTGACAGGAAAGTTTTAAGGAATAAATTATCTGCAAAGTATGTAAACGAGAGTGAAATGGGGTAATGAAAAGGAAGTGCAAAACGAGAGTGAAATGGGGTGACAGAACCTCTTTGCACCTTTCTACACCAGAAAGCACAAGATCAGTGGCTTTGACTTTGCATCCCAGCAAGTTGTGCAAGAAGTGGCTGAGGAGGATTTATAAAACAGCTATGTAAATCTGGCATAATTAAATAGGCTATTGATTTCATTTGTGCCTAATGAAGATTCAGCTTTTTCAATTGTCAGTGTGAATGAACCAAGATAGTGTATACGTAAGGGTTTATTGCATGTGCACCTGTGCTCGCTCTTTGGACTTCATTTATCTTCAGACTGTGAAGATAGTTAGATACAATACGGGGGAAAAAACAAGTAAAATTGCAGACAGCATGTGTCTTTGAATTTAGCTTAGATCACCACTATGGCATTAGCTTGCTTGGAAAAAAAATTTTGCAGAGTTTATATCTCCAGGGTGGCCACTGTGACAGTGAGCCATAAACAAAAATAAAATTCCCCAATGTAGTGACCTTGATGGCCGTTGAGTTGAGGATGATACATTATTTAGGTTAATGTCTGCAAGAACATATTTCATTGCTGTCTGGGAAGAGGCGATGTTATTAGTCTTCTCGCAATTGCATTTCTTTCATTTACCTTCAGCTTATGATCGGAGGTTTTTGTTTTTTTTGTACAGATGACTACAATTTAAGGAAATCCTTTGAACAAAACTTTTGAGGGGTTAAGTGCCTGACACTGACATTTTTTTTTCCCCGTCCACAGTGAAGTATCTGAAGTACTTGAAAAAGCGCTGCAATGTGAATCCAGGCCGTGGACCGTTCCACTTTCGTGCCCCCAGCAAGCAGTTCTGGAGGGTTATTAGAGGTGTGTAGTTTAGTTTGGAATGTTGGCAGCAAAACACAGGTGCCAATGTCACAACTGCTGTGCAGTGGCAACTCGGCAACTAAAATACTTGGCTGTGGAAATGGACGTGTACTTTTCAGTAAAAAAGCCAACTTTTAAAATTATTTGTGCTTGTGAGAATGTTGGTTGTTGATGAGAGTAGTTTGTTGAAACTTATTCTGGTGCATAATGTGATACGTTCTAACTTTGCTTTATTTGTTCAAGTTTGGAAAGATGAATGCACTTGTATTGCTAAGTGGCAAAAGATAAAGATGATTACATCTCTGTTGTTGACTGGTAAAGCACAGCATAAAGAAAATTATAGAAAATTGAAGTCAGTAATATTCCACTCATTCTTACTTGGACCTTCATGATGTACTCCACATGATTTTGGATATCTCTGCATATTTATTTCCGTTTGAAATTGTTTTGTTACTGTTGTTTTGTATTTTGACCAACAAAATGTGGTGTTTTAGCACTGCAATTTTTGTGGAGTGACTGAAAGTTGGTCTTTCTTTCTCGAAATATGAGTAGTTACATCAGTATATTTATGTGCTTGTGAATTCTATATCTCTGAAGTGAAAAAATGTAATCATTCTAGTGATATATGATTTTGTTCATGTTTTTCATTAACAGGCATGCTGCCGCACAAGACAGCTCGTGGCAAAGATGCCTTGGGGCGTCTCAAGGTCTTTGAAGGAATTCCTCCTCCATATGACAAAAAGAAGCGCATGGTGGTACCCTCAGCCCTCAAAGTGCTTAGGTTGAACCCAACAAGAAAGGTCAGATCCTCTATATGGGAGCACCATACAAAGTTTACATCAGCTTTTGTGGGATAATCGTCAAAACTGTTATGATGATAGATACCACAACCATTATTGTATTGAAATTGTCTTAAGTTTCGTCAGCATTGGTGATAGCGTCTGACAGAAATCCAGCCATGTATGTTTTAAGTATAAAGTTCCTTTGTGCATGTTTATGAGATGTGTGTTTTATTGCAATTTGCTCACATTTGCGGTGTATTTTTTTAGTGCAGAATGTAATTTTTAAGCTCGTGATCCCATGATGTTTTTTTACCTACATTGTCAGATAAATGATGACTGACAAAACCACTCTGAGGATGATGAGTTTAAATTTGTTTTAATTGGTGAAAATAGCGATGCTGCCATGGCTTTTCATGCCTGTATATTACACTTGAATCGGCAATCTTGATATTGCTTTAGTTGACATTCTGAGTAACTTATCACAATTTTTAAGCCCAAACCTATTTAGTCTTCATAGCTGCTAACACTTTGTAACAGAGATGCCACTTTTCCGGAATTCTGGAAATTGTGCTAACTCCGGACACACTCCGGAAATCTGAGTGATGTCAGTGAAGTGCAAAACCTCATCCGGAAATTAGAATAGTGCTCATTACTGGAAACAATGAAGATTGCAAAATGGAAGAAACATGGGTAGAGTGAATTATTTTTGGAGTCTGGAGTCCTGTCTTCCTTTTACTTTTGCATGTGCGTATGTACCGTGTATACCGCCCATTGTGATGTTGTGTTTATTCAAATTGGAACGTGTATATTGTGCAGATCTACATCATGTATGCATACCGGATTGGCTTGATTGTTTTGACTTTCATGGTGGATTTACAGTTCAGTGTAAGAAACGATCGTGAGAACATGAGACGTCGATCAAGTTATCAAGAATCATTTTAATCGGCTGGGCTGTGGCATGAAGAAATAGACTAAATTCTTTCCAGAAAATGTGTACAGGAAACAAGTGTAGATGTAGGCTAGAATAGCCTACGACTTGCAAGGTGAAGAGTGATGGAAAGCTCTGATATAATAGGCATTCGAAAAAGAGTAAACAATCGGATGCTAGGCAAGCCCTTAAACATGTCCAAGCACACCCAGCAGTCATAGCAGCTGTATGTAGGCTTGTACCGGTCCCTGAGTGGAACAGTCTTCAATGATTCTCAGGATATGAACATTGCCACCAACATAACCGACAGGTTGGCAATTTCCACTAATGTTGCCCACAAATGTATTTTGTTTGCCAGAAGAAAGACTTCTATTGAACACTTCCAGAGTAATTATGAATTAGCAGACTGCTTAATCCTGTGGACAAATCACTAGTCTTTCAAAATGCTAAAACAGAGAGACCTGAAGAATCATCGGCAGGCTGACATTGCAACAGCACCAAAGAGGCGAAAGTAAAGACTTTTGCTATATACAGTAGACAATGGTTAAACCGAAATCGGCGGGACCACGGGTTTATTTCGGTTTAGAAAGAGTTTCGGTTTAGCGATAGGAGGATTGAAAAATGCCAGTTTGAAGGAAGGCAGCCCAAATGACTATCGCAGAGGACAAAGAATGCACAGTGTAACATCTGCCAGCTACCCCTTGCCCTCCCCCATTTTTCTTGTTATACTGGTGACTGAGCATGGGTTCACTTCTTTTTTTTTCTTTAATTGTTGACGTTCGCCAGAGTGTACTCCGTGACCTTACCCTCCCTTTCTTGTGAGTAGTTTTTTCCTCGGTCGGTCGTTGTTGGCCCTTTTCATAAATATTAGTGTGTTCCCGAACATTTGATAACGTTGTGGACATAGATGTTTACGCCAGATTTGGCCTTGAGTGATGTAACCTAGTGACGTATTGATACGCGATTGATTAGTTTGTGCGAGGGCTTTATTTCTGGAATTTTCTACAGAAATATATATATATATAGACCCGTGTAAGTGGTAAGGTTTGGTGAGTAAGTGAGTTTTCCTTTTCCGTGTGGCGTAAGATATTTAGTTGTTTGCTGGTGCCTTCCTAGTATTTTATTGTTAAGATACAGTTATTAAACTTGAGTATTATTTAATCGATCGTCGGATCTCGTGTTTTTTATTCTACAGCTGTAATAGTTTCGTTTTCTAAAGGGTTGTAGTTAGATCAACTAACTCCCCCCTACTTTAACGTGCTAGAACAACCTCAGCTGTTACACACAGGCTAAGTGGACTCAACACGTCCTCGTTTGCTCTGTGTTTTTGACTGAGAATGAGGGTGGACAATTGTCAGGCCTAGGCACATTAAAAGCATGGATATGCGGGTGAATGTGGACTAACTCTCAAAACAGGGAGACGTGTGTGGACAGACAGTACAGAACCGCAGTCCCGCCGATCTCGCTACCCTTACCGTACATGATGCCATGAAATGCGCTGTCCGCAATAACTAGTGTTATGTCTCTGATGTCACCCATTTTACATGTGAAAGGCAGTCGCGACTGTTTAGTAGTGTATATCTAGGGTCGCGATGTGCCAAACGTTACGTCTGCTGCCATCCGACTTTGGACCCGTGAGTTTATGAGCCTTCCTCCCTCTCCCACTATCCCTTTAACGCAGCCGCTTCCGTGTAGGCCTAACTACCGGACAGAATGAAGCATGCTTTCCTCTTATTTTTTTAGAGGGGGGGGGAGGGGTGTAGTGGGGTGATACAGTGACTTGACTCGATGTATGGCAAATCACAGTGGACTGGCCACTGAATCCAGCAATTTTCTTTTCGGTTTAACCATAGGATTATTTCGATTTAGTGCTGGTTTGTTAAAGATAGAGGGAAAAAATCAGGGATTCTTATTTCCTTTCGGTTTAGCGCTAGTTTTGGTTTAACCGTTCTACACTGTATTATTATTTGCCTATTACTAGAGTCCATAATTTTTAAAAGTGAACTGTGAATTAAATACCCTTGTGGTGTGTGTAAACTTTTCAGTTCCGTAATGTGTACACCTTGTCTTCCGTGAAAAGTTCAGGAAATTTTTGAAGGCTCAAATGGCATCTCTGCAATGCATTTCATATTTTTTATTATTTTTTTTTAAGTATGTGGGGTAAGGTGGGATGATTGTGGTGCAAGATGGCAGAATGTAGATAGGCTAATTGATTAGTAGATTTGCTGTCTTTAAAAGGAGCTGATGTAGGGTAATGTACAACACATATGTTTGCCAATGATGATCACATCCCAGCGTTTTGAATGAATGCTGAAAACACCTTCATGCACTACCATCTGAGGCAAAAGATTCATTACATTCCTTATCCCAGCAGAAATTTCTGTCTGCTCATGCTGGCATGTTACTGTTTTTTGGTTGGGTATACAAATCATTTTCAGGCATGTTTTAATTTGAGACCCGTATGCTTCAATTTCAGTTCTGTAACTTGGACCGTTTGTCACATGAAGTTGGCTGGAAGTACCAGGGAGTTGTTGCCACTCTTGAAGCCAAGAGAAAGGTCAAGTCCAAGCATTTCTACGAGAGGAAGAAGCGGCTGTTGGTAAGCAGCATGTCCTGTCTTGAATTTCTAGTATGTCACACCAAAGGTGTAGGCACCATATGCCGGAAATTGGCTTCCCAGAAAAGAAGATGTCTGTGTGGGTTTATTTACTTTGCAGTTTATAAAAAAAAATAAAAATTGCTGATTGTGATCAGACAAGTGACTCTTTCAAGCTAACTTCACCTAACCAGTAGTTTGGTGTAGCAGTAGGTGACAAAGATACTGATCCTGTTGTAACTGCATTTTGAAAACGAGTAGCCTGGTTATAGTAGTTGTGAGCTAGATTTAGCATTTACAGGAAAAGTAAAGCCAAAAGTTTGACAGAAGCATTCAGGCAATGATGAAACATCCACAGCGCATTGAGTTCCTCATGAAAATATCTTACATGCACTACCATCTGAGACTGAATGCTGAGCCAAACTTAAAATGTAGGCCTACACATCCGTTAACAACAGAATAGCCTTTTTGGTTGTGTTTATGTTAAGATTACGTTACAATTTATTGAAAAACTACAATCCACTTCACTGTAAACCAGTTTTTTTTTCCTTTTTCCTGTTTGTTAAATTTTCACTCCAAGTATGAAATCCAGTGGTGGTTTTTCTAGATGTATACTCACCAGTGTGTTAAGTGTCCAGCCTGTAAGACAAAAATTGGTGCCTAACAATCTGGGTGTGCCAGTAGAGAAGGTACTTGAGTAACCCACGGGCACATTTCATAAAGTATACCTAAGTTGGTGCACTTATATTTAGAAGCTGGCATCATTATGCTTATCTACGCTTCAGATCTTTAGCACAGGCTTGAAATGCTCATATTACTTACATAGTGAAAAGTAAATTAGGATAATCAATTTGTAAGTCTTGTTTGGAGAAATGAAAAATAAACAAAAAAAGAGCAACAAATTGTGTATGAAAGTGAGAATACAACCTGGAAAATGCATGCAATTAAAATTTGTCAGTCACCTGTTGGAACCTTGTGTTAATAGAACCTCGTGTTAAAAGAAAATTGTTTGATGACCATATTCAAAGCGCATATCACAACTTAAAAGACAGAAATTTTTGGGTTGGCACCAGGTTGTGCAAACCGTGGTGGCAGTACTTGAAGAGTACATAAAATATAAATTTAAAAATCTGCAGGCATAAAAAGAAAAAATATAGTAAATAAAATTATGAAGGGATGGGGGCATATTACTAGGAGTGTGCTCGGGTGGAGGGAGCATAGAGAATAAAGAAAGAATGAAATGAAAGTACTCAGCTGTGCCCGATGTGTTGCCACGAAGAAATGAGCCTTGTAGCCTAGTAATATTGTGGGCTGGCTAAGACCAGGCCAAGAAAAAGTATTCTTTGCTAAGTAGAGCGTATTGTTGCTGACCAGGAAAGCTGTCGTGTCAAAATTAAGCTATCGAAAGGTGTAACATTGACATGAGAACTGTTGCTCAACAAATTTGCAATATTATCTCATTTTCTCACAAGCTGACCATCATCTAGATTTGTCTGTGACCTATCAGAAACAAGCTTTGAAATGACCTCTCCCCCAAATGCCCACATTGGTTCTTTGGTATGTGCTAATCATGATGAAACCATTATTTTAGGGCTTGGGAGGCGTCGCAAGTTATCATGCTTCGTTCTCATGAATTACAGCTGTTAGTTTGGTATCATAAGTCAGATCATTGGTTAGAGACAAAAGTTTCACAGATTAATTCATTATCAAGCGTGATAGGGCATAGCAGCGAATGTTTTGATACCAATCAAATATAAACCAAACTATGTGGACAGCGGTAATGTGGTCATCGCATATTGGCCAGGGTCAGTGTGACCCAGATAAAATTCCCCATGAGTAAGGTGACTGACCGGTCAGCTGGCTTTATGGGTAGCATGCGGGTTGTGGGGTGACAAAATCATTTCAGAATAGGATGGCTGCTTCATGACGATATGTTGTAGTCAGGAGGGTTTTGTTCTCAGCAATGTCAGGGCACTCTGTTCATGATGAAACATCCACAGCGCATTGAGTTTGCAATGAAACCATCTTATATGCACTACCATCTGAGACAGAATGCTGACCCAAACTTAAATTAATTGTAGACCTTCATAATCGCTAACAACAGAACAGCACTTTTAGTTGTGTTTATGTTAAGATTATGTTACAATTTATGAAAAAACTATAGGTCTAATCCTCTTCATTGTAAGCCAAAGTTTTTCCAAAATCTGGTAAAAATTAATTTTCACTCCAAATATGAAATATATTGGTGGTTTTTCTAGATGTATACTCATGAGTGTCTTTAGTGTCCAGTCCATAAGACAGAAATTGTTGCCTAACAATCTGGGTGTACCAACAGAGCGAGTACGTGCTGTAACCCATGGGCACATTTCATAAAATGTACCAAAGTTGGTGCACTTGTATTTAGAAGCTGGCATCATTGTGCTGATCTACGATTAAAATCTTCAGCACAGGCTTGAAACGTTCGTACAGTGGAACTCTGATATTACAAAATCAGATGTTTCGGTAACGAAGAAAAGAATATGCAGTCCCATTTTATTTCTTTATTCTTTCTTCTAATAAAATCTCAGAATTTGCGAAATGCCAATCCTCCCAATCTTGCTTATAAAGAAATAATTTTCCCAGAAAGTGACGAGTAAAACCACGTGGCGGCAAGCAGAAGATGGTTAAACTGCGCGTGCGACCAACTTTTCATTTGTTAAATCACTCCTAACAATGCCTGCCGGCTCCGCTTACACACTGATGGTTAAAGGCGAAACAACGTTCTGGGGGCGGTTTATCTTTGTACACTCATGTGGAAGTAAAGGGGTTTTGGCAGGGCGTGCTTTGTGGGGGAGATGAGAAGTAATCTTTACCGTGTCAAGGAATATTCTGCGAAATGGTAACAATGGTTTGGGAGTGGTCAGCAATTAAACTACGTTTATTGCTTAGCCTGCTAGACACTGCAGCACATTCTAGCTTTCAGCGCAGAGTAAAACATATCGTTCAGTAGCCTATGTAAACAAAAATAAAATGAATGAAACAAATCGAAAAACATGCCTAAGCTTTGTAAGGGGACGCTTATCAGGGGAAATAACTAATAGTAACGATGAGTTAATGTGTGGGTTGCCCCCTTGTGTTATGGTCTCTGTTGGATATTAAGAAATAAACAGAGATGCCGCCCATTCCGATATTTCTTGAAGAACGGGCATGATTCTGATTAGCAAGGCCGGCATTCCGATTTTTTATTACTTCCAGCAGTCGGCTTTTTTCCCCTTCTTTCATTCTTCCGGGTTCTAGTTTTTAATTATAAATTTTACACAATGCCCCGAATTGGAATATGGCGAGCATTTTATGAATAAACTGGAAGTTAGTTCTACTTTCTTATCGTTTGTTTTGCACCGATCGGGAATTTGATCACTTGCTACTTGCTACACGCGTTGTTTACATCCTTTTTACCGTTCCGCATGGCAGCGATTCTGAAACTAATTGCCTAGTCTGAGTTTTATATTTGGTTCCAATTGTAATGGAAGGAGGAATTAGTTCTAAACCTAGCTAGATGTATTCTCTTCCTTCAAACCTAAGCTTAGCTAGACATCGCCTAAGTCTAGATCTAAGTGATTTACTTGGTAGCGACAGTGACGGATACAGGAATGAGATCTAGATCTAGCAAGATCTATGGATAGACGTACATGTATTAGCCCTAGTCCTGCGGGAGGCCACTATATTGGCCTTCCCGCGCAACACACGAGGCCATTATTTTGTCCGACACGCTTAACTGCGAACGATCGGCTGACTGGCCGCTGGCTATCCCCGCACGGGGCGTTACGTGGCCGAGTTCACTCAACGCGGGACGAGGGTTAAGATGTATTTATTCGGCGGCGATTGTGATGAAAGGAGGAATCAATTTTAAACTTGTCTTGACCTAGATTCCTTAAATCTCAGCCATGAACACGAAGGTTGACCTTGCATGGGCACAAACTGCCAAATTAAGACATGATATTGGGAGTGTGAAAACATTCCTCAGCATAGAATAGGCAAAAATTATGCATCACGTTTGTGCATTTTGGCACTCAAATCCCAACATGTCAAGGCAGCTCTTGTCCGAGTCCGACATAACTAGGAAAAACACAGCTCCGGAGCAAAGACAAGTTTTTCACAGTGCTTTTCTGGAGAGGATTCTTTTTCAGTTTTGACCAAAATCAAGTCAAAGGGTGGATAATAAGATACGGTTGAACTGAACTGTTAGTCATGTAGGTTTTCAACTTAATCCTTTGTGGCCAAGAAAAAAAACAACTTAAAAATATAGGGTTAGAACTGGTACCATTTCATTTTTATCGTCGTTTGCACCGATTCAGATTTGTTCCCCCAGATTCAGATTTTTTGGCAGCCTGATTCAGATTTTTGTTTTTTCTCTGAATAAAAGTCCTGGTCCCTTCGATTTCATATTATATCAGAGTTCCACTGTATTACTTGCACAGAGAAAAGTAAATCGGGATAATCCAATTTGTAAGTCCCGTTTGAGGAATGAAAAATTAACCAAACAGAGCCACAAATTGTGTATGAAGGTGAGAATACAACCTGGAAAGTGCATGCAATTAGAATTTGTCGGTCACTCATTGAAGGAAGTAAAATTAAGGGGGTGGTGGCTCTTTTGCCAGGGGTTTGTGGGAATGGAGTTGAGTATAGATAAAGAAATAATTAAATGAAAGTACTCCTCTGTGCTTATGGCGTGGCAGTTAAGAAATGGGCCTTATCTGTAGCCTTTTATCTCTTTTTGTGTCATGCAAAACGTTTTTTTCAGACTGATTCCTAAAAATAGGAAGAAATTGTCATCTTGTCACCCAACTAGATCTAGTTAGATTAGTGAGGTTAAAAACTGTAACGTATCAGATTTTCAACATTGGAAAATTTGCCACTTACAGTACGACAGTTTTCATGGAAGGTAACTGTATCATTGTAGACAGCCAAACACGTACGCACTTATCAGCAATTTCATGTTTTTTTTTGTTACAGTGCGAGTTTATATGTTAAAGATGACAAAATCAGTTCAGAATAGAATGGCTGCTTCATGACGACATGCTGCAGTTTGGAGGATTTTGTTCTCAATAATGTCAGGGCACTCTGTTCGTGATGAAACATCCACAGCGCATTGAGTTTGCAATGAAACCATCTCACATGCACTACCATCTGAGACAGAATGCTTTTACAATACTTTGTTCATCATAACAAGCTTATTAAAATTTAAATCTGTGTAGGCCTATACTATTCGCAGTAAAAGAGAACTTGAACTATTGAATTAATTTAAATTCCATTTCATGAAAAAATGGTTCTTTGTGTGGGTGGAATGCAGTCTTTTATTTCATATTTAAAAAAATGTTGCTGCAAGAAGCTGATTATGTTGTAATACATAGCTTAGCATCTCACGTTTTCTCTTTTATTTCAGAATCTGCGTGAACAGGCCAAAAAGAATATTGCAAAGAAGATCGAGCCCTACCAGAAAACAATGACACAAATGGGTTATTGAAATTCACGTGCTGTAATTTAAATAAAATATTCAAAAACCCCCCCAAAAAAAGAAGGCAATTGTTTTTTATTTTTATTTCCGAATGGGAAGCTGGATGTGATGAGAAATGTGATGTATTGATGGACTTAACAACTGTCTTGGTAGGATACAGTTATGTCATTTGCAGAAACCTGTGTTTCTATGTACCGTACTGCTTTTAAATGTCATAGTACTCATACACTACTGAATATCATCAGTTTGCTGTGGAATTGAAAGGGGAACGATAACGCCAAGTCTGCTCGCATGGTTGTCTGACTTCTTTCTATGGTCTCCTAATGATTTTTAATCTGCCCCTTTCAAGCACAAAATCTAATTAGAAAACATTTTAAAAAGTAAGCTCAACATTAATACACACATGTAAACGTTATTATTGCCATGACAAAATTCTCAGGAATCCGGTGCTCGTGATATATTATAAAACTTTCATCATTCCAGAAGAATGCTTTGCCGTCGTGCTACAAGAAAATTTCCAGAAGAGGTTATTCAATGTAGTTAAAACAAGCAGCTGCATTTGCTAATGGTTCATTAGTGTCCATTAGACACAGCAGCTCAAATCCCTGATTTTTTTACATTTTAGTTGCAGAAGACCAAAACCCATAAATTCACCTAATTGTGTCCATATCCGACCATCACTTGACAGGTGCCGGGTGAATGACCGATCTATTACCTGCCACGCGGGTCTGCCGGTCATCGCAACCTGAAAATTAATCCTTTAAAATCAAAGGCCGCAAATCCACTGCATTCACACCAAGACTTCTTACTAATTTTACATGGACATGTTGTACATCCTTTTCTTTTGTGATATATATGAAATTTCAATGTGTTTGATTGGTAAATAAAATGTGTACAGTGCTGTGAAAAGTGCTTATAATTTGATGTTTCCAGCGGTGTGTGTGTTTTAATTACGGTAATTATAATATTTTCCTCACCAAATTTTTGCAATGTTTGCCTTAGATAAAGTAGCCCCGCCATACATGCATATCATTTATTACTATTAGGTATAGTTTTAAAACATCATGATTTATTAGTGGAAGAAGCTGACACCATTGATATCCTCATAGCGGAAGAACATTAGTACATGTAACAAGGCAAATGCTAAAGAGCTCTGGAAAAAGTATGGAAAAAAACGGGAAAGCGCACAGGAAAACATGGAATTCTTTCAAGGCTGCTGCATTTTTTCGGACGACAGACAAGAAAAACGTCATTTAGGAAGATCTATGTGAGATTGAGAAAGAGTTAGATAAATTGAGAAAGATCAAGCTGTGGGTCCTGTGAAGGCCAGCCCAGAGAAAGACTTGACCATAAAATAGCAAGACAAGCTTTCCACAGTGGTGCTTTTATTGGCAACCACTGCCACAAATACTTAACAGAACGAATCACTAGATTTAACCAAAGGAATGCTGCAGACAGCCTTGCAGCAATACATCGGATCCGATCATTTTAGATAAAATTATAGCAATCAAATCAGGGGTAGATTTGAAAGATCAAATAGGAACTACCAAAGAAATAAACATTCACACTCCAGGCCAACTTCACAACAAACACCAAGGCTGTAGCAAGAAGCAATAGCAGCGTACCTGGAGCATCACAGATTTGCATATATATAAATACAGTATATATATACAGTCGTAACCATTTATAACAGGGCCTGTTATAACAGGGATCCGGGTATAACGGAGTTTTTGAATTCCCGTTTTTTCTCCCTCTTTTTTAGTAAAATACAGATCTGCAATAACAGGGGTTGCCAATTTGGCCTTTTGACGGCCAAATTCGAGAAATTTGGCCTTTTGGAAAACCATTTGGCCGTGAAGTAATGCAGTTAGCCGTCTGGCCTTTATTTGGCCTTTTGGCCATTATGGTTCAATTTCTTCAAATATGCACTATTTTCCACCAAATTAATTGTTTATAGATCAAATACTCCAATATTCTATTATTTTGTTTTTGCCGTTTGGCGCTTTGCCAAGTATGCACCTGGCAAATTTAAATAATTTCTTTTAAAAAAATCATGCCAAGATAAGATCATTTTAATTTACAGTAGTAGATTGTTTTGATAACGTTCTTTGACATTATAAAGCCAAGTACATATATGAGTAAAATGTAACCAATGTTTGAAAATGACATGATAAATTTTGGCCTTTAAGTTTGGCCTTTTCGAAAAATATTTGGCCGTCATTTGGCCTTTTTGGGCTGGTGATTTGGCCGTCAAGGGTCAAAAAGAGTTGGCAGCCTTGTAACAGGGACCTACAAGTGCCATATCTGTTATAACAGGGATACCGAGAGCAAGAATCGGACGCCGAGCCGTCACGTAGACAAACAGCGAGCGCAGTTCGGTAGATCTAACTGTAATATACATAAAACCTTACAAGATCACGCGAGTGATGCCGGTGGTTATTTCTACAATCTTTGGTGGCAGTCAAAAGAAGGGAGGGAGAGACAGAGGAGGCGAGGCAAGGCCAGTGTCAAGACAACCAATTAAAATGAAGAGGCCAGTCAGGTGTGTGTGTGTGTCAAGCTCTAAAAGTTAAAACAAAAAGTCCTTCTCAGCCACACACTACACACCTAGTGTTGAAATCACATGTGGACCATCATTTTCCTTTGTTGAGACCGCGTCGTGAGACAAAAAGCTCTAGAAATTTATAGTATGGCATCAAATGAAAAGCGTAAAAGGAAATGCCTTTCCATTGAGAAGAGATTGGAAATAATTCAAGAAATTGACAAAAAGACTGCATTGCTGGCCGAGATTTGTCAGAAATTTGAGATTCCATAGAAGGTATGGATCCATTCATACGATCATCATAAGAGTTAAAACAAAGAGAAGATATTTTAGAATATTTAGATTGTGGCTGCCTATTCACAGGGAAGTTTTGCGCAAGAACGGAAGTGCCTTTGACAAGGTACACCACCCATGATTTAAAAATGGCAGGATTAGGCCATTTTTGCTTATTTCCCTTGGAAGTCTGATATAACAGGGATTTTGCTCTGGTCCCACAATCCCTGTTATATCAGGTTTCGACTGTAATATCCAAACAAAGTGACCCCTAAACACCACATACATGTACTAAAAGCATTGCATGGACTTAGTGGATCAGAAATACCAATTAAGAGTAGGATTTCGCGGGGAACAAGGGCCTGAATGCCTACGCAAGACTACGAGTACGGGTAAGTCAAATTGAGAAAAGAAGCTGTGGAATTCGGATTTCAACACACTATGGAATGTATGATACATGTACTACTATAGTGTACCCCAGCCAAATAAACAACTGGCCACGCCCACAATTAGGTCTAGTAATTGCATCGTGCACATAAGATTTCGTGTAATATGCGGTTTATAACTGTACATAATGAATCGTCCAAGCGAAAATTTCTCTGCGTAATATAGTAACAAGAGAACAGAAAAGTTCTTCAGTCTGAGATGGATTCCATGCTATCTGACACCGTTATCAAGACATTATTACATTGTACTGTAATTAACACTAGTTCACCGGACCACGCTTACGGTAATTCATGTTGAGCGGACTGACGGTGGAGGGACTGACAGATTTATTGGCTTGTAGCATCAGCCCAAGAAACATACAGGATATCACAGACTGATAAATTAACCAGACTGGAAACATGAGCTTCGGGCTGTGTCGTTTTTTACGGAATTTCCCGAGCGGCGACTGTATTTTAATAACCGATTCTAGTTCTATCTGCAGAAGAAATTTCTTTTTATTTGTCAAGATTGGTTGTACATGTATTAATTTCTTGGTGCAGAACCAAACTTCCGCGTTCAGTAGGCCCGTCAAAATGGTATCATTCAAAATTGTAGCAATGCTGAAGCGTCGGTCGCTACCTTAAACCTAAAATGGCGGATGGTTCATGACCTTTCGCTGTTTTGTGACGTCACACAATGGGATCATCCAGTCTGGGTATTTTATTAGTCTGTGTACAGTGGCCAGTTTCATGAAAAGTGCCCAGCCCATGGCACAGAAGTTGGTGCCTAAACGGTCTGGGCGGGTACTTGTTGTAAACCCAAGGGCGCGTTTCATGAAATGTACCCACACTTGTGCCCAAGAGGGCGCTTGCTCAGCTGATTGTTACACACATATTTTTAGAAACTGGCACCATGTGGCCAGTGTTGAGCTGCAGTGGAACTCTTCACCGCAACACAAAGTTAAAGGTTCTCGTAACTTTGTGCCAAGTAAATTAGGATAATCTAATTATTCTAATCTTAACTCGTTTTAAAAAACAATAAATTAATCAGAAAGACTACACATTATGTTACAAAGGTGAGAATTCGACTCGGAATGTGCATGCGATTAGAATTCGTCGGTTGGTTAGGGGTTTTGCCGGAAGAAACAAGCCTTGATTAATGATTAAAATTATGCATAACAGATTAACACTGTGCGTTGGCTAAGTCTAGCCTAGGCCGCGCGCCGTGGTTGGATGTAAAATGTGAATATCCCACATTAACCTAGATCAAAATGCTGACCTTCACTAAGCATTGGGTAGGAGAGGAAAAGAAAGAAAGAGGTGTGTTCGTATGCACATGGATGATGAAACAAGAAAATTGTAATTGTGTGGTGTGGGGAAAAAAGTAGAATTGGATCGACCTATGACGAACGGAAAGGCGCTCGGTTGATTCGAGCGGACGAGTAGATGAAGCAATAGGCGCACGTCGGCTCGGTAATGTGTAAAAAAAAAAAATGGTGTGAGGAGCGAGGGAAAGTGACAGCACTTGAACAAAACGTCATGAAATTTAATTGAAAAATTGCATGCAATTGTTTATCCGCAACAACAAACAAACAAGCAGACTGGAATTATTCCTAATGCTGTTGGATTAAAAAAAAACCCAAACAGATTGATTACTGATAAAAAAAAAAAACTTTTATAAGAAAAGAAGAAAATGAAAAAGACCTACCCTGCTGAGAATCGAACCACTGTCCCCTATTGACAGGTGTAGATACAAAGATTTCTTCCGTTATTGTTCTTGCATTAAAAAAAAAAAGATTGATGCCTAATAAAAAAAGACATGAAAAAAAAAAAAGCAGCCGTGCTGAGAATCGAACCACGGCCACTAAAAAAAACATGATTGGCAGGCAGAGATGCTAATGACTTCGCTACTGAGAATGCTAGATAGCTGCGGGAAAAGTCTTACTTATTCTTACTGAATAAGCATGACCAAACCAAGAAACCATTAAACCAACAACAATGGGGGGAGGGGGCACGGTAGATAGAGCAAATTAGGGAGTTTCGAAAGGAGCGAGGAACATGACTGGGATTGTGCAGGGATAGAATGAGCGCAGGGAATAAAAGAATGACAGAACGAAATGAAACTATTCCACTGTGCCCGTCGTCTGTAGAAGTGTGGCCGCGACGAAACAAGCTTTGTGTGGGCAAAGTCTAGGCCGTGGCTGCGTGTAAATTGTAAATTTTACTAGATCAAAATGCTGGCCTTCGTTGTGTGGAATGGAGGAAAAGCAAGTAAACGGTATTCGTATCAAGTATATAGCTGGAGATACATGTACATGTACTTAGTTAGCAAGCAACTAAAATGCAGCTCCTGGGCCGCCGTGTAGAGTGGGAGGATAGCCTTCGTAATCGTGATTACTATATAATTTCAACAACTGCACATAGCCACCTAGATTCGGTCCGTTTATAGGGCAATTCTTCTCACCTAAAACGCCCAGTGGCTCGGTGACATAATTCGGTGGCCTTTATTTATATAATTATGTTTGTACCCTTAGGATGCGGTGTGTGTGTTAGTTATTGACGGTCAGTGGGTCACGTTGACCACTACTTTATGGAACGGCCACTTTAGGTTTGTTGTGCTTGGCTCAGTGGAGGGAAACTACAATGTTTTGTGATCTGCCCCTTCATTAATTATGTCATTTCATACTTTAATTAGAATATTGTAAGCACTGTTGCTAGGACTAGGAGACTCCTTGTAAATAATTCGTAGTTGTAGTTCATTAACCTTAACATTTATTCCATACATGTATAATTAGTAATTGCTTAGATTTCATATCGTGTTGATGTTTAATTTACTCAACCCTATGTATAGGCTACCCACCATGGATTGCCTGATTGATGTTGTCATTATTCTAATCATATTTTTGTCTTCTTTTTTTTTCTCTTGTTCCAGCTCATGGCTGGTTGGGCTTTTTCTGTGGCTTTTCTATAGGTTTTTTTTGTTTGTTAGGGCTTTGTGTTAGGCTTTGATACCCTTTTATTTATGGTCCCTTTGGTGTTTGAATAAATAAGATTGCCCGCAGAACCCCGTGTTCATCCTGTGTATCCTTAAAGGAGTAGCAGAACCCACCTTACCCCACCTAGCCACTCGTCGGTTCACCTAACATCTCAAAAATAAACACCAACTTTCCTTCTGTCGATCCCAATGAATCTTGGAAGTGAACACAAAAACAATTTGTCAAATCCCGGGTCTTAAGCTCACTCATGTGTCACTAAACCTCTATGGCTGGTACTGGGTAGAAAAAAAAAATGAAACCACGGGGCTAAAGTTCATCAGATCGGCTCTCAAGTTTCATAAAGGTACCCACAGAAAGGCCACCGAATTCTGTCACCGAGCCACTAGGCGCCCCAGGTGAGAAGATTGTACTAGGCCTACATAATTTCAACAACTGCACATAGTATAGAGGCCCCTTTAAACGTACAGTTGATTCATCGACAAATAACAGTTTAACCGTGAGACGCTAGATCTGGGTCATCGTTGAACAGACAGTGTGTTGACGAGAGAAGTTCCCGCCCACCTACGGTCGGTCCGTTTCAGCACTGTGGGTGCTGACTTTTTTTTTTTATTGGAATCCAAAAATACATTCCTACTGCGCCGAAAGACACCGATCCGGCGACACAGTGACGGGCAAGACCGTCGGGCGTCAGGAGGTGTGATGAGTCATACTCATAAACGGCGAGCGGGGCGATTTTCTACTGACCAAACCACATCTGGACGGGACGGTAGAGGAAATCTGATTGAAGATTTGGATTCAGCGGCCTCAAATTAACAAAGCCCCCGAGCAGAATTTGTTTATTTTGAAAGAGAACAGTTTTAAAACATTTTTAATCATTCTAAAGACATGATAACTAAAAATATGTTTAAGGGTAGCCACACAAAGGCCACCGAATTCGGTCACCGAGCCACTAGGCGCTTTAAGTGAAAAGAATTGCACTATATAATTTCAACAACTGCACACAGAGCCCACCTAGATTCGGTCCGTTTCTATGTAGGGCAATTCTTCTCACCTAAAACGCCAAGTGGCTCGGTGACCGAATTCGGTGGCCTTTGTGTGGCTACCCTAAAGCGAGAATCTGGTCAGCCCAGTTTCGCTCCGCACAGTTCCATGTGGTGCAGTGTGTAGTGTGTGCAGAAAAAAAGTACAATACTTATTAGTTTTAAAAAATCAGCAGATCTCCTGTGTAGAACTTCCTCATCATGGACGTGGAGGCTTTGATCTCGGCAATATTCAAAAGGTCCCCAATTTGGGACAAGCGAAATAAATTATACGCCAACCGACAAGTACTCGACAAATCTTGGAAAGAAATTTCCAGGGAGTTGGAGCAAGATGGTGAGTTTATACAGGCTACTAGTACATGTATTGTTTTGAAATTGATAAGAAAACTTTGAAGTTTTATCACCATGATCTGTCAGTGGTGGCCCTCCTCCTCTCTCTCTTTGCATCTTTCTATCCGTCAATCTATATTTCTCTCCCCCCCCCCCCCCTCTTTCTCTATCCCTAATTTCTTTCAATGAAAAAAATATCACGAGTTCAAGTTCAAGATTGTTTATTATTATAAGCCGATGGGCCAGTTCAAAAACGTTTAACTTGAATGAAAATGAAGAAAATTCCAACTAACCAAACACATAGGCCTACATTTGTAATATCAGTGTTGTTATCTGGCAATAATTTTTTTTTTTTAATGTAATGTTCAAGCACCACATTCATGCAGACGTAGGCTTCATTTACACTAACACTAACAGTTAAGTGGTAAATCTACTATTCGGTATAGGACATTGGATTTTTTGTGAAATAGAATGTGAAAATATCCCGGACACATTTAGCACTACTGCTGTGTCTGCCCGCAAAGTCCCATGTGATTTCTGATCTGGGGAAGAACACATCTGTCAGATTTACTTGCATTCCTTCCCTGTCAATAATAGTGTTGTGAAGGATACATACACACTTTATAAATATATAATGTCATCAGCTTTGCGTGGCCCTCTGCAGAGGGTAATCAGAATTTAAGCTAGTAGTAAGATCTTTATATAATATACATATTGGTAAAGTCGCTCGTCTTGTCAAAATTAGACTACTATACTTGCTGGACTACCGCAGGAAAGAAATGAGAAAACTGCAAATGGTACAAAATAATGCTTGCACTGGCTGCCGGTAGAAAAACGAATACACGTAATGTATAAGCTGGTTACCTTGTGGCACACATGTGTACATACATGGACAAAAACGCACCAACTTATTTAACTGATCTTTTGGCTCTTTATGTACCATCACGACATCATAGATCATCTGCAGGCACTAAAAAGTTTAAAATTCCTAAGATGTCTCTTAAGACCATGGGTGAAAATCATTTTCTTTTCAAGGGCGTCAGATATGGAAGTCTCTGCCTCTCTTTGAGAGGGGCTAAAAATGTATGACTTTGAAACATCAGCTCACGAGTCTGAATGTCCATCTAGTTGGTTTTTTTTGTTTATGCCTGTGTATTGTGTGTGTGATTTATACAAAATAGCTGCTGTAAAGCCCTTATTAGAGCCTGGTTGTTAACGGGAGAAAGCGTTATATAAATTTTATGCTGTGTATTATTATTATTACCTGTCGTGTATGGAATACGTGGCAGAGTGGAATACACCTTGTAGAATGACAATGAAATTATTCTACTATATTATAGGGTGAGCAATAAACTGCTGCAGCCTTCATAATTTTAACCAGCTGTACTGATTTTTTTTTTTGGAATGACTGTCAAGTGCCATAACTATCCGATAGCACGCTATGGGTCGTTGAAAGGGTTAAATCTGTTCCATGCCTACCCCTTTTTTCTTCTTTTTTTTTCTTTGAACGGTGTTTCACTTATGCCTGCTATGGTCTACGCATGACCACTTTCAAGTTTTTTGTTGTTGTTTTTTTAGCTACTATTTGCAGTTTATTTTGCCGAAAGTGTTCTGTGTCGTAACTTGTAACGCCAGCCAACATAGCACAATATTATCATAACAAACCTAGTTGAGTACCCGTTCGATGAACAGTTTTTTGGGGGGGGGGGGTAAAACTTAAGACGCCTGTGAACTAAGAAAGGTGTTGACAAGTGACAAACATATCTTGTGATGAAATAACAGCAATAAAAAGTAACTTTCAGGAGAACTTTAATCGACATCTAATCTATTAGTAAGCGTACAAGATATAAACCAAGGGGGGTCAATCTCAATTACTTGCTTAATCAGTTGTGGTTTAACGTTGGTACTTTCGGAGTTTTACTTTAACATTATAAGTGAATGAACTAATGGATGAAGCATACATATCAACATCCCCCTTTGTTTACAAAAGCTTTTGTATGATTACATGTATTAAATTATAAAAAGAATAAAATGAGTGACTGAAATAATAAACATAAAAACAATAAATAATAACAATGACAACAACAACAATAATAATAATAATAATCTAAAAAGTAATATTAATAATACAAAATGGAGAGCAGGTCTAGATGTTGACAGATGAAATTGTTTGTAGTAATGAGTAGGCTATACGATACAGATAATAATGATGATGATGATGAAGGATATATCTAATTAAAAACTACTAATTAATTGTCTTTGATAGTAATAATTGTGTGTTTATAATCAGTGACACAGATCTTTAACAGAGGTTTGAATTCACATTGTTCATTTTCAGTGTAGTTCAAAATCCTTCATCCAAGTTGGTTGTTTTCTGTTCCTTCTGGGCCGTTGTGTAGTTACAGTCGGGCTGTCAGTCTCAATTTGCTCATTAGGAATGTCCATATTATTAGGAGCACCCCCATTAGGAGTACATGTACCACCATTTCCGCCTTCCAGGTTGACCAAGCTGGGTGGTTAGGCTACATTCTTCTCATTTGAAACACCAGTGTCAGTTGGAGAATTGTAGTTGTCATCCTCATTTTCGTGTTGGAGTTGAAAGGGAGTTAGTTTTGGTCGCAGGTGCACCCGACTGCGGTGGTGGGTGCCACCAGTCTCTTCGGAGGCGTGGGTTTGAATCCCACCGCTTCCACCATGTTGACAATTGACAAACATATCTTGTGATGAAATAACAGCAATAAAAAGTAACCTCCAGGAGAACTTGAATCGACATCTATTAGTAAGCGTACAAGCTATAAACCAAAGGGGGGGTCAATCTCAATAACTTGCTTAATCAGCTATTGTTTAACGTTGGTACTTTTCGGAGTTTTACTTTAACATTATAAGTGAATGAACTAATGAATGAAGCATACATATCAACAAAAGGCATTAATGCTGCATTGATAGCTTATAAGAAGAGATGTAACAACAAAGGACACCACTTCAGACCGAAAGGAATAAGAACAAAAGCCGAGATGCGTAGGGCCATCCCCAAAACTCAGCGATAGGACAGTACACAGTGTGCAGTTGTGCGGACCGAAAATTTTCAGGAAGTGGTGATGTCATGGGCCCATAATGCACATGCGCAGCTTCAATGAAACCTTAAAATGGCGAACCATGACTCGAAATAGATCTAAATGATGGTGAAACAATGAAAAATGAAACGTAGAACTAGAAGCCTGAACATTTCATAATTTCTAATACATGTATAGCCCATGTTAATTTCGCATTGATAATATGCTGTTGTGCAAAGTTTGAAGCCTGAGTGTGATGCGGTTCCTGAGCCTTAGGTGACCAAAGTTTGGAGTTATCAGACTATAGAATATACGAACAGGTGTGGGCCTGCCCGCTGCTTGCTCAGCCAGCCACATGGCTAGCTAGAGAACATGGCGGCCGGTTTTACACACCGGTCACGCGAGCGGAGCATTGAGTGCGCGATCTAGTTAGTGCAAGATATAATCTTGCCATCAAGATATCTCGCCATCAAAAATGTTTTGGTGAAAGTTTCATCGATAGCTCGACCGAACGCCATTTTGAGGAACTCTTCCTAAATAGAAATTACAAACCAAAAATCCATCTGATCTACGAATAAGATTCTGATCTTATTCGCAAACGTCTGCGAATAAGCGTGACCTATGCTAAAAAATAAAAATCAATTTGGACTACCTACTGTATGGCTTTATCAGAAATTACAGCAGTGGATAGGCTTCGTCAGCGACAGTCATAAGGAGCAACGACATTTAACTGAGGCAAGAATGTGTGCTCTGGCATTTGCAGCGTCTTTCTCACTAGTGCCTGGGAAAGATCCGAGGTTTGAAAAGTCCCACCGTCACTTTGTTTCCCATAGCCACCGACATCAGTGGTGATGAATTTGTCATGTGCATCAACTGCAGCCTGAAGTACAATTGAAAAGTGTTTTTTGTAGTTGAAAAACATCGAACCTGAGTTCGTGAGACACTTAACTCGGACATGTTTTCCGTCAAAAGCTCCTTATTAGTGTGGGAAATTCCAAATTTTAACAAAAAATCCTTTGCTATTGCTTTGAAAGAATCCACGATTTGTTCAGACGTGTTGAGGTTGCAACTCGTCCCAAAGAATACGGACAGTTTCACCAACAATAGCAGCTACTGTACATGCTCCCATTCAAAATGTGAAGGCAAGACTGTTGAAGGACGATCCTGTAGCTAGGTATCTGTGAACAGAATAATATATGTTATAAATGTATCATATTGCTAAAGATAATGCCAAAGAAAGCACTTTATATAACACAGTCCTCATCTTCATGTTTTATGCTTATTATTCCCCCAGAGACAACTATAAGGAGAAAGTGGAAATATCTCCGGGACAATTTTGCAGTTGAATACAGCAAAAGGCCTGTGAGCGGGTCAGGAGATGGCGCCAACAATTGCCCCCCGTCAAAATGGCAATACTTTCAACAGCTACTGTTCTTAAAGGACATTGTTAGCCCAAGAGCCTCCACTGGTTCACTTACATCTGTGGGCAGTCTTCAGCTCACTGGAGCAACCCAGTCAGCAGAGCAAGACCAGGAGAACTTAGACGTTACCTTTCAAGAAACAAGCAGCCAAGTGGCCAGCACAAGCCGGGATACCGTCTCAGAGACTGCATCCCAGTGTTCAGAAAACATGGATTTTCCGTTTGACGAGGAAATATGTAGGGCTAGTCAAAGTCCCTACCCAGATGAGGTTCGAGCTCCACGAGCACGCAAACGTAAGGGAGGTCGAGATAGTTATTATGAAAACCTCATTAAAGAATGTGAAGAGAGAAAGCTACAGTACCTTTTCAGCAAACCTAACAAAAATTCTGAAGATGAGGACAGTGACTTAATGTTTTATAAAGCCCTCTTACCCCATGTGAGAATGATACCACAGAACCAAAAATTGGAATTCCAATCAAAAATTCTAGCTGTAGTTCAAGAGTTTGCCTACTCCAGACAGCCAACGACTGCAAAGAAGAAAACTACAAGTGTAGAAACAGACCAAAGCTACATCACATAATACATGTATTATTATTTGTCCCCGTCTCTTTCCCCCTCCCCTTCTTTTTCCTTGTCACGTTCATTTGGATCGTATAGGCGTCCTAATCCATGGTAGGCTAAAATTTAGGCGTACACAGACGCAAAGTGTTTACTTTAATGTCTTTTTTCTTATCTTACCCATACCCTCTTACTCTTACATTATTCGTTGTTAAATCAATAAACTTTGACTCTTCTACAGTGAACTTGCTCTTAATCTTATGTTTTAGATGTGCTTAAGGGTTTGTTGTTGTTGTTGTTTTTTTGTCTGGTTCTTTATTTTTTGGAAATCGAGAGTAGGGCGACAGATCAATCTTCCACATGACATTTTTTCAAGAAATTCCAAAAACTGGTTTATTTTAAATCATCCATCACAATAAAATGCTTTTTTTCCTCATGTCATAATGTCATCTCTTGGACAAAGACACTAAAAGTGCACGGTTTCGACACCAAGTCTACCTAGTAGAGTTAAAAAATATTCCGTCTCGAGATAAAACAGTTTGTCCTATTGCTGATACATGTAAAGTACCCATGTTTTGACTTGTTGGTTGTTGATCTCTGTAATTACATATAAGATAAGCTACTTTCATTTCTATACTTGAGGGTAAGACTCCTTAAGCTTGCGAGAAAGTGTGGGTTCAAACCGCATTTGAGCAAAGGGTTTTTGAGTTTTGACTCCTGGCTCAAAATCAAATCACAGTGGAGTGTTTGAAAATAATCATGATGGCCTGTCGTGTGCCGCAACAACATAATGTACACCTAATTACAGTTGGACGTAATAATACATGTAATATTTACCTACCTCAAAGTAACAACCAACCTTTCCTTTGGGAGAATGGGTCGATGCCAGTTGCACCATGTCTTGACCAGCCTGTGTTCAATTTCATTCAAAACATACTCAAACGTGTCTAAAGACATTCTGGTGTATGAGTGGTGTTTTTTAAGCTGACAAAATAAGTTGTGATCCTCTCCATGTTTATTGCATGCACACCTACTCTTTTCTTTGACACTTTCAAAAGTTTGAATGCAACAGTGCAACACTATCTAAAAGCAAAAATTCTTCATCAGAAGATGACACCATTTTCACAGCACACACAACACGATGAATTCTGACCTACCGGGCGCAATACACCGAAATTCTATGCGGCCTTTACTTTATGTGAAGCAAAGGCGTTCGTTCACCGAGGCATGATCACGGTTTAGTTGGATTTTCTCAGCTATTATTACCAAATACAGCGTCCTGAATTTTTGCATGCAGTCTTACATTTATCATGACCCTACAATTTATACGTGTGTTCCAACATGATCTGTCACTTCTCGTTTCCTTGTAGTTGATCTAAATTCCTAAATATCATACAATAACAATCTGTGGTGAATTGCAGTGGCGTATCTACGGACTTGCTGTTTGCTTTACACGTAAATCCATTTATTGTTCCTTTCCTGTAGGATAAAGCTAATATTACAGATTCATTACGTGTTGATCTATTGAAAACAACTTTCTAGTTACGCTAAATGGTAAGATCCTATGAAAGATAAAGTTTGTAAAGTAGCTAGGCTTTCCAGTCTGTAATAAGTTGTGAGAAATAATTATATCGCGATATGACCACCCTTTCCCCTCAGTGTCATTGCAAGAGCATGGCCTTGTGGGTACAATGATCAGGTTGCGGACTTGGGACAACCTTGGGCCAATTAGAAAGATTAGCCTTAAAAAGGTGGGGTATTTTGTTTCAAAACAAGCAAGAACTTTTCTCTGTTAATGTTTTATCATCTCAGTCGGATGTCTCCACTGGAGTGATCGATATTCGGTTGAATAAAATGAAGGCCCTCATTTTGCCAGTATTCTTCCTCCAACCGCAATAAAAATTCTGCAGCGACTGTTTTCAATGCTGCATGAGTTGGATTTTGGATGTCTGGCAGTTTGAAGGTCTTGTTCTCCAATGTTCCCCATTGTATTGATTTTGATGTTTAAATCCACGATGAAAGGAATTCTGAAATTGAAAGATCTCCGAGAACGCCTCCGACCTCTGTGTTGGCCTACCAGTGAACAATCACGAGAGTTTGTTTTTAAACTCACTTTAATCCCGTGCTGTACCATATTTTAGTGGGGCTCAAAACAATGTGTTAAATTATTACAGTAAACTACATGTACCTAAATGGCATCCAGGTGGATTGAGGTGTGGCTTGTTAGTAGTGTTTAAGTGTGATGCATAATAATGAGGTGGTGTGTCATGAAGTTGGGGCCTACGCCAGCCTCTGTCTTGCTTCCCCTTTATTTCATATTCTGTTGGATCGATATTCTTCATGTATGAAACTTTAACTCCACCCATCACGACTGATAATGGCTTCCTGTCACCGTGCATGGTTAGTTAAAGGCACGATGCTTACAATATGTAACATGTACAGTGGAGCTCTGATATTAAGAAATCGAAGGGACCAGGACTTTTTAAAATTTCTTAAGATTAATATCCAACAGAGACCATAAAACAAGGGGGGTGGGGGGCGACCCATACATTGACCCATCGTTACTAAATTATTTCCCCTGATAAGCGCCTCCCTACAAAGCCTGTGCATGTGTTTCTCAATTATTTTGTTTACATTCGGGTTTGTTGTTTTTTTTGTTTGTTTCATTTTTCCTCTTTGAGTATGAAGGAGGTTGAGAAAATAACTCGCACCTTTTACAAATTTCAAAGAAGTAAACATAAATTATTATGACCACTCCCAGACCATTGTCTGCGTGTATTACAATTTCGAAGAACATTCCTTAATAGCAACAATACATTAATGATTACTCCTCATCTCCCCCACCCAGCACGCCCTGCCCAAACCGCTTTACTTCCACCTGCGTGGACAAAGATACACCGCCCCCAACCCCAGGTTGTTTTACCTGGGCCTAGCTTATTGCGTAAGTATCACGCAAACATTGTCTTGCCTTTAACCATCAGTGTGTAATCGGAGCCAGCGAGCATTGTTCGGAGTGGTTGAACAAGCGAAAAGCTGGTTGCATGCGCAGTGGCGTAGTTGAACCATCTTCCATTCTTTGGCATGCCGCCACGTAGTTTTACTTGTCACTTCCTGGAAAAATTATTTCTTCATAAGTGAGATCGGGAGGATTGGCATTTCGCAAATTCCGAGAGCCGAAGAAAGAATAAAGAAATAAAACGGGACTGCATATTCTTTCCTTAATCACCGAAATTTCGCAACATCCGATTTTGTAATATCAAGAGTTCCACTGTATGCTGCTTTGTAGCTCTGCAGAAACAATAATAATCGACAATTTGTTTTAGTTTAAAAAATTTGATGTAAAATAAGTGCTGACATATCATACCAGTACATGTTCTTTACTTGCTGACTGGTAAAGCACTCATCGTAATCTACGCCATATCATTTAAAATCAAATGCTATAATTGACCTGATTCTTGTCACTACAAAAATTCTATTTACATGTATCCAGATATAATATACAGCATTCAAACTAAAATGTTGTAACTGATGCAATTTCATGTAATCATGTGAGTTTAATTGCGACCTGGGCTACGACATACGAACTAAAAATGTCATTTGGAGCCATCCATAAAGTACACCATATAATACAGTGTATATGTTCGCAAGTGAGGGGTTGACCACAGAGTATCAAAAGTATACCTGGATGAAGAGGGGATTTCTGGTGGTGTACATACGGTAATGTATTACAGAGTATTAGGGGATTTCTGGTGGTGTACATATGGTAATGTATTACAGAGTATTAGAAAACTCAACTTACTTTTTCATAACAAAAATTTCACAGGATTATAATATAAAAATCAAATAAAGGCAATGTATTTTTTAAAACAGCGAAACAGCCGATGCTAAATCAAATGCCACTTTGAAAGATCAAGGCCTTATCATATCATCAAGTAATGGAGCTGAAGTCGAACAATACATGCATACTTTATTGGTAGCTTTTAATTAACCCAGTTTCACATCATTGCATGAGTTGTATGAGGTTTTATGAAAAAGAACTAATCAAATAACACCAAAATTCTTAAGAAATCAATAGTTTTATTTACAACAACCTTCTACAATAACAAACTTTGTGCTTGAATGTGCTAAGTGTGTAAAACCTTCACTATTTGAACCTGAAAATTAGTATTTTCAACTGTGTTTTCTTTTTGGATCTCATCACAAGCAATAACACAATTTTTCTGTCCAAAACTACAACACATTCTGCCAAATTGATAATCATTATATTTAATAATGCCAGTAATACAAGTGTGTTTCAATTTGTCACAAGGATCAGTTAAGAAGTAGAATGTGCTAATTACGTAAAAATTTCATTGTCTGAACAAGAAAATTATTATTTAATTTTCAATTGTGTTTTCTTTTGGGCGCTCATCACAAACAATAAAACAATTTTTCTAAGCAAAAATACAACACATTCTGCCAAATTGATAATCATTATATAAATTTAATAATTCCAGCAACATAGTGCACTTCGATTCATTACAAGTGGTCAGTTAAAGAGGTAGAAACTTCTTGGCTTAAACCGATATGAAGGATTCAAACCAAAGTGTATTGTAATGTACAAGGTCTTCCTCAGAAGAATTAATATCTAGCCTTATCACTTCCCTCGAAAATAATAAAGTGGGAGTGAGATCTGGATAAAATATTCATATACAACAGCAATGAGTACTTGCATGTAAAAATCTTAATAGTCCTGGCAATGTCTATAGTCAGCAAAATCAGGGTGATTATTGTGATGAGATACTGTGGACAGAATTACTTTTTCTTCTTTTGCTTTCATTAAATTTAAATTTTATATCTGAAAGTGGTATTCACTTAGATGTAATTTGATGTTACTGTACCAGCTGAAAGTACACCACAAAATCAGAGATGACAAATAAGAAAGCCATTTGCCAAATTAATGACTAGAGAATTAATTCTATGTGTTTTAGAATAAATCTGTCCAACATCATATTTTTTTTTTTAAAAACACCCGTTCTTTTTATTTTGTTTTTTTCATTAAGGACCAATGCATTCACAACAACAAATTCTCTCAGTTAGCTACAGCTGCTTTGTCCTCATTCCCTGGTGGATCCTTATTCTGGTTTTTTACTTTATAATCCTGCAAGGCTGCTTTAATTGCATCTTCCGCAAGCACTGAAAGGAAAAAAAAATGCATGACAGATTGATTTACATTGTTTAATATTAGGTAGTCAAAACTGCCCCTCTAGAGAGGCGAAATCCTGTTTTGGCATAATTTAGGCCAACATTACAAGGTTTCCACTGCTGTGTGTTAATGTAAAACGGTATGGATCCTACAATAAAATAAAGTTCAAGTCTACCTCTGGCAAAATACACTATCTTTTGTATTGTTTAATGTATGCAGCTGTGTGTTTTTATTGCTTGAACAAGACATAGTCTTGCTGTTTTTGCCCTCAGCCGTGTTTTTCGATTTGACCCCTTCATAACAAAGGATTGCAGAGCGTCGCACCAGTGTCTTGCATGGGTTTGAAAATAACACACAGAAAGCCAGATAAATGAGGTTTAATTCAAGGTATTTTTTCATTGTGTTTTGAGTTAAAATTCCTCTAAAAATCATTTGCTGAATAGTTTGTTAACCGAGAAACTGATCAGGATCAAAATTATACCCATAGGAACCTCAACATTTGCATTATAAGGGCATACCAAAATCAGATATAGGGCATGTTTCAGTGTGAAATGCTGACTGTTTTTGTTGAACCACACGGGCCCAATGCTTGATTTCATTACCTTTTTCCAACGCTCAGTGCTAAGACAATGGCAGACACAGTTGACCTCCTTTTCAATTTAAAAAAAAGGCAATAAAACATAATTTTTGTCCCCCTCTGTAAGAGTTCACAAAAAACTGACGTCAGATGAAGTTTGATGACTAAAAAAAAGTAAAATGAGAAATTTGTACCCCTCGAAAAAAATTGAGCGTAATGGACACCCCCCTGACATGGAAACTGGGAATTTTCAATGGCATTTTATGGGCGGTCAAAGTTGGACTATCATGCAATGTGCAGTAGGTAGCAAATTCGAGGTGTTTTCTCACTCTTGAAACTTTCGTAACTTTCAAAGTCAGAATAATAAATTTGGTATCAAAATTCCTAGAAAAGCAAGCTTCATGAGATCGAACAATAACTAGTGAGCTTTGACAAAAACTGTAAGCAAAAATCAGTCTGGACTACCTGTTAACATAATTTATTAATCAACCAATATGAAAATTGAAATGACCATGTGTGCAAGATCATGACTAAGTGTGGGAGATGTCTAACTGATGCCCCCAAACACTCTGGTCAGATGCCAGCTGAGGTAAGTGCTTTGTCAGTCACAGCTGTGGTGGCGGATGGGAGGGAGGGAAACAACCACTGTCCAATTCAAGTATATGTGTACTACTGGCAGTCAAAAGCCTGGTGCAGACGCGCTCTCCTTCATCATGCAATGTCCATGAAGTACATGTACATAAAAAGTTAAGCAATACCAGGGTTTATGTCTGAAGGCAGCTAGCTCAAAGTGATGGCCCATACTCACTGAGCCATACTGTGTGACTGGCCACGAAGGCTACAACCGTGCAGCTTTGCCAGATGCGTGCAGTCTATGGTCACTAACTGTGATGTGCGATAATTATTACATGTAGCACGATCTTTGATTGTAGTTGATCGCCGTGCGGCATACACTCTGTGTCTACACCGGGCTTTGTGACCAGATGCCTACACTCCCTGTGTCACATACACGTCGCCAGTCTTTTTCAATACTTTAAATGATACAGCATGGGAAACCACTGAAAACAAACATACTCGTCTGCCTCTAACTCTCTCGTAATTTGATTGAAACATGGCCACCGTCAGCACAAAAAGACAAAAAAACAACAACACAGCACTGATACCAAGATCGAGATCTGCCGTCAGTTTGATACTGTGATGTACAGGACATGCCAACAAGGGAGGTAACCATATATGGCCAAGAGCTTTAATTTTTATAATTCATTTCTATTCTGTACCCACTGTCTTTTAGAGCTGATACATGTAAAAATTTAATATATAGGCTACTTGTATCAATTATGAAACAAAAAAATTCCCCGACTCCTCTTCACATAAAAAAAGCAAAAAATTGGGGGGGGGGGGGGGGGGGGGGGGGGGAGACAACAAACAAAGAGTTTTACTTGGCCCATGTCAAATCATCAATATTGTGGATCCACACTTCATCTTATGTTGCTGATTGATTTCTTTCAGAATTGGACTGAATCTTCTTATAAATTGAAGGAAGCAAACATATTAAAATTTTATGGCAAATTTTCACAACACGGCCAAGTGTGTGTTTCAATAATAGCCATGCAATAACTTTTAGCAGGGGTGGACAGCCCGAAGATAATTTAGTTTCAGAGTGAGTGTTTCGAACAATATCATTTCTTACTTGGTTTTATTATGCATCAAAATATCTTTGGAGCTTGCTACATTTCAAATAATAATACGGATTTGAAGCTTGCTTTTCAAAAATTGTGTCTGTCTTTGACTGATGTGCTATACCAACTTATAAATCGACAAATAGCAAAATAAAAGAAAAATTACTAACTTGAACAATGCAATTTTACAGGTGGAAGAGAAAGTTCTTTGGCAATCTGTGTATTCTTGATTGTCAGAGCCTCATCCATCTGCGGACACAAGACAGAAGATTATGCATTGGGAGAAAACAAATATAACTGACAAATTTTTATACTCAAATTTTACACTTTTGGAAATTAGCAAGTGATAGGAACTCCTCAATGCAATAAGATTACTGGCAAAGGGAAGCCTTTTCACAGGTATGTGTTATGTAGTTACAGGGTGATAATAGTCACATACTTCTTACCTGCAACCAACTTGCTGCTAGATCCTAAAATCTACTTCAAGTTTCTAAATGTCCTTTTTAATCCCCTTATCAGAGTTTGGGTTTTGCCCTTCAGCCCTTTATCCCTATCCAGTGTCTGAGATTGTTGGCAACAAGGAAGAAGAACCCTGCAATGTATTGCTAGGTCAAATAGAAATAGCTTTGTAATTATCTCAGCTGGTGTGGGCAGTTGGTGGGCGTTTCTGATAGTGATAGGGTCTTCTTCTGTCCCATCATTCTTTTAATATTCCATTTTTGATCTTCAAAATCTCAGCTAGAGCTATCCAGTATTGGGTGAAATGAACTGCAAAGAGGTTTTCGAGATTAAAGTAAAGCGATAAATCTTACTTACTCTTTAATCCAGTAGATGTGTATACATTTCATGATTGTACATTTTCACTATTTTAATAGTGTTTCATGAATAAGTTTCCATGCATTAAAATTCCTCTCACAAAACTGTTTGAAATAAAAGGGCTGTGACATTTTTTAATGAATAACAATATGCATGCCTCATATACAACCAGAAGAACAAGACTATACCCATACACTTATTCAACTTTAACAAGAACTACAAAGAACCACCCTGTAATTAGTCTGCAAACTTACTGTTTTCCCTTTCACCCACTCTGTTGCCAGTGAGCTGGAAGCAATAGCTGATCCGCAGCCGAAAGTTTTAAACTTTGCATCTACAATCTTTCCACTTTCGTCAACCTTGATCTGCAAATGAAAAAACGTGATTTGATCAAGAACAATGAAATTAAAAGCACAACCACCATTCAATTTGGATTTACCAAGCAATGTTATGCGGAGATTAAGGCAAGTACATTGTAAAAGACAAGAAACCATACTATAGGCTTTAAAAAATGATTCATGTCTTCCACTATGAGGTCCGCCCCAAATGTAAATTTCCCGCCTTTATAATATCATTCAGAGTTTTAATTCAAGAATCATCAACTTATACGAAAGAAACAGCAAGCTCAGTGCAATTCAGCACAATACCACCATTGCCAGTGCACTTTTGCATGTGCCATAACCAACGGTCAAATGCCATCATCAAATTTCCTTTGCTCACACCCTGAGGGCTGCACTCCTCCTCATCGTCAAATCTCTGTCACTTTCTTTCATCTGAAGGAACAGGTAGAAGTCGTAAAATGCCAAATCGGGAGATTACCCAAATGTTGGAATATCCATTGTCATGACTCCAATATGCTGAAGAAAGACACAAGTCCATCACACCTGATTGAGATTCTCTTTTCGTTCTTGTCAGCAAATGAGTGACACATTTGGCATAGTTTTCTCTTGGCCAGGATTTTCAGTCAGAATTTGGTGAACTGTGGATCTGGTTATGTCAACCTCTTCAGCAATAGCATCCACTGTTTTTCTTCCTTCTTATTTAACTGTGGTTTTGATTTTTTCCATTTTCATCCCATGTCGCTGAGATGGGGCGCCAAAATACATTGAAAACCTTCAACATCGACTCATTTTTTACTTCGGGGGGAAGATCCCCCCGAATGTGTGGCATGCAATTGCCAACTATCAATATAACATATTTCGATTAAATCAATGAATGTGCAGGCTTCATGCATAATATCTGAAGAAGGCACTAAGCCTGGGGATCCATGAAAGAATTATTTTCTGACTTGGACCCGCAACGCATCGTGTCCTTTCTGAGAGAGGCTAACTTGATTTAATAACTTTCATACTCGTTTACAAAACTTTTTCCAGATCTATACAAAACAATTTTTTTTCAGAATTTTACCAATGTGTTAAAATTATCTGAATGTATAATTTGTTAAACCTGTCAGCTTTCAATACAAAACACCAATTAAGAAAGTGTACCCAAATAGACCATGAAGGGCACAAAGTGGCTGTTATTGTGCTGACGCCTCGTAAAACCCAAAACTCAAACAAATGAAACAGTCTTCTTGGATCTTCTTCTGACTGAATTTCTAACCGTCAGGGTGTTTGGGGATTTACCTCCCAATACAGCTGACTTATCACTGTGTATTTCTACTACAATTTTGCCCAAGAAAATATTTTAGGAATTTGATGACAACACGGACATCATAATACATGATTTTGAGAAAGAAGCTTGCCTTGAGTAATGACCCATGTTGTGAGCAAAAAGATCTATGATGGCTGTGCATAAACACTATAATAATGAAATCTAGTGTACAGTAAGTGAGCCTAAACTAAAATTTAAATATCATCCTGCCAAAATCCATTGAAATCCCAAGATTTTTGTGGGAGCTACAGACGAGGGAAACTTACTCTTGGGACAGACCTCGTACTTCCAGAATAGCTAACCATACACACAAGCACATACAACATATCCAATGCACAGCATATCAATAAAAGAAAACAAATAGAAAAACATGTCCCTTCAGTATAAACTGGCTTGAAAAATAAAGCCTGTAGATTTCAAAAAACATTACACAAATCAGAATACAATGTATGGCTTTCTAAGTAACTTATTAGAGTACATGTATTACGTTATTGATTCAATGCATGTCTTTTCATTCATTACATTCTTTACTACATTATATATATGTATTTTTTCTTGGTATGACCATTCTTCCAAAACTATGGGAAGTTTCGGTACTTCGAAATAACAGACTATGCAGCACCTCTCTATCATTTGTAAGTCTACCAGTCAAGCAACAGAAGTCAGAAGGTCAACTCTGCCACAGTGCTTACTAGTTGGAATGTGTAAAGGGGTTAACAGGTTAACAAGCTATTTATTCTGTATCACTGGCCAGAAAGTATGGATATCCTGACAGAGACACTACGTGACTGTGCCCTCTGGTCCAGAGGATCAGTTCATTGCTTTCAGAATAATTTTTTTAAGAGTAAGAATGACTACTTGGCTCTAGAGCTGTTCCGTTTTCTGTCATCTTCATCTACCACTTTAATACTGAAGGGCAGAATTTCTGCTACTGGGCACAAGTACTGGAATAACAGTGAACAAGTGAAAATGCTCTAATATTATCCACTCCAGCTTAATAATCTGGCAAAAAACAGACACAAATAACAGATCTATATCACAGCATAATTTTTAATATATATATTCACATAGTTCAATCAATTTAGAGCATAATGCTTTTTAAATCATCAAAATCACTTCATAAATAAAAAAGTTATATGCTGGTGAAGGTTCCTAAATAACGCAAAATCCTGAAAAACTGGACAGACCATTATAAAAAATACAGTAATTAATTATCAAGCAAGATCAAGCAGATGGATAAATTTGTGATAGAAATTCATATATTCTCTTGCTGGGAGGCTCTTTAGGTAAGGAAGAACACCAAACTTGCCATCCATATGGATAATCGTGTGAAAATTATGAATTGAAGGTCAAAAATGTTATACAACCTGTATTTTTTAAGTAATACACCTAAATTACGGAATATTAAACAACACCGATTCCTTATAGTTTCACTTATTTTACTGCCGACCTCTTATTAATGCAAAGACCAAACACCAAACTTGCTACAGTTTTGGAAAATGCTGTGAAGATTTCAAATATGTGGTCAAAATTATGACATCTCCCATACTTTCTTAATTCTGTGCATAAATTATGAAATATTATTTAACACCTGTTCCTCAAAGTATCACTAATTTTACTGCCAATGGCTTATAAATGCAAAGAGAAATACCAAATTTGCTACATTAATGGCAAATCATGTGAGAATTTAAACATATGGTGAAAATTGTGACTGTTCCCATACTTTGTAAATTAAATTAATAAAAATACTATACATCACTGATTCTCACATCACTTATTTTACACCCAGCAACATACTAAAATGCAGAGGAACACTTTGTTGTAGTAAAAATGTCAACATCTGCTGCAAATGAGAAAATGTCTCTTTACTGCTTGTATGTCGCCACCACTCGGCCACTGAAAATTGCCTGCTTTGTTGCAGCATCTGGCAAAGTCTATCGGTTCTTGTCCACTGTCCCTACAATGTCTATGACAAACAAACAAAAAATGTGCAGAAATTATTTAAATTGTAATAGATGTAAACATAATGACTTAAATGATATCATGCCCATTAATCTTCTTTCGTTCATTTCAGCAAATTTGAAGGATACACGTGCATAAAATTATTGAATATTAAGTCAGGTTCTGTAAAAGGGACTACAATATGTTGCCAGTGAAATTTTTTTTCTGTAATACTAATAGCCCCCTTTTTTTTCTCCAGCCACATATTTTACTTTACAGTCAGCCTGTCACTGATGAGTGGTGTTAATGTAATGCTTTCAATCTTCTGTCATTAATTTAATCAAAATTGAAAGTACATTATGTGTCTGAAATTTCAATATCATGTGGTATTAGATTTTATCCAGCACAGTAAAGCATTGTTGAACGAACTTCAACAGGAGAAAAGTGGGTGACTCAAGACCAAGAGATGAAATTGTAGAGATTTATAAAATAAACTAAAGCAATCATTTTGTTTTATTGAAAAAACAACAACAAAAGCTTATTGTTATTTTTTAAATCTAGATCTAGCTTAAGTGGGACAATAATTAATATTAATATTTTACCTGTTAACAAAAGAATAAAGAAAATTAGATGGATTGAAAATGCAGTTTTAATTAAGTTATTAAAATGATACTGCTGCAAAAATAGTAGTAGAAATGAGATTTATTCCATTTACACGCCAAAAAATATAGGGAATGCCTATGCTGTAAGCCCCATGCGCTAAGACAATAAGAGAAAAGAATATGTGTGGATCACCGCGGCTCTTCGAGTAATGAAGACTCACTAAGAACATCCTTGAAATAATAAAGCCGAGCCAATCACACTGGTGAAGTCCGGTCACGTGACAACAACAGGGGAAACACCTTTGTCCCACGTTAGCTTTTCCTCGTGTGGTGAAGGCTAGCCATGACAGAGGAGTAGGAGCGCTTTCCGCACTATTGGTCGTCTTTGAATAATTGCACTATGAAATCAGCATCAAATAAATTCAGTGGACCATCATATTTAACAACACTGCTAATATCGAGACCTTTGCCAATAGTGAGAACATTTTAAATGCCTGTTTTTTCTACTATAAGCTATATAATAAAATACTTGAATAACGTCAATCGATAGTCAAAGCACTCTGCTATAGTGAGAGAATTAATTTTGAGTGCGTATGGCAATGGTTTTGGTGACCACAGAACAACGTGTTGACAGTAAGTTCAGTCAGACATGCATCGTTCTTTGTTTGTTATTATACGCCCGCCTTGCGAGTTGTGGCCCCATCTGGCCAATTCTTGCTTAGGCCTAGTATTAGTAGTAATAAGCATGCTTTCTCTCTCTACTGACCACCTGCTGTGACAGCACATTAGGCTACAGGCAGCTAGCTCAAAGTGATGCCTCATCACTCACTGAGGCACACTGTGGGGCAGGCCATGAAGGCTACAACCATGTAGCCTCATCAGACACCTGCATTCTCTGGTCACTACCTGTGATGTGCGATAATTATTACATGCAGCACGGTCTTTAATCGTAAATGATCGTCGCGCAGCGTATGCTCTTTGTCTACACCGGGTTTCGTGACAATATGCCTATGCTCCATCACAAACACGTGGCCAGTCTGTTCCCATACTTTGAATGATTCAGCACGGGAAACCACCGGAAACAAACATACTCCTCTGGATGTAACTTTTGAATCTGAATCTCTCATAATTTGATCGAAACATAGCTACCGTCAGCACAAAAAAAAAGGTACCGATATCAAGGCTGAGATCTGCCGTCAGTTTGATATTATATTACGTATGTTGATGCACAGAACATGCCAACAAGGGAGGTAACTATTGAAATACCCCACTAGTTTTCATGGTTACCTCCCTTGTTAGCATTGTCCTGCACATAGTGGGGTATTTTAATCTCATGCCTTGCCTTTTGTACGCTTTCCTGGAATAGCGAGACCTTTAGTATACTACAACGAGACATTTTTGGTGGAACATGACCTCTCCTTAGAACCAAGTTCCACTGCATAGCTGCCAAGTTTTGAAAATCAAAATAAGGAACATGGCGGGGGTCCAGGGGCTGCAGCCCCTGCGGGGTACGGACTTATTCCGTAAAAAACGGGACGCTTGGCAGCTATGCACTGTATAAACAATACATTAAAATAAACACTAACCTGTCTTTGGTAGCTCCGTGACCTTCCTCAGTAGACCTCAGCTTTAGATTCTGAACAAACGAAGTTCAACTTCAAGCACACACAACACATGTTTTCCAACCGAATGAAATGGGGCAAAGACCCGGATAAAGGGGAAGACCTCATTTGATTGGCTGTCTAAATTTAGAACCGATTCCATAACATTAGCAAGTGCAAATCAGATGGTGAACGAACACACCAAGCACGGCGGTTTATTCTCACTACCAGAGCGGATCACTTAGTTCGTCCGCAGGAAGGTCATTAATCACCGGCCGATCCCTGTCTTGACAGGCGCACAAGTACTGCCGCCGCTAAACCTTACCGGAGGCCACGAAATTTAAAAATTGGCCGTTTTGTTAGCTTTTCTATCACTGAACCTTTCATGAAAACCTGGAAGTGTGAGATATCAATTAAAAGCTCAGTACCTGCTCTCTGTCCTTGTCTCTGTCCGGTTGTGATTGCATTATTCACTCAATCTTGAGCAAGTTTTGAAAAGTGTGTGTAATTTCTGGTCAGATTTTTCCTTTTTTTGCTTTTAAAAATTCATATAAATTAATTGCTACTTTAAAAGTTGGTCATAGTTGCTTCTTCACTTGCGGCAACCGTTAAGGCGTGTAGCAAAGAAAGAATTGTCATTAGGAATGCATAAATAAATGACTTATCAGCAGTGATGTGGAGTCGGAGTCGGAGTCGTGGAGTCGGAGTCGAGGAGTCGGTACATTTTGCTGGAGTCGGAGTCGGAGTCGAAAAGTATGTTCACCTGGAGTCGGAGTCGAAAAATTAATTTCGACTGGAGTCGGAGTCGGGAAAATAAATTTTGGCTGGAGTCGGAGTCGGACCATAAAATAATTCATGTTAAAAAAGAAAGAAAATATTCCAAGCCAAGTGATTACCTAATCTAGCCTGGCTTAATCTGATAGTTGAAATTCTAGATCTATTCCTTTAGCAGGGCTTGAATTAGGCAATCAGGAGGGCAGGCAAAAATGCCTGAAAAACATAGGGCACCAAGGCAATTTAGTATTGCAAAGAAAGGCAATTTGCCAGGGCACCAAGGCAATTTGCTAGGGCAGCAAGGCAAATTGCCTTGATGCCCCGGTGTATTTCAAGCCCTGCTTTTGGAACGCTGTTTGGCTAATCTCTAACATAGGCCACTAGCTGACTTCAGTCATTTTATTATTGTAATATGGTAGGAGCAGGTCATATGATTCCAATTAAATTTTTGTCAAAAATGAAAAATTATTAGACCATACTAGTATGTTTGCAGTGTGATCAAATGTTAGAGTATCAGAAGTCTTTTTTTTACTATACACAGTTAATGTATTTTTTCAAAGGATACTAGTTTTGTCACGTGAAGTTAAGAATTGAGTATTTTAAGAACTGACTGATTTAAAGAACGCATTTCTGTTCATTTTTTTTTTCTCGTTAAAAGATTGCTCCATGAGACACCTCCCATTAAAGTTAAAGACCACCTGCAAGTTAATATTAAGATGGTTGCTATTTGCATTTCCTTTGTATTGTGGCTGGTTTTTTTTTGTTTTTTTTCAAAGGGGGGGGGGGGGGGAAACTACATTTAATGTAATTATGCCTATCCAAATACATGTATATATTCTAGTCAGCATTTTCAGCAATGATGAAGGCAAAAGTGATTTGATATGTTGTCTCCTATTTTTTAAGTGACCAAAGCCTGATTACATGTACTATGGCTATGTAAATTAAAATAGCAAATTTAAAATGGAGTTTGTGAGCTTTTGGTTTGTATGACAACAATCCATGTACAAAATATTTAAATTCATTAACACTTTGGTTTTAAACAGGCTGAGTGCACTGTTGGTCTTCATGAAATTTAATTAACTTTTAAAATATCAGTAAAAATATACATGTGTAATTTTATATTTTGTTTAAAACATTAAGTTGAAGTGTATAATTGACAGAACCTGAGCCACTGCATTGCAGTATAGAGTATAGATTAGAACCAGTGAACCATGCATTTGTTTTTGCTTCTTTAATTGTAAACTCTCCCAATTACAAGTCTCGGAATTAAGACCAACCGCCTACCTCTCAGTATTAATACACTCGTACCCATTTCAGAATTGCAAAAGGTTTAAAATTTAAATGATCTCCCCAATGAAGACCACCGCCTAGTTACAACACTTTTGGTCTTGACAATTACTGTATTATAGTTAAAGTAACTATCCCGATTACAACTCTCCGAATTAAGTAAGACCTACCTCCCGATTAAGTTATTTTTCTTATTTATTTTTTAAATGATCTCCGAAGTAAGATGACCTCCCTTCCAATCTTTTTGTCTGACAATTTGGTTAGTCTTAATTGGGAGAATTTACTGAATATTGTATGTTATGTTTGGTCAATACATGTATTATGTGCGTCAATGTGCTAATACAACTGCAGTTTAAAATTTTTTTTATGCAATTATCATTAATATAATTTTTGCACAATTTAATACAATAACAGTTTTTGGATTAAATTAAATTTTGAACATGTCAACTGATATGTTGTTTTGGAGTGAATTTGTTGTTAATTGGAGTAAATTTTGCTATGTTGGGTGTATCGCCAGCATCATTCCACAATGACGTAAGTCAATGCTTTTATGTTTTTGACTTGTAACAACCAACGGTCCCACCAGGGCAGAAGGCATATTTTACGAATTTCCAAGTTGCTGAAATAACAAAAATCAGGCATAATCGACTTGTGCCATCGTGGAATAACACTTAACCTGTACATCTAAAAATGTGAACATTATTTTTGTAGAATTGTGGGGGAAAAAAATGAAATATTTGATGTTTGTCTACCAGATAAAGTGATTTCAAAAACAATATTAGAAGTCTTGAGGCGGAGTCATACTTTTTCAAAGTCTGGAGTCGGAGTCGGACTTTTTTCAAAGTCTGGAGTCGGAGTCGGAGTCGGACTTATTTAAAGTCTGGAGTCGGAGTCGGAGTCGGACTTTTTTCAAAGCCTGGAGTCGGAGTCGGAGTCGAAAATTTTTTTACCGACTCCACATCACTGCTTATCAGTAGGTGAAATTGTGTCACCTGGGTTAAACAGTGAGGAAAACAAGGGAAACTCCTATTAAACTGTGGAAATTATAGGACTTGAAATAATTAGCAATGATACAATTTAGCAACATTGTTTAGATATCGATTTCCTGATAATTGAACAACAAAACCCTTCAACCAACACCATACGTACAGTGTGAACAAGTGAGAACAAGCTGCGTAGAGCTTGTGGAGAGCAAACTCAGCAAAGAACACGACAGAAGAAACCTACACAATCTACAGACTTTAAATCCCACATGTCGCATCATTTGAATAATTTACCATAGCCGGCCTTTTATAGTAAATCGCTGTCACAAATACACAAAACGAATAACACCCATGACAACCACACCGACACGACTTTCAAGCCTCTATTGACACTACACTCACAATCAGGAAGAAGTTCAGTACACGTAATAAGTGCTACTCTGAAGCCTACACATTTATTCCACATTCTTGTCCCCACTGGGCCCATCCAGGACCAAGTCATGGCAGACAAAACACAGTATTATCTGGAGATGGAAAATATGTTTGCCCTACAAAAAAACACCGAAACTCCATATTTTTTAAACGTATTGCCTTGACTTATCAAGAACAGGATATCCAGCATAGAAAGAGAACCGGATGGGAGACACTAAATTCGACAATTAAAAAATTGAGACAAAAGCATTAGGAGAAAGAAATGAACATACAGAGTTGAAGACAGCCATGAACGAACATCTTTTACAAGTACAACTAGAGCTGAAATCATTGATTCCCCGGCAAAAACAAAAAAAAAATAATGAAGAAACAAGTCACAACGGTAAAGATTCCGTCACTGGAGCTATCGATAGTGTTTTGTGGGAATTTTAACAATGTGTCTCCGTGTTTTCAAGTGCGTTGTTAAATCTTGTAGGTAGAAATTTGCATTGTGAGAAACCTCAGTGTGTGAACAATGGTGTTCTATTCACATTGTCTTTATTACTGTGGAGTTTCGGTAGGAAAGTTACCCTAGAGATTAAGTTTTTGTGTATCCATCCCGTTAGCACATTATCTATGTACTCTGACTCTGTACTCTTATGGACCCTGACAATGCATTTGAAGACGCCTAGCCCTAAAAGTAAGTTTGTGTGAAAGGTTAATCAGTCGGCTTTGAGTTGTATTTTAAACAACATGATTTTAAAGTGTAAGTTTCTTAATATGAATTTTTTAAAAACATATATTGTGACTAACCGTCCAGTGCTATGCCCTTGTTTCAAGCACGTCCTCGTTTGCATATTAATACTTTGTCATGAAAATTATATGTCTGTTAAGACCATTAAAAACTCTTTCATTTTATATCTTCACATTTATTACTTGGCTTAAACTGTGAAGCTCACGCGTATTTTTTCAACGCATACGTAATAGCACAAAGCACCGATACTACCGCAAGCCGGCCCAGCTGGGCTCAGGTAACTTGACCCATGCCGGACCCCAACGGGCTTGGCGAGGAATGCCATTAACTAAGTGCTCCGCTCTGAAACTGCCGTGCAAGACGAACGCCCGGCACGCGGCCTCCCGGTGGTGAGAAGCCACAAAAAGCCGTAAATTATCCAATTTCACTCGACCAAAACATTTTCATATTGGAAATCATACCCAACATAACTTACACCATTTTAAAGAGAATTCAATTCCCCGCATGGTGATACCCATTACAATACATCGGTCCAATAGTATTAAAACTATGCAGGGAAAACTAAACATGGGTAGAGCCTCCTCGCTAACGAGTCGATATTCAGGTGCCCAGAGCAGGGTTTTTGACCTTGCTAAATAATCAACCTTTTGCAAAACAAACCTGTAATTTCATGACATCACCACATGCTGGAGCACCCACAAGACCGGTGCCAACATCTTTATCATTTTTATCCAAGGATCCCACATTCCTTGGATTTTCATAGTGATCAATCACCTGTAACAAGATAAAGAATATAATCAAACTTTTTAAAATAAAGAATAAAAATAATTATTAAAATTGCTTTGTGCACAGAAATGCAATAAGGATACAGATTCTGAACATGGTAGAAGGTGTTCCATTTGAATCACATAGCAGGGCTACTACAGGAACGCAACTTCAGGAGTGTATGTGAGTTAGTCCTCTTGATGGACGTTTTTATAGTAAATGTGGGACTTATCGATTAATGCTCACAGTATGAAATATGTGCCTGACTAAAGTTGAGTATGGTACTACTCCCAAAATTTTGAAATCAAAACTCCTTCTCAGTATAATATATTTTCTATGTCAGCTGCATTTTTATGATTTTGAAGATTTTCTGACAAAAACTTGCACTTGGCTAAAACTAATTTGAAATTCTGCTCTCGAAAGTTTTGTCTTCTCTAGCAATTTCTTTGAGACAGAAACATAATTTGAAACGCAACTACCATCATGAACTGTGGGCTAGTTTTTGAACAGAGTAACGGTATGGATATGCCATCGGCTGGCAGTCAAGTGTGAGGTGAGATTGGAATGAATGCAAGTCACTGGGGAATGCTGAATGGGGTGAACTTCAGGAGGATGACAACACTGTACATGTAGTTAACTGAGGTTATCAGAAGTAGTGTCACAAGCATGAACATTTAACTCGGGTGTGAAATCACAGAGAAAGTCAGACAGAGCAAATAAAAATGAATTAAATTTCCATGCAAACAAAAATCTAGTAATAAAACAGAACATGACAAATAGCTGTATAAACCCCCAAAATATATTTCCAGTAAATAGGCTACAGAATAGATCCAGATTACCATGGAGAAAGATGAGCTGTTCAGTTCACACCGACTAAAAGAAATCATTTACATTTTTATTTCTAATTATAATAATTAGCAATTGTCCCATTCAATGAACAGGAATAAAGTAATCTGGAGATCAAGTTAATACTAGGTCTAGTCTAGTAACACTGATCAATTTCCCCACGACATCGATTTAGCAAAATCCTCAAAAAAAAAAAAAAAAAAGGATTCCTAATAATGAGTGGTCCTCCTAGATTAAAAAAAAGCAACGCTCCTGCGAGGGACTGAACCAGTCCACCCAAGACAGACTGAACCCATAGTCTCCGACTGACAACCCCAGAGATGCTAGTCACTGTACCACTGCAGACCGCAGTATGCAAGAGGAACTTTTCCATAGTAGACATCACAAAACCAAGAAACCCCATCTGCGAATAAGCACTTTGTTACATAGCCTAATAGTCAACAGAATTGGCCGTCAAATGCCAGGCAATTTTAGTATTATATTCACGGTGAAAAGTAGTATTTCATTATCCAGTTATCTTGAGACTTGAGTTAAGAGGTAGGTTGGAAGGACTTCCGAATGCGTTCCATAGCCCGAGTGAAAACAATAAATAGCTACCCCGGCGGCTTTCCCTGATATGTCAGTCTGACTGCTGCCCAGATGAACATCGGCCTACGGCCTCGATAATACAAACTGACTAGATCCTCCCGTCGTTACATATCAATCTGACAATGCCTATTCACTTGTCGAGCTATGGAATGCATTCGGAAGTCCTCACGGTAGGTTGACAGACATGATTACAGGTTAGGTAAAAATTAATAATTAATAGGTTTGGGATTGGGCATAGGGTTGGAATTTGGTACAATATTTTTTGTTTATGCAATTATTTTAGGCAGCGACTATTCGGCCGACTGGCCAGATATCATTCCCGATATCTGACCGACTGGCCGGAAATCATTCCTGAAGGTCTATACGGCCGACTGGCCAGATATCATTTGCGCTATCCGACCGACTGGCCGTATAGTTGCGACTATTCAGCCAGTGGGACGGATATCATACTCGATATTTGGTGGCAACCATCTGCGCTGTTCGACCGACTGGCCGGATATCGTGCGTGCTTTACGGCCGTCTGTATAAAGTGATTCCCCTTTCGTCATAAATGTAGTTGCACTTTTTGTGTGGTTCGTTTTTGTAGGCCTGTGTGTACTTTGGGGTTTTTTGTTTTGTTTTGTTTTCATTTGTAGCCATTCGTAAGGGCCAGAAGTAGACTAGAAGTGCAAGTGTAAGGCCTCATTCACGCTGTTATCATTGTTGTTTTTTGCAATAAGACAATGCTGCTGCTAGTGCTGCAACTGCTGTTGTTATTGCTACTAGTACTGTGCTAGTGTTATTACTGCTTCTGTTATTGCAGTTCTTGCTACTTCTGCTGTTATTAATATTATTGCTCTTCTTGTTGCTTTTGTTTTTACTGCTGCTACGGCTACTGTTGTTGTCTCTGTTGTTATTGCTACTAATGTTGTTGTGATGTTTCCACTTTCTCTCACTAACTTTCTTCTGACACCAGCCGTGATGGGCACGGCACAAACACACTAAATAATCGACTATCTCTCTTCTATAAGTTATAACAAACGATATCTGTATTGCTTACATATATACAATAATTATTAATTCATTCAATAATAATAGGAACATAGGTCATACAATTTCATGTGAATTTCGATGGAATGAAGTTGATGCAAATCAGTACATGCTAATTAAATGGCTTCGTAATATTCAATCTCTAGCACATTTTATAAAACACATGGGAACATTCAGCATAAGGAAACCTCTCCTTTAGGGGTGTATGGCGCTATCTGGGCACTGGTTCTTCCTCTCTACCCTGGCTTGACTGCGCAGTTAGATCAACAGGTATCGGCAGGTACCAATAGGTCGGGAAGCCAAGAAGCCACGATGTCGTTAATCAAAGTACAAGAAGTTGAGAAGCCAAGAAGGTGTTGTTCTTCCTCCTCTGTAGAAAAACAATCGCAACTTCCTAATCTACTGCTGGAAGGCATGACTTCCATACTTACTCCATGACGGATATTCATCATTGATACTGTAAACCGCTGACACTGTTATAAGTCAGGCTGCAGCCCCCATACTCCATAGGCTCCCATATAGGCAATAGAACAAACGCTCAATACAGTTTTAATGATATTTACACGTTCCCCACGAAGAATAACGCTCTCTCTAACAGACCCCATCCCATAAGGTTTCGTAACATATATATAACGGCGTTTCCGTGACTCTCTCAGAGGCAGTAGTTATACCAAAGTAAACCCACTAGATTTAGGTTCTGCAATCATGAACATTAAGTAAAATACACATACATCGTACAATTAACTTACCACTCAGCAACAGCCCAAATGCCGACAAGATACCAAAGATACCACGCTCTGACAAAGGATGTTTGCGGGTTCCCTGACCTTCCCCACTCACAAGACTAGTACAAAGTTACAGTTGCGGTTGTGGTCTCCTCTTCGGCACGAAGCTGGTGAGTGCTCTCAGCGGTCTGAAGTTGGAAGGAGCGTTCGGGGATTTATACCCAGTCAGGTAGCGTCCCAAGACGCTCGCCGAGTGTACATTAGTTATCCTAATAGCCACCCCCGTCGACTCCACGTCAAATACTATTGAAACAGCTCTACCCCCCAAGCAATTCCCAGGTGATCTGATCGGCAGGTACGGCGGTCAAGTAAACACTACCCTTTTCGGGTGTCAAAGCGCTTCAGTTGCATCGGCTACTTTCCCCCTCTGGCCTACAATAACTCTGTCTCCCCGCCGTTAGCTATCTTCCCACGCTAGCTATACCTTGCCTGTCTGTCGCCCTGTTACAATCGCCCCCACTTAAGTCGATTTTCCCTGGCAAAATCGGCTAATAAAATTATTAATCTACTGGTAATCTAGATAGAGTGTCGGCCCATAGAGCGTCTCGCCCCCTGATGTTGCTGACTCGAAAGTTATATGGTTGCAGCGCCAGGTTCCATCTAGTTACCCTCGCGTTCTTCTGGTCTTTAGTTCGCATCCAAGTTAGAGGTCGGTGGTCCGTCTCTAACACGAAGTTTCTCCCATACAGATACGCCTGCAACTTACTAACGGCGAAAACTATGGCCAGGCATTCCTTTTCAATTGTTGAGTAGTTCTTCTCCGCAGGTTTCAACTTTCTGCTAACATATACAACTGGATACTTCGTACCCTCGTCTTCTTGAAGTAGGCAGCCACTCACTCCAAGGTTAGATGCGTCTGTCTGGAGAATCAGTTCCTTGTTCCAGTCTGGCATCCGTAGTATCGGCTCGGAACTCAAACAAATTTTTAGGGCATTGAACGCGTTCTCCTGCGCGTGTCCCCACGCGAACTTTGTGCCCTGGGACTTCTTTGTGAGGTCTGACAACGGCGCCGAGATTGCACTGTAATTTGGTACAAACTTCCGATAGTACCCCGTTAGCCCCAGGAAACTCCTCACTTGTGTCTTGGTCGTCGGTCGGTCACAGTCGACAATGGCTCGCACCTTACTCTCCTGCGGTCTTACAGTCCCCTGTCCCAGCTTATGGCCTAAGTACTCGACTTCTGTCATCCCTATTAGCGTCTTGGTAGGTCTAGCTTTTAAATTTGCCCGTCTCAGTCGCTCGAAGACATTCCGACAACGTTCCAAGTGGTCAGGCCAATTTGCACTGTGTATAAGACAGTCGTCTACAAATGCATCTACCCCTTCGCCAGCATCTTTTAATACTTTCCTCATGAGCCTGTTAAATGTGGCGGGGGATCCCTTCAACCCGAACGGCATGACCCTGTACTGGTATAGCCCAAACGGTGTGGCGAACGCCGTCAGGTGTTTATCTTCCTCGGCCATCGGAACTTGATAAAAGCCCTTTGTCAAGTCCAGCTTGGTGAAATATTTTGCCTCCGCTAGATTGGAAATAATGGCTTCTACCTCAGGCATCGGTTCGGCGTCATCGGCAGTCACAACATTTAGCCGCCTGTAGTCGTTGCAGAAACGATGTTGACCATCGGGCTTCTTAACTAATACAATTGGACTATTGTACGGGGACTCGGACGGTTCGATGATTCTGGCCGCAAGCATCTTGCCTACCTCAGCATTGACAGCTTCTCTAGTTGAGTACGGTAGTTGGTAGGGTCTTACCTTCACAGGTTTTTGATCTAGCAATGGGATTTTGTGCTTGATCAGGTCAGTGAGCCCCGGTACATCGGTAAATATATCTTTGTATTCTTCCATGAGCTCTTGCATCTGTTCTCTCTGATCCTGATCTAGCGTGTCCCCTAACTGTACATCCCTGTAGGTTTCGGTCTGTTCTAGCTTAGGCATGACTGTCTCCAGAGGCATCGAAGTCGCTTCCTCTCCTTCATCGGTCTCGTCAATTATAGCTGCAGCTATTGCCTCTGTGTTTTCCTCTTCGTCTTCCCTCTCAATATACTTCTTCAGCATATTCGCGTGATACAGTCGTCTCTTCCCCTTGACGTTCACCATGTAGTTCACTGACCCTCTCTGCTCTTCTACTTTGTAAGGCCCTTTCCAAGTCATCTGTAGTTTCGATCCGTCACTTGGGAGAAGTATGAGGACGGAATCGCCCACTTGGAATTTCCTCTGTTTGGCCCCCCTATCGTAGTATTTCTTCTGCCTGTGTTTTTCGACGCTGCTGTTCTCGGCTACGACTTTCATGGCATCCTCCAATCGTTCCCTCATATCTACCACGTATTCGTACGATGACCTCGTTTCTGACTCCGCTTCCCCAGTCCACAGATTCTTCAGTATTGCAAGTGGTCCTCTCACAGGGTGACCGAACACTAGTTCAAACGGCGAAAAACCTGTACTGGCCTGTGGGGTTTCGCGATACGCGAACAGCAGTGGACACAACATTCTGTCCCAGTCCTTGGGTCTGTCATGAGCTACTCGGCGAAGCATATTCTTCAGCACTCCGTTAAATCTTTCACACAGACCATTGGCCATCGCGTGGTAGGGCGAGCAGAATATCTGTTTCGTTTTGAGAAGTGCACTGACCTCTCTCATCAGCTCACCGGTAAACTGTGATCCCCTATCTGAAACTATTTCCTTTGGTATGCCTAACCGAGAAAATATTTCCATTAACGCTTCACTGACCTGCTCAGCTGATATCCCCCTTAAGGCTACGGCATCCGGGAAACGCGTGGCATAATCTACTAGCGTCAAAATATAACGCGATCTCCCATGTTCCGTACGCGGAAGTGGACCAACCAAATCTATGGCGACGCGCGAAAAGGGCGTGTCGATCAGGGGTGTCGGCACTAGGGGTACCTTTGTCACCCTACCTTTATTGGATGTCCTTTGACACGCGTCACACGATCGACAGAAACGACCTACGTCCGCACCTATCCCAGGCCAAAAGAACGACTGCATTATTCTGTCCTGTGTGCGCGAAATTCCTAAGTGTCCCCCGAACACTCCTTCGTGAGCTATCTTCATCAGCTCACTTCGGTACTGCTTAGGTACCAACAACTGCTCCACATCAGCACGTCCAGCCCCGGCCTTCTTTACCCGATAGTAAATTCCCTTACTCTCCTTTATGTGAGTACCTACCTCAGCCGATTGCTCCAACGTGGCTCTCTCCCTTAAAACTCTCAAAGTTTCGTCCTCTCTCTGGGCCCGGGCTATCTCACCTGGTGTGAGTTCCCCTATCTTGGCCCCTACCCTTACCTCCTCCGTTGAGTTGCCCTTGGCCTCCTCATTATCTGTGGTCTGACTCACTTTCGCACTCGCATTCTCACACTCATGCTCTTCCTTGTCAATCTCCACCTTGCGAGATCGCGTGAGTACCACACTTATCTTCTCAAGAGACGCCCCCTTTATGTTTCCTATAATCAAATCGGCCACTGGGTCTTCCACTACTAGCGCTTTGAGAAGCCCAGTATAAAATGGGGTTTCTACCCACATTTCCGCGACAGGAGCAGACCTTCTCGTCCCGTCCATCAGGACATAACTCCTGTTCTTCCCAGTTAAGCTGTTAGGAGGCAGTTTGTCCCTTTTTATAATCGCACACGTGCATCCCGTGTCACGAAGGATAGTAATCTCTTTATCCCCTATCCTCCCCTTCTCCAAAAATGGAGCGGATAAATCATTCTCCGGAACATCGTCTTCGGGCTCATGTTCTGTCGAACCTTCTAACTCAATACTCTTACCTTCCGTCTCCCAAGAAATGAAGGTCTGTGGCCCAACACTCTGCTCAGCCTCTGGTTGAGTATTCGCCCTGCCCGATGACTCCCACTGACTGTCATCGGCTTCCTCATCGCTGGTTAGTACGACTGCGGTCGTCTCTTTCTGTCTCTTCCTACAGAATCTCGCAATATGGAGAAGTGACCCACACACAAAACAACCACGCCCACTCTCACGCTGGGACTTACCTCGGTTGTCCTCGACAGTGGCAGCAGCACCCTTCTTCGTCCTGCCCTGGTCACACTGCCTACTCAGGTGATTGGGAGAGCCACAGTTGAAGCATACCGGTTTACTCACTCCTAAACCCTTACTTCTGCTCTCCTCAACCCTCTTACCTGACTTCTGCTGTTGCTCCAGCCCTCGCTTCGACTGATGAGCCTCACTATACAAGTCCGCCATCTCAACTAACCCATGCACGGACTTGGGGTCCCTCTCTTTCAAATATATGGAAAGATTACAGTCGACAATCTTCAACATCTGCTCCCTGACTAACAGATCCGTAATCCCTTCCATAGTTCTCTCTGCCTCTGAGAGGTCTACCCACCTCTCAAAATATCTCTGCAATCTCACGGACAGCTGCGTATAAGTTTCGTCCTTATCTAGACGACTCTCCCTAAACTTACGCCTATAACCCTCTGCCGTGAGGTGATACTTCTTGAACAACACCTTCTTTACCTTCTCGTAATCCCTACTGTCTTCATCGCTGAGACCGGAATAAACATCTAACGCCCTGCCAGTTAACAATGCCCCTAACATGTCTGCCCAGGTGTCTTCTTCCCAATCATTTGCCTGCGCGAGCCTTTCAAATCTTTTCAAATACGAGTCGAGATCCTCGCGCGAGTCATCAAAATTGGCAATTTTAGGTACCTTCAGGGCAGCAGATTTTCCATTCCCTTTACCATTGTGACACCCGTTTTTGGCTAGTTCCCGTTCACATTCCATTCTCTCCCTTTCAAATTGTCTTTCCTTCTCCTTTTCTTCTCGTTCGCGCTCCTTTTCTTCTCGTTCGATAGCCCTTTGTTCTCGGTTTTGGGCTTTCTCTTCGTCCCACCTAATTTTGAATTCCTCATCACTAATGCCTTCTTGTCTGGCAAGCTTCAGTGCGCCCAGATAGTCCATCAGCAATTGACCTGTAAACAAAGCTAACAATAAAGCGTGGATCGTAACTGTGAAGTTAACAACAATATTCCTGCAATAGCAAACAACAATCTTCTCTGTGACAAAAGATAAAATTGAACAGTCAATGCACAGGTAAAATCAGAGCATGTCGCAGGCACTAAATGTCAATCTCTCTCACTCGCCTCAGGGCAGATGACCTGTCCACACAATCACACAATAGCCCCTTGACACGACCCAGATCAAAATTAAATGTTATTTACTAGCAGGATCCCACTTCTGACACCATTGTGATGTTTCCACTTTCTCTCACTAACTTTCTTCTGACACCAGCCGTGATGGGCACGGCACAAACACACTAAATAATCGACTATCTCTCTTCTATAAGTTATAACAAACGATATCTGTATTGCTTACATATATACAATAATTATTAATTCATTCAATAATAATAGGAACATAGGTCATACAATTTCATGTGAATTTCGATGGAATGAAGTTGATGCAAATCAGTACATGCTAATTAAATGGCTTCGTAATATTCAATCTCTAGCACATTTTATAAAACACATGGGAACATTCAGCATAAGGAAACCTCTCCTTTAGGGGTGTATGGCGCTATCTGGGCACTGGTTCTTCCTCTCTACCCTGGCTTGACTGCGCAGTTAGATCAACAGGTATCGGCAGGTACCAATAGGTCGGGAAGCCAAGAAGCCACGATGTCGTTAATCAAAGTACAAGAAGTTGAGAAGCCAAGAAGGTGTTGTTCTTCCTCCTCTGTAGAAAAACAATCGCAACTTCCTAATCTACTGCTGGAAGGCATGACTTCCATACTTACTCCATGACGGATATTCATCATTGATACTGTAAACCGCTGACACTGTTATAAGTCAGGCTGCAGCCCCCATACTCCATAGGCTCCCATATAGGCAATAGAACAAACGCTCAATACAATTTTAATGATATTTACACGTTCCCCACGAAGAATAACGCTCTCTCTAACAGACCCCATCCCATAAGGTTTCGTAACATATATATAACGGCGTTTCCGTGACTCTCTCAGAGGCAGTAGTTATACCAAAGTAAACCCACTAGATTTAGGTTCTGCAATCATGAACATTAAGTAAAATACACATACATCGTACAATTAACTTACCACTCAGCAACAGCCCAAATGCCGACAAGATACCAAAGATACCACGCTCTGACAAAGGATGTTTGCGGGTTCCCTGACCTTCCCCACTCACAAGACTAGTACAAAGTTACAGTTGCGGTTGTGGTCTCCTCTTCGGCACGAAGCTGGTGAGTGCTCTCAGCGGTCTGAAGTTGGAAGGAGCGTTCGGGGATTTATACCCAGTCAGGTAGCGTCCCAAGACGCTCGCCGAGTGTACATTAGTTATCCTAATAGCCACCCCCGTCGACTCCACGTCAAATACTATTGAAACAGCTCTACCCCCCAAGCAATTCCCAGGTGATCTGATCGGCAGGTACGGTGGTCAAGTAAACACTACCCTTTTCGGGTGTCAAAGCGCTTCAGTTGCATCGGCTACTTTCCCCCTCTGGCCTACAATAACTCTGTCTCCCCGCCGTTAGCTATCTTCCCACGCTAGCTATACCTTGCCTGTCTGTCGCCCTGTTACAGTTGTTACTGCTGTTATTATTGTTGTTATTGCTATTACTGTTGCTACTGGTTCGCCGATGCGTTAGAGGAAGGTCGCTATATTTCGTACCTCTATGTAATTTCGTACCCCTCAGAAATCTCGTTTTTGCTGCCTCGCAAATCCATTTCGGCTCGTAAATCCCTGCAAAACTGCAACGGAAGTGGTTCCGGCGAAAATATAGATCACGAACCAATGAAAACTATGCATTTTATTTTGGGCTGAACTACTATGTTTACATCGTCTGCGTTTTTGCCAGTTAACCCTGCCTGCCTGGTGTGTACGTGAAGAATTTTTTCCATCAACTTTTCGGTCCTCTTGATTGTTTGAACAGGTTTGTATTGGTTCATTTTCTCTACAAATCATTATTGATTATTCAAAAAAGCTTTGCACTTAATGTGGTTTACTGCTTTAGCTGAAATAAATTATTGAAGGTGCTAAAATTAAAGGGTACGAATTATGACAACGTTTTTAACACTTACTTCTATATTTCGTACCCTGTATGATTTTAAGGGTACGAACTTTAAAACATGGTGAGAGAGAGAGAGAGAGAGAGAGAGAGAGAGAGAGAGAGAGAGAGAGAGAGAGAGAGAGAGAGAGAGAGAGAGAGAGAGAGAGAGAGGTGAGGGAGAATATGTATACTATTTTTTAAATATTATCATTACTATTATTATTATTATTATTATATTATTATTGTTATTATTATTATTATTATTGTTACTATTGTTTTATTATTTAATATTATTTTACAATTATTAATATTATTATTAGTATTTTTCTTCTTCTTCTTACTATTACTATTGTTATTATTATTATTATTATTATTATCAAAACACACATTTGCTTATATATTTCAACAAAACAAATTTTGAGTCTCCCTTCTCTTCTCTTTATCCAGAATGGCACCATCTAGAAACAGTTCAGCAAAACGTGAAACGAATGCAATACCCAACACAAAAGCAAAGAGAGGGCCTTATGGTAAACGATATACCAAAGAAGCTCTGCATGAGGCCATGATGAAAGTTAAAGAAAGAGAATTGTCGATGAAAAAGGCGGCCAAGTGGTATAACGTACCGCTAATGACACTGTCTGATCACTTGAATGGAAAAGTCGAAGAAGGTAATATGTGCGTGTAATTTTAACATTATTCACATTATTTTCAACATTAACACTTATATTATGTCCTTGCTTTTCACACTTTCAAACACCCTGCACATACTGATTTCCTTTTTTTATTTAAAATATTGCATTAATATTATTCAGTTTTCCTTCCACAGATTCTAATGGGCGACAAATCCTTCACATGGAGTTTAATTATTTAATCATTTTCTTTCAACAGGTTCAAAGCAGACAAAACTATTATTAAGGTTTTTTTTAAAAATATTTTGCTGTAATATTATCCACTCTTTTCCCATTCAAGATTTTTAAAATCCTTTAAAGTTAAAGGTGTTTATTAATCTAATTGCTTTCTCATAACAGGGGTCAAGGCAGGCAAAAAAACTGTGATGCCACCAGAACATGAAGCTGCATTTGCTGCAAAATTAAATGACGCTGCCAGACAAGGCTTTGGGCTGACACGCCATGTTGTATGCACCAAGGCCCGTGATTATTGCGATAAGTTGCAAATGCCCCATCCTTTCAAAAATGGAAAAGCTGGGAACACATGGTTCTATGGATTGGTTAGGAGGCAACAACTGACGCTGCGAAAGCCTGCAAAGATGGCAACACAGAGGGGAAGGGCGATGGAAAGAGGGAGAGTTTATGAGTATTTTGAAGACCTTAAACGTGTGATTGATGGCGTGCCAGAGATATGTTTGTGGAATATGGATGAATGTGGTTTTAATTTTGAACACAGTCCGTGTAAGATTGTATGCAACCGGGGAGAAAGGAGTGTGAATGCGAGAGTGAGTGGGTGTCGACAAAATGTCACTGTTGTGGCTGCTGCCAGCGCCAGCGGCCAAGTCATGCCCCCTATGTTTGTAATAAAAGGGAAAACTAAAAAAGCTCTCCATCCTTACAGAACACAAGATGCTCCTCTCGGTTCTGTGTTCTCTTAGCAATCGAAGGCATGGATGGAGGATGCGTTGGGACCAGAGTGGTTTAAGAATGTTTTCTTGAAATACTGTGGTCCCTCGCGTCCTCAGGTGCTGATCTTGGATCAACACCACAGCCATGAGGCTATTGATTTCCTTCGGTTGGCAAGAGAACACAATGTGATTGTGTTTGCTTTGCCTGCTCATACGACTCACTGGCTGCAGCCACTGGATAAGGGATGTTTTTCATCCTTATCCTCTAGATATCATGCTGCAGCCACTGAGTTTATGAGTCAGAACAAGGCAAACACGATCACAAAAGGCACTTTTCTGTCTATTTTTCAGAAGGCCTGGCAAGGTGCTATGGTTTCAGAGAACGTCAAGGCCGGCTTTAAATGTACAGGCATCATGCCTTTTAATCCCTCAGTCATCCCAGATAGGGCCTTTACATTTAATGCCAGTCTTGATCAGTCAGTGTCAGAAGTCACACATGTCTGCATGTCATCCTCTTCAGCTAGTCAGCACATAGATGACGTGGCGGATGAAATTATACCCTCAAGTCAGCCTATGACTGTTCAGCCTGTTGATGACATGGTGGCTGATGTTCCTGATGGCACAGTATCATTTCAGACTGGCTTACAAGTGACCACAGGGACCAGCCAGCATGTCATTACAGAGGGTGACATGCAGACATGTGTGACGATAGACCAGTTTCATAAAGGAAATAGCACTGCTGCAAAAACCCATTGGGAGGATGCCTTGGCTCTCATTTTGAATATTAATAACAACTGTTCAACGGATCAAAATGTGAGCCAAGGTGTCCCATCCCAAAGGGCGAGAAAAGAACCCCAAGGACACAGGGTTTTGACAGCCGATGCTGTTTACTTTGATAAAGAAAACCAGGCTGCCACCAAACAAAAGAAAACTAGTATTAAGGCTTCCACTTCTGGGGGAAAGGGTTCAAGTTGTGGGAAAGGGAAGGGGAAAGGGAAAGCAGTAATACCAAAGTCCAAGTCCCTTCTCCAGAATGTATGTTTTGTGTGTTTGACTGAGAAAGAAGGTGAATGGGTTAAGTGTGATGTGTGTGGAAGGTGGATGCATCAAGACTGTGTGCCTGCGGTTCACAAACATGTGATGATGAATGCGATTGAGGATAATGAGGATTTTATGTGCCATTTATGTTTTTACCAACTTTGATTGTAATTTCCTGAATTTCAATTTTATACATAAAAATTATGTTCATTATTATTCCTGCAGAAAGTGTTAATGAATTTGTTTCTGTGCGCTTGATAAATGCATGATTGATGTGATGTGAAGGCTGAAGGAGGATGAGAATGGGGAAAACAAATTTAATGATGATAGTGGTGATGATGATGGTGATGATGTGGTGGTAGTGATGGTGGTGATGGTAGTGGTGAGGATGATGATGGCAATGCTGCTGGTGCTGTGATGGTAATGTGATGTTGGTGGTGCTTATGATGACGATGATGGGGATAATGATGATGATATTACATTACAAGTAACATATAGGGTTAATGGATCATTATACTTTCGGTGAACCTAAAAAAAAAAAAACATGTTTATATTTCGTACCCCCCATTACGAAATAATGCAACCAGGGGTACGAAATTTAAAAAACACCATACGAAATAATAAGACCAGGTACGAAGTATGACATTTCTACTTACCTTTTTAAACAATGAAAAAATATAACATCCTTACATAAAATAAACACGGAAACAACGTGTGGACATGCCAGTTGTCCGGACAATTGACTCAACGCAATTTATAATGTAACCCCGATAATTGTAAAAGCACAAACAGGAATTTCCTCAAGGGGTACGAAATATAGCGAACTACCTATAGTCCTTCCATTAATCCGAATAAAATGCCTGTTTGTATAGATCTATACCAAATGTCTCGATTTTCTTAATTTTGGAGGTGGACATGGACCGAAAACCTAAATCTAAGTTTTTAAAAGAAATGTGTGTACAAATATAAAATTTGTGCAAGGCGGCGTTAAAAGCCTCAAAAGAGGGAAATGTACTTCCAAGCTGGAAGTTCGCCATTTTGCTCAAACGATAATGACCCCGTTGACCCGGATGTCATGCGCGATAGGTCTGGCTGGCCGAATATCGTTCGTGATATTGTGCCAGCCGTCCGAATAGTCACTTTGATTATTTTATCGTCTTACTCTTCTCTATCCCATTAAAAGGCTTTAATGTGTTTTCTGAAGCGAACCAGACTCAGCAATCTTTCCTTATAAAACTTCATGTGTTTTCATACTGTCAATTCAATAACATTTCATTATGATCAAAAACAAACACTTTCTCCTCTACACTGCAAAAGATGTAACCATGACTGTGCAACATACTTGCTCACATGCTACAGTTATGTAATGCGAACATATAGAGACTTACACGCAGACAATTGAGACACACTGGATACACTTAGTTATTTGACAGGAGTACTTACATTTTTATGATAATTTGCCGCTGGGGCAACGAAATGTGCATCCACCCTGGGAGCGAGTCGCTTCGTCAGCTCACGAACTCCTCTGAACATCGCCATTCTTTCGAAGTTTACTAAAAACCTTGACCCGAACTTGCATGACTTAACCTTCGCGTATTGATACCTTCTGCGTCATTGAAATGTTTCTTTAGTTTTCAGAAGAAAAAGCTGTAATGTTTTCACTTATTTGGTAGCTGATAAATAAGAAAATGAAACATTTATGACAGTTAATGTACATGCGTGCCTATTAATTATTTTTTTTGGAGACAGCTAGAATCTACCTTTGGCGGAAAAACTTCTAGTGTATGGAGTTAACTGCCCCATGTGGTACCTTGTAAACAATAACACGAGTGTCATTGTTAACGAAATGGCAAAGTCACTGCAAGGGTCTAGATCTAATTATGTTCAGTTAACACAGTATTGGACGGTCAAGGACTGACATTTTAAGTGCAGAAAGACACACACTTGGGATGACTCAATGAAATAGGAGTCTATGTCTTTCCTGGTGAACATCGCGGTGCTTTGAAATCAATGAGATAAAAAATACTATTGCTAGATCTAGAGTCCAGATCTAGATCTAGATCTATCTAGATCTAGATCTAGACATCGAGTCTAGATCAATGTATTTGAACTGCAAAATGGGCAACTTCAGTTCAGTGGCTGCTGCTGAGGTTGAGCTGTTTGCAGGAATAAACCCTTGCCAGAAGGGGGAGTCACACCACTGCTTCATAAGATTATATATCTAAAGAGGGCCGAGATCCACATAGAACAGAAATCATTTCAGCCACAAGTACATGTAGAGTCTAGGCCTACCGACAAAACTAAAACAAAAACGAAGCCAAACTGGCCCAAACAAAATCACACTAGAACCATCTCTATTCTGTGGGCAATGAAATAAGAATTAACTACCACTTAAAGTTTGTTTAGCCGACTGAAAAGTTGTTTTTTGTGTAGGTGTGGTTTGGCCATCTGGCCTAAGCTAAAGGGCAGTCTTGATTGATATATTCAAAATGCTTGGGCTGGCATGGGTTAACCCACAAGAGCGCCTCTTATTTTGATTGCAGTATTTTTATGATAATTGGTATATAGGAACAGCGAAATGATATCAGATTTACCAGCTAAAACTGTATAAACAGCATTACTTTTTACTACTATTTAAAACTTGTTGATGACTATTATATTATAAGCCTTACTTATCCTCAAAAGTATACAATAAAATGGCTCAGACTCCTCTAGCCTTGCATAATTTATTCATTTTATATATATATATCCTCTACTTAAGAGATGGCTGAATTAACTGGGGAAGGAATACCATATGAGTTGCACAACTTCAGTTGGGCATGTGTTTCATGTTCTGAGTGTTAATCCCTGAGCCGCACATTTACAGCGAAAACATCCATCTAGATGACTAAAGCTGCATCCTTGTAGTATCTTTGTAATGTAACGCAAATGCAACTCCTCCCTTAATTTGTCTAGTTGGTGTTTTTCAAAACTAACAATAACATGCACTTAGTTGTAATGTCTTTGGAACGGTTGTAAAGAAAAGAATAATTAAATGGTGCACACTGCATTTCAGGGAATGTAAGCAGACAGTATTGTGAAGTTATATTTGAACATAAAGGAGACCATAGTATAGATTATGATGAAACAGGCTGTTTCAGATCACTTTGGTGGAGTATCATCATCATGTTTGACGATTGTATAGAAATTGTATATATATATATGGACCTTAAACAGTGTGCAGTTTGACAGCCAGCTCCACAGCTGTTAGTGCAGTAATAATGGTTGCTGAGAATGGTATTATTTTCTCCCTGGAAATCATGGTGACTTCACATAAGTACTGACCTGATCAGATGCATTTTGCATGAGAGAAAGATTTTTTTTTTTTTAACAATGGTCTGTAGCACAGTCCTTGGGTAAACTATAGAAAATTACTGATCAGTTGGGCATAACCACTACTCAGCTTGTTGAAACCTTCAGTCCTTTTTCTGTCCAGGTACACCTTCCCCCCTTTTTTTTTGGCACTCACTATGGGTCTCGGGGTTTATAATTATATGATATCTAGAGATATTTTAAAAATTTGTTTTATAATCCATGTTTCGTGTTCATGAAAATTTTCTGACAGATTTAATTCTACCCAAAGAGTGTGGACCATGGCTTCATCTTCAAGCTCACTGGGTTTGGATGCAAGCTTTGATGACAGAGACAAAATTAGCATTACTGTCAAATTCAGCAGCAATCAGTCATATACTATCAACACAAATAACAGACATACGATTGGGGATTTGAAAGAAAGTGTTGCCAAAGAAGCAAAAGTATCAGCCAGAAATATCAACCTGGTACTAGCTGGGCAGTTGCTCAATGACCTTGCTGTTTTAGAGGTGAATCAAATTAATATAGAGCCTAATATGAATGCATTAATCAAGTGATCACAGCCAGTTCAATACATGTAGTCATGTGTAGATGCAATTTTGTGCAGTATGTGAAGCAAGACATTTTATTCTGCTCACAGAATGACTTTGTATTAAACACACATTGTGATTCTGTAGATAGCAAGTTCTGATTTGTATGAACTCTTAATGCCTTGCTTGCATTGGCACTGGCAGTAATCAGTTACACTGTGCCTTAAAAGTTAAATTCAAGTTAAATGTGGTCATTGTTTGAGAATGCTGGCCACCCTTTCATGAAAATATCCGAGAAGCATTGTGCAGTGTCATATCGTCGCTGCAGGATTCTAAACGGCTAACTCTGTAAATGCAGTGTGCTGGTTTTTTTCCGGAATTAAGAGTGACATCACATGACACATCCTATAAATAAAATAAGCCCTGGATATGTAATCGGAAACATTTTTAGTATCAGTACCAATTCCCAGCTCCAAACTGTGTATAATAGCTTTGCTTTTCACTTTCTCCACTCTCCTGTAAAATTTACAAAAACCGAGTTAGCCATTTAGAATCCTGCAGTGACGATATAATCATCCGTAAATGATAAGCTGACCTGGTGACGTGGCCTTCAGTATTGAATTTTTTAGCTCCCTTTTTTACTACTGATTTGTTCTGTTTCATTTACTTACTAAGTTACCATAATTATATCATGCTGTCCAGTCAGACTGTGTTGCTCATTCTTGTTCGTTTTATTTGCATTTTAAGGACTGTGGCGTGGGTGCTCACACAGTTGTGCATGCATTCTGCTGGTCTGATGATGGCCTTGGTTGGGATGATATGCCAGTGACAACTTCAGCAGCTGGTGATCAAAGATCACAATCTACAAGTCAGCTTGGAATGACAGGAGACACCTCTGGGCATGACGAGAATGGGAGAGTGCCCAATGTAAACAGTGCTCAAAATGATGATTTTAATGGATCTGATGTGGATGGACATGCCTTTGCTGTGGCAAGAGGAAGAGGAATTGTAGGTGCATCTGGCTTGAGACCTCGTTTGTGCACTAAATTAGTGGTTCAAAATGGTTTGTATTGCCTTTCTAGCTGCTTTATTATCTCTATACATTTGTGTATTAGTATATGTATTTTATATAGAAAAGGATTTAATTAGCCCCATGCACTGGTATTTTTGTAACTGTGTGGTGTAAGAGTGATTAAATTACCAAAGTTATATGATCTACATGGAAAACATTGTATAGGTGGATATAAATAAACATTGTTTCCATTTCATTATGATGAACGTAAACAAATGATGAATTACATATTTCAGTACCCCAGTTTTCTTCCTTGAAATATAATGTACTACACATACTGATTATCAAATGGTGGCTCAAGTTTACAAATTTCTTACACAATCATAAGAGTAGTTTTAGCATATTTTTCTCAAAATCTCACTGATATAATTTTAGTCTTGCTCCCACAACTTCGTGACTGTACTATAATCTGTTATGTCTTTATTAGGTACATGGTGATTTTCTCTTTTCTGCTTGGTTACAGAGCATGTTTTCTTTTTTACATTTACAGATGTTAGCCGCTTTTTTGTTTTTTGCAAACTGTGTGAATGTGTGCGTCCTGCAAAACTGCGTTTGAGCTGTTCAGAGTGTGGCAGTGGAGCTTTCTTGTTGGATCGAGTATGTTTTGCGTTACTAGTTTGGTATTTGTGTTCTGTTGATCCCTTAAGCTTTTTTCATCCATTGAATACATTAATACGTAACAAAGTTAAAATGTGACAAGTGCTTTCATGATGTTAAGATCCTCGCAGTTTTCAAAAGGCATGTGTATTGTAAATCATTTCATTTTCAAGCTTAATTGGTATCACAGGATTTTATTGATAGGGATATGCCTGTGCAACTGGTGAATAAGTTGAAAGTACATTGTATTGAAAATTATGAATTTAACATTTACAATGTGACAGTTTTCAACTTAGTCCTGCTTACATTTGTGAAAGCTTGTCATGAAAGAAGTTTGAAATAATCAAAAAGTACAGTTGAGAAGAACTATTTTTTAACCATAGATGTGTCAGATATATCATTTCTGTTATGTTAATATTATATTTGCATTTTCAGATAATATAAATTTTGTGGAATTGTTGATTTTGTCACCAGGGTCCATCAAACTGGGAGGATATATCATCAAGCACAACCATAAGAGGTGTATGTAAAGCTAATAACTGCTCATGTAAAATGCCTGTAAGTAGTGGTTCCGTCTTTGTTGTATTCAAATTCGGAAGTCTTCAGACTAAATGCAAGACATACATGACACTAATTTCTTAACACATATAAATACATGATGGAAAGACTTTTTTTTTCATCATTAGATTGATGATAACCTGCTTGCCATGAAAGCACTTTTAAAAATTATTTGCAGATTTTTAAAGGAAAAAAAACTGCTTTTCTTACCTTTAGAAATATGGCAGAAAAATTTCAGGTGTTTATTCTTTTGAATGTCCTGTGTAGTGCCAGGACAACTTAACATAGGAATTAGTTAACTCAAATATGGTGCTCTGGGAGCTTAACCTTACTTTGTCTCATATTTTTCTATAATTGTAAAAGAGGCTGGTGTTTCCATGTCCAATACCTCGGGTGATTCAGAAATGCATGTATAAATATTTCAGGCGTTTAATCTGAGGTGTAGTGAGAGTCATACAGCAGAAGTAGATGGAACAGCTGTAGTCCTGAAGCATATACAAGCCAATCGTCGTAGAGTGGAATGCATCATTTGTGTAGAAGTCATGTAAGATATGTGTAAAACACATGGTTAAACGTGAATATTGAGAAAAGTCTTAACGTTCAGTCAAATTTAGCGTCCTTTTGCTTGAATACTTTGCAGATCCAATGGAACGCATTCTTTCTCAGTTCAGTTGTGAAACAAAATCTGGACATAGATACTTTATCTCTCCACCTGTCATTTTTTTAGCTTGGTAGTGAGGGTTTCTTTCATCAAAATCATAACAATCTCACAAAAGGTAAAGAAAACTACGTGCTTATGTGAAGCTAAGGTAATATGTAAAACAGATTCATTAATTGGCGGTCAATATTGTAAAAATGTATTGTAAAAACAACGGCCAGCATTTTAATATCAATTTTATTCATCATTAAGACAAAATGAAGTATGAGGAAACATTCAGTACTCATGTAGTGTGTGAGCAAAGCTCAATAACAAGCTTGAAAATGAACTTAGAGCAGTATGAATGATTTAACAAAACGTATAGGCAATGTGAACACCACTATTATTTGGGCCTTGACATTTCAATTCTGAAGGAAAAGGTAATAAATTTCATAAACAAAAGTGCCATTCTACAGTGGATCGTTTTGTACTGCTTGAGCTACAGCTATTTTTCTGCAGTGGTCAGCATATCAGAATGCCTTTTTTTTTTCCAGGTCCCATGTATTGATTTTCCCGTGTTCACCAGGCCATGTCATTTGCTTAGACTGCTTCCGACAGTATGGGTCAACATGCTTAAGTGAACGCAGATTTGTAGAGCATCCCCAGCATGGCTACACACTTCCATGTCCAGGTCTAGTGACGTTTTGTTTGAAGCAGATGTATATGCAAGGAAAAAATATGGATAGATTTAAGTGATAACTAGATTTGAAATTTTAGGTGTCAAGAACAGATCACTGAGATCATCAATCTTAACAACCCTGAACTATTTTATTTTCATTTTTTACTGTGTGTTCTTTCCGCAAAAACCATTAAAAGTAAGTTTGATTTCTTAGGTTTGGATTATTAGCCATGAAAATTTGTAAATAACAAGACCTTTCATGGGATCAATAAATGCAGTCAGTTTCACAGCTCTGAGGAGTCTGAATTCTAAAATTGATTATACTGATTTTCCGTTGAAGTACAGTTGTTTAAATAGTGAAGGTTTTTGATGATAATAATAAGAAATGGAAGAATTCTTTGAGACAATAATAGTATGTTGAATCCCAAGCATAAGATTTACCTGCTAGTGAACTGAATTAGAGAACTGTAATAAACAACTTTTCTAGATTTTATACGACTGAAGAGAAGGAATATTGAAAGAAATAAAATTTGAACTTGTGGAGTAATAATAATAATAATAATAATAATAAATGGCATTTATATAGCACCTAACCCTGTTTCACAGGCTCTAAGCGCTTTACAGAACTTATTTACTACAAATAATATTTAAAGACACAAACACACATACACATAATATATTTTACAGGCAATCTGGGTTCTATGGAGTGAAAAAATGGCTCTTGAGATGTTTCTTAAATGTATTGGGGTTCTCAATTTCTCTGAGAGAAAGAGGCAATGAATTCCATATTTGGGGGCCACAATATGAGAAGGATCTTTCACCCATAGTTTTCATGGAAACTTTAGGAATTTTCAGCTGTTTGGTGTCTACTGAAGACCGTAGAATGCGAGATGGTGCATAGGGGACCAACAGGTCACACAGATAAGGTGGTGCATTATTGTAGACACATTTGTAATCTAGCCTATAATTTGTGTTTTGTTTTGTCTTTTTTTTAACTTGAAGGAAATCACCTTTGAAAGTCTTTGTAATGCTGGGTAATGCTTTTGAAATAAAAAATTGTGCAATAAATAAATGGAAACTTTGCCTTTCATTTTATACATGTATATTAATTGAATAACAGCTTTTTTTGTACTCCCTGCAGCTGGTTGTAATGATTCACACATTGAGGAAAGTCATCATTTTCTTTTGCTGGGTCCTGAAAAGGTGAGGATTCTTTTCTTTTTCATGTACTAGTGAGAATAAGCTTTATTCTGTTATTCACTGGAGCCAGCAACATTTTATATTGTGTAGAAAGGGCCTTTGGCTGTCTTCTGTTGATTATGTAATAAAAATAATATCATGTTTTTCTATGCTGCAGCTTTCCCACCTTTTTTATTTGATGCCTCTTTCATAACGAGAAAATCACCGAGTCTCAGAAATCATATTGGCACTAGGAGTGCTTCAAATTTCTGGCTTCCACTTCAAGCCATTGAAAATCATCATTTTGGATTTGTCTCCAGTATGAAAGGTACAAAAGCTTTGGAGCAGAAGAGTTTGTGCTTCAGAATGGTGGTATGTTATGTCCAGCCCCTGGCTGTGGAATGGGCCTGGTTCCTGATGATGATGATCGATTTATCAGATGCCAGGAATGCAGGGTAAAGAGATCTTAATCTTTCTTGTTTATCAAACTTAAATTTCAAAATGAGGAAATGGAGTATGGGCCGAGGAAATATACGCATTCCCTGACTTAGTGCATCTTAGTGCACTGAAATTTAATTGGTGTTGTGCAAAATGGAAATAGTTCACTGCCATTAATTAATGCAAAAAGTAAGAAACCATTATGCATTTAAAATATAAAAAAATGCTGCTCTTGAGAGGGTGAGGTCTTAAGAGGATGATAATCCATGTCAGTCGAGAGCTTTGGACCTTGATCGTATGCACACTTATGGATTAGAAGTAGACAAGGGCAGGAGCAATGGGTTATACCATAAATATTCGTATACAATAAGAGAAATTTGTACCTCATTGAAGCCACAACTTTGAAGGGATTGGATGGTACACAGTTGTAATATTTTACAAGTTTTATCAGCGTTGACAGTCCAAAAGACTGGCACACGTTCAGTGCCAGGTAACACATCTCATGGGCCGTCAAGGAAAGGTCAAGTAATGCCTATTTTAGTGATAATTCAACAAAAAATAATGCCATGCATATTGAATTTGGTTGCTTGACCCTCATATTGGTCCTTGTGTGTGTTTCTATCTCGTAAATTATAATCATATATCGATGAAATGCCAAATATTATATAATGCACATAAGCCAAGGGGCAGAGCCACCTTGTCAGATCTGGCATTGATCAGGAGAGGAGGGGTGCTCGTGGGTGTTGCAAGTATTTAAGGTATGGGCCGAGATAAACAGGTTGTGTGTGCGGGGGTGACTCACCAGGCACTTTGCCAAGGTATGAACACCATTGTGCAAAGTAACGAACAGTACAGAATACAAATGCGCCCAGCTGTCTTTACCAACGAAGTTATGAAAGTGTTCCAAGGAAAATCTGCTGAATTTGGTCATATCTCAGTCAAGGATGATGGATGACTGCTGATTAATCAGGTTTTCCTATATATATCGGCCATCTTTGCAGTAAGGACCCGTGTATCACCATGGCAGTTGTGGCATTGATTTTGATTTGTTATCGGATTTGCACTGCAAGCACTTGAGGCGTCGTGAATTAATCAGAGGCGAGCTAAAAGTAGTTCGCTACAGTAAACAATGGCACATATGTACATGCACTTGAGAGACGTTCAGTCAATTCTTTCACTTAATTTCCCTTGTTTACACGGATGGTAGGAAATCTGCCAGCTTGGATCAATCCTTTCCACCCCTGTCATAACAGTCAACTGCAATACAACCAGCAGGCATTTTAACCACTTAGACATATCTTGAAGTTACACTCATCAGCTGATCCACCGGCCATCTTGGGTGTCGGAAGAACAAAACAAACAAAAACACTCTGTGACGTCATGCGCGTTCAACAAGCCTTTGTTGGTAGGGGACCTCACTCTAATTACAACAAAGCCAAATGGAGAAAATTCTGAGTTGTGTTCACTGCTCAGATATAGCTTTCATTGTAAAATATTAGTCTTTGAGTTTAGTTTTGACGAGGTTCCAACAGCCAACTGACAGTATGCTCATGGTGATGCATTTATTTAAAATATGATTTTATCTGTTTTACTCGTCTATTCCTATTTCATAGAGGTTCATTGTAAACGTTTATGTAACATGTTTCTTCAACAGTTTGAATTCTGTAGAGAATGCAGAAGAGCGTTTCACCCAGGTCCTTGTGATGAATATTTAGAATCACTGCGTTTAGATCATTCAGTAAGTTATCATAAAACTGTTTTCACTGTCCAATTGGAAAATGTCTAGGAATCTGAATAAGCATCTTTTCCATTTACAGTTTGCCAAGGATCATTTTTTTTTTTTTTTTTTTGCTTATCTTTACATCTGCATTGTTTTCTTTTCTCATTCCTTAGTTTCTGCCTCAGCATTTGCAATTACACTTTTTGAGACGAGCAGGTTAGCTTTCCTCAGCACCTTGATGCATAATATTTTATGCACCAATTAATGCTGCATTGGCGTATGCTGCCCAACTACTAAAAGAAGATGCCATTGAGCTATTTATAGATAGGTGGTGCTTAGTGATGAATGGGATTTTATAAACGTTTTGAAGGAAATCCACAGCCTCATATTTTATTTTCTGTTTAATTACTTAAGAGAAGTTGTAGTCAACTTTGCATCTTCTGTATTTTAATGATGAGACTCATCAATAATTCCTTGAGGGAGCAGTTTAGATTAATTGGTGGCATGCAGAGGTTTGGTAATGCCCCGGGGCCCCAAAACTCAAGCAAAGAGCTTGTTACTGAGAAATGCAAGAAAGGAAGACGTGAGACTGTAGGACAGCTTGTACAATGATGTTAACAGCGATAATTTCAATTTTGAAATACTTGAATTTTAATTTCACTCTTTGATTGGATGCCCCCTGAAATGGATGGCAGCCCCCCCCCCCCCCCAAATCCTTTCTGCACATCACCGATATAGATCTACATGTTATATGTGTCATCAAACTAAAGTGCATTAAAAATCAGTCTCAATTTCATGCCTGCATATATTGTTTTTGATTAGTCAGTCCTTGGTTATCTTTCATGACAGGATGTGACTGTATGTGATGAGCGTGCGGAGAGGGCATGCTGGGAGAGACAGTCTTTAAGTCTGATAGAAGAAACTACAAAAGCCTGTCCTGGATGTCAGGCCAAAACTGAAAGAAGTGGTGAGTTCCACCGGAAATGTCTATGTTGTCAGTATCTTTTTTCATAGCATAGGAAGATTTGTTTTAAAACAGCATCTTTTGGAATGCTTTATCATATGATTATTCATGCATCCATTATGTTTAGCACTATATAATGATCACAAGTGCTTTGAAGTTTGCTTTTCCTGTTACTTGATACAAAGAACCTTTGAAAGAGTACCTGTCGTGTCTGAATTGCTTGCACAAGTATTCTAATAGTAGTACTGTGTTAATTAATTAGCTGTGGTGCAAGGAATTTTTAAAGAAACATATGTCAGGAGAACTGAGCATATCGTCATGGTGCTAACCTTTTGGCCTAAGTTAGACTTAGGCCAAAACAGAATGTACCTGCCCTATCCATGGTGCATCTATTAATGTAAAAATGATTCAAAGTGCCAAGCCATTATACTGAAAATAAAACTTTTTGTAATAGCCTCTCATTCACAGATGTAGGCCATTTTGGTTCTGGGGTTGTTTCAGCCAACATGGATGATGGCCACTTTTACCTAGAGTCATTTTGGCCTAAGTCTGACTGCATTGCAAAAGAATAAATAAGTTTTTTTTTGCGATTATGTCAGAAGTGCATAAAATGACTTAGGCCAAAAGGTCAGCACCATGACGATATAAAGTATATATTTATCATGTTAATAGCCTTGGTGCAAGGAACTTTGAATCTGTCGGGAGGATTGAACTGTATTTATTATGTTAATAGACTTGAATAAGGCACTTTTCCTAGAGCATCTGTCGGGGAACTGAACTGCTTAATTGACTGGAGATAACTGAACTTTTCAACATGTATTTACTGTGCTTGAACTCTAGAGCTGCCTGCTACTTGCCATGTTTGTTCGTCACTTAATTTTTTGTTGGTGTGAGACCTTAAAATAATGAATTTGTGTGAAGCCTATTAAAGCACCAGTAAGGCATTGGTAAAGTGACAAAAATCTGAACAAAAGTAAATAAATAAGTGAATTTTCTCAACTTTTCCTGCTCCTAAGTAGCCCTGGAATTTATCCCTCACGCTGCGAGAGGTGTCAAAATATAGCACCGACTTTTCAGGCGTTCACTCTGCAGGGGCGTGTCAGTATGGCAAGGTCAAGCTGACTGCGCTGTGCGCAAGCCATATTTTCACGCATCAGGTCACTGTCCTCTTTGAGATGTAACTGCCATCTTATTGCTCACTGTATCTCTTCTAAATCAAAGACATTGTGATAAGGACATGTTAACCAGTGAACCACTGGTCGGACTAGCAAAGACTAAGCTTTCAGCGGCTCTCCCCACACTATCAGAAGGTGTTACATCGACTTGCGAACTGTTACCCAAAAAATGTGCAATATTATCTCATTTCCTCACAAGCTTTCCATCATCAGGACTTGTCTGTATCTAAGAACCAGTCAGAAACAAACTCTGAAAAGACCTTTGCCCCAAATGCCCACATTGGGTCATTAGTATGTGTCAATCAGGATGAAACCATTTGTTTAATGTTTGGGGGGCATGGCTAGTTATCATGCTTTGTTCTCAGGAAAATTACAGCTGTCAGTTTGGTATCATAAGTCAGATCATTGGTTAGAGACTTACAGACAAAGGCTCCGTTGGTTAATTCATTATCAAGTATGATAAGGCATAGCAGCGAATGTTTTTATACCAATCAAATACAAACCAAACCACATGGACAGCAGGAGTGTAGTCAGTGTTCATCGGCAAAGGTCAACGCGACCCAGATAAGATTCTGTGTGAGTAAGGTCACTGACCGGACAGCGGGCTTTACAGGTAGCGCACGGGCTGTGGGTTAACATTTTAGCCCTGGATAAGCCCTGGAAAATTATTCTCAAGGAGGTGCAGGAACCCTGTGTTGTTGTTGTTAGGGCTTGTTCATGGTTAGCTTTGTACAACATGTGGAGGGCTGTGTATAACTATCATTACTTAAGGAGAAGCAAAAACCTGCAATTATAACTTTCTCTGTCAGAATTAACAGTCTACATTGTAAAAAAAAAATGTTATTTAACCCTTAGTTTCCAGAATTTAACCCCCAACTTACAACCCAATGTATAGGCTGTCAGTGGTTATAAGTATGCCAAATATCGCAATTTTTAAACATGTTGAGTTACGATAATTTACAATGTGGCCCCTCATTGTGTGTCTTTTGTCTTTGGCACGTATAGATCAATAAATGCATCTTATTATGAAGTTTTATATGGAAAGGCATGTTGATGTCACGGGTTTTTTTGTTTCTTCATTGATTTGAAACTGACACCATCTTAGTTATGAAAATAATTAGAGTTGCCAAAAAGATTTACAATATGTGCATTTTTAGTCTCAGTAGGATAGGTTTAAGGTCTTTATTTGACAAAAGACACCGTTTCCCTTTTTATATAAATTTAGTCTTGAATTTTTGACATTTAGAACTTTAAAAAATGTGATACAACATCATATTGCCATCTTTCAAGGTGAAAAAAACTTATTAACAGCTACTCACTAATGTTACAAGCAAAATTCAGCTGAAAATTGTGTAAAAATGCCATCAGCTTAAGATTATTCACATTACATTTGGTCAAAGCTTTGGTGTACACACTGTACAGAATTTCTCTTAAATCAAATTTGGGTAGTCTGTTTCATTTATACATTACTTTTTTGGTATCCTCACAGGTGGTTGCATGCACATGATATGCAGTCGCTGCTATAAGGAATGGTGTTGGATATGTGTGAAACCGTGGAACAGAGATTGCCAAGCTGATCATTGGTTTGGATGACAGAGACTTGTCACTTATATATATATTCTCATAGATGATAGTTTCTATTGATGATTTTGTTGTATAGTGGAGTACCAGATACACTGATCTATGTGGTTTAAATTGCTCAAGAATTTAAAACATGGTGTTCTTTCAAATTGGATCTGTGGTCGTCCTAACTGTCATTATGGGTGCCTTGACAGATTCTTTTGTAATGCGCAGGATTTTCTTCCCTGTTTCAAAAACCAACGTAAATTTGCATGCATGGGGCTCCCAAAACCCTTGTGGCCCCAGGGCAACTGCCCAATATACCCATGTGTTAAAATGGTTATGATTAGATCAAAATGTATTTCTAGTTTTAGTTCCAATTCTCATCAACTCAATAACATGCATAATGTGATGATTTTTTATGGATGAAATCAAACTGGAGAAAATTGAAATATAGCAGGGGTGGCCAAGCCATGGCTCTTTCACCTTTAACCCTCACCCTGCGAGGGGCGGCAATTGTCGGTATTTACTCGCAAGCGCTCACGCCGCACGGGCGGCAAAAGTCGGAAAGGTCAAGCTGACCGCGCCAACCGCAAGCCGTATTTTCACGCATCAGGTCACTGACCTTTTTGAGACGTAACCACCGTGTTATTGTTCACTGTATCTCTTCTAAATCAAACGCATTGTGGCATGGACATGTTAACCAGTGAACCACTGGTCGGAATCACAAAGACTAAGCTTTCAAAGGCTCTCCCCACAATTTCAAAAGATGTAACATCGACATGCGAACTGTTGCTAAACAAATTTGCAATATTATCTCATTTTCTCACAAGCTGACCACCATCTGGAGTTGTCTATATCTAAGAACCAATCGGAAACAACCCCTGAAATAATCTTTGCCCCAAATGCCCACATTGGTATGTGTCAATCAGGATGTAACCATTTATGTAGGGCTTGGGAGGGCGTGGCTAGTTATCATGCTTTGTTCTCACGAAAACTACAGCTGTCAGTTTGGAATCATAAGTCAGATCATTGGTTAGAGACTGACAGACTAAGGTTTTGCTGGTTAATTCATTATCAAGCGTGATAAGGCATAGCAGCGAATGTTTTCATACCGATCAATAAAAACGGAACCACGTGGACAGCCTTTGTGGTCATCGCATAGCAGCACGGGGTATGGGTTAATATGTGGCTCATAGAAATATGTTAGCTGAGCTCTTTTTTCATCTTAGTGTTAATATTAAAGGTTCCCTCATTTCATGTACCAACCAAGGCATCAAGAACATGTTTTGATCTTGTCAAATTAACTTGTTTAAATGACATTTGCACATTTAACTTAGATATTCACGAAGTTCATTACTGAATTTGATACGTTCACTATAGTTAAAACAATCATCAGTGAAGATTTTGAAAACATTTGGTAAAAATTATGCATGTGCTTTTTCGGTTACTGAAACTAATACATATTAACAGTTTAGAAAACTGCACACATGAGTTAAAAAGTTGCATACATGCACATGTATTTCTTAATATTTATATAAAATTTTTGTAAAATGTGTATGTAGCACTAAAAAATGTACGTGCAAATTTCATTCATATCTTGTGGCTTTTGAACATCTGGAGTTTATCTTATGTGGCTCTTACATTGAGCAAGTTTGGCCACCCCTGAAGTTTAATATATAGTGTGCAAATAAAATTGTTTGATAAAATATCAAAACAATTATTTATGGTTATCAGCAATGTCTCGATGGGAGTTCAGAAAATGATACCTAAGTTTTAACTATTCTTGACAAATATTTTTTATATTTTCCAGTTCCTTATGCGCCATGAACCAAAAGTATTTTAATGAAGTTTTTGTCAGAGAGATCTGAAATTTTTATGTCTACAGATATGATAATGATGGCCTATACATGGTGCAACTGCGGATACAGTGGCATGGTGCTTAGAGAGGTTAAAGCTTGGTTTGCATTTGTACGGAAATGGCAGAAAGCCTTCAAATAGTGAAATATAAAGGATATTGTCATGTACATGTGTATATATAGAAATGCCATTTCCTTACACATGGAAACACTCTTCCTTTTCACTACTTGATGGATTTTTGACATTTCTCGTTGCCATTTCCATTACACATGAAAACACAACTTTACTCTGGTGTGAGAAGTCCCAGGTGTGAATCCAAGCCTTACTCTTTTTGTTGCGCTGACAAAAGATTCTGGGAAAATGCACAAATCTTGTTGGGGTGTCTTGACATTCACACTGCTGCTCTTCAGTGCTTCTGTCACTTCCCACAATGTAGGGCACTGCCCACATAAATATCTGCATTTGGATTATAATGCTGTGTAGGCAAAATTTATTTTCAATCACTGGTAAGCCTAAAATAAAAGTGAAATCAGTACAACTGCAGTATTGCGTTTCCACATTCAATTCAAGTAAGGATTTTTATTTGGAAATTAATATCCCTTATACTATAGTGTACTTGTATGATAGCAAATTTTGGTTGTCGGTGATGCTGGACTAACACTACCAACGTTTTTTCATACTGTTTGCTCCATTACTGTATGACATACCAAAAGGTTGATAAAAAATTACTTGCAGTTAGGCCTATTATTCTCACTGGCCTGTTCAAATATGGGTAGACTTAACTGAAATATCTTTTGTCCTCTTGTAACTGAAATAAAGTGAAATCAGGACAACCACAATATTGTGTTTCAACATTTGAGTAAGAATTTTTGGTTGGAAATTAATATCCCTTATGTGGATCCAAATACATGTGACGGTCTTCATCGATGGCCATGCTGACTTCATAAATTTTTTATTAATGTTTACCCCATTGGTGTATCATACCAAAGGATCTGTGCGTGCAAGTCTGGATTGCTATTATTATTTATTTATTTATTTTTTACTTTCCACGTTTGATTTGTTATTCTGCAAGTCCAGAGTGCCATATCTTTTTATGCAATCACCAGTTGCCATAGAAATTATTGTCAAGCAATATGGTTTTATGGAACTTTATAACTAATTTGAGTATCCTGACTGGAGTTAGATTGTTTATTTAGTTTCTTTGTCTGACATTAAGGGTTTCTTATTGACATTGTGATTGAAACTTTGGAGTAACAGCAGGGAAATTCTGTGATATCATCAGTGCCTTATTTTCTTAACTACATGTATGTACATGTGCCTGTGTGAATGTTTATTTTGTCACCATAATGATTATTGCAGATGTGGTGACTGTGAAATCACACCAATAATTAATGGAGATAAATGTGATACATGATTTCTTTCTCAGGCCATAGCCCAGCTATTTAGTGTTCGTAAGAGTGATCAGAACAAAAGAGTACGTGGCATGTGTTCGTTTTTACAAAATCAGTATTTCTCAATAATCAGGGTACTTGTTACTTTGAGTTTGAGTTTGGGTGTCACGGTACGTCAGCAGGAAAATGGCCGTTCTGCACCTTTCATGGTCTTTCTTGGGCAGCCTATTAGTGTTTGTTATTCAGAGGTTCACCAATTCAGTGTTTCACAAGTAGAAGTAAAATAGTTCCTCATAAAGTGCAATATTACATTGGTAAAATTCCCAAAAATGGTTTGTGTAGATTTGAAAGGAATGATGTAAATGTGTATGTAAAAGTTTTTAAATCGAGTTGTAGATCCTAGTCTCTGTCAGAAAGGACATGCTGCACTGTGGGTCCCCATCTGAAATGCCTTCTTTGGATGTGCATGAAATCCATACATTCTGTCAAAATATGCTTACTTGATAGTTGGCAAGTGCATACCATACATTCAAAGGAAGGGGGAGTAAAAAACAGTGTGTGAGGTAGGTAAGACCCAGAAGGAGCCTACTTAAGACAATTTCATCTCTCCAAGTTCATTTTCTTACTGAAGAGAAGTTCAGAATTGTGAACTGGATGATACTACATGTTTTGAGACTCTGAAGAAATTTTTTTGTACTCAGTCCTGATTGATCTGAACTTCTGTATTATTCTTTGCCTGCACCTGTAAAGTTAAGAAGTTGGGGAATATAAATTTATTATGGGGGAAGAGTTGAAATTGCTACTTCTGTACAGTGCTCAAATGTGTTTTTACATTGAAATTCACCAAAGACATCTGATTTTTCTTATGTGCAGCCTGATTTATATGAACCTTTGAGAATTTTCTTGCCAACAAATGTAAAAGTTTCAAAGTTGCGGAAAATACATTTGTTTATAGGAGAAAAGTTCAGAATTTTACTCTGGCTATCCACATATACTAGGCAATGCTCACTTAATGTTTTAAATTTTAAGATTCTCCGAAAAAATCTTGACGTCTCTTGTATTCAGCATGGATTGATCTGAATTTTTAAAACTTTCTTCAACAGCACTTGAAACTTTGGAAGTTGTTGGAAATATAAACACAAATTTGTTAAGGGGGATTGGTTAGGACTGTGAAGTGGTAATTTTACTTTAATTTGCAATCTGTAGTAATGTTGTTTTTGTGTGTGTGTGTGTGTACATGATGGCTGGGAAATGTACGAAGCTGAGAATGGTGACAGTGTGGCTCAGAATCTGCTCTCAATGGTCAGAAACATGTAGCATATTACATGTAATGTTACATTGATTATTTGTGTCATAAACTGTTAGATCTTTACAATTATGAACAATTGACATTAAAAGAATGGAGAGTTGATTTTTTATGACAAATGAAATGTCCTGCCATCCATAATGGATTTGAAAAGGGGATTCTTGTTTTTGACAATTATGTTTTCTGATTTTGATAAAGCAGATCATCAGCTGGTGGACCAGGGAGCACTCATGCAGTTGTAATTGTATAGTACTATAGTACAGTCCTATGTTTATCATGAAAGTCTGATCTTGTGATGGGCAACAGAATCATTCATAAGAGCCTTAGTTTTCGATACTTGCAAGGGATAATGTGTCTATTTGCAGTGCATGGAATTGTTCCCAAAACAACACTGAATAAGTGAATTATTGCTGCTACAATATTAGAGCCAACATGTGTCAAGAAACAGAGTAGCCTACATGTACATGTATCACTAGACATTTTTTTCTGTATGTAAGAGTATTAAGAGACCAGCAGACAGAAATACATGTAGATGAAAAGACAAACAGACAGAAATGCACACAAATGTACTATAAGTCATCAGAGGCAAAGAGATAGAAATATACACAAAGTCATCAGAGACATAGAGATAGAAATGCACACAAAGTCATCAGAGACAAAGAGATAGAAATGCACACAAAGTCATCAGAGACAAAGAGACAGAAAGGCACACAAAGTCATCAGAGACAAAGAGATAGAAATACACACAGTCATCAGAGACAAAGAGATAGAAATGCACACAAAGTCATCAGAGGCAAAGAGATAGAAATGCACACAAAGTCATTAAGACGAAGAGACAGAAATGCACACAAACATAAGAGACAACGAGATAGATATACACATAATTCAGAGACAAACAGAAATACATGTACACACAAACATCAGAGACAAACAGATATAAATACACACAAACATCACAGACAAGCACTAGAAGCAGATAGAAATGCACACAAATATCAGAGACAAACAGAAATGCACAAACATAAGAGACAAACAGATAGAAATATACACAAACACTGAAACAGAGACAAACAGACACACACAAACAGATAGAAATACACACAAACATCAGAGACAAGCAGACAGAAATACATACAAACATACGAGACAAACTGACGGAAATACACACAATAAGAGACAAAAATACGTGTAGTTGTGTATACAAATAAAGATATAGATAAGCAGACAAATCCATGTAAGAAATTGACAAGAGGTAAGCAAATTTTATAAGAGACAAGCAGACAGAAATACTGACAGATTTTATATATTAGAGACAGACATTAAATTCAAACACAAGCCCATTGTCCTTGCACTTTAATTACAAGTACCTGTCTATCAGAACAACAATTTATTCAGATCAGCGTACTTCCTGACAGGATTCAGAGTTGATCTTCAAATTAAAACTATCTGTATTAAAAATCATCTAATTAACCACACACTACTGAATTAATCCTCACCAATTTTGAATTTATCCCAACAATCAGAACAAAAAATTATGTCGACAGCTGTGAATTTCTTTCTATGCACATGTAATTATAGACATGAATGTTCTTGAAAAAAAACTGCGTTCTCTAATAACTTTATACTGAATGATCTCTTTGGGTAATATCTGTTCTTACTGTCTCGCTCAAACGCGCATGGATCTTGGTACACTTAAAATACTTTCGTCCTATTACATGTGTAAGTAAAATAACTGCATGGCCACTTTGAAACAATTATACATGCGTGGACTAAAGTGAAATATCCCCTTATAACCGTATGTTCCTTTTGAAACAAATGACACTTAAGTGCGTATAGGTGTAACTGAAAAAAATTCGTCTACTACTTGATAAAACTGAATGTCCCCTCTGAAATATTGGTGATGTGCATGTACAGTCATTTTTTCCCCTCCTAAGTCATCCCAAATCATGATATTACATGCCCCCCCCCCCCATCAAATCTTCCGGTGCATGGCGGCTGAGCATGCGCACGTGCGAGGATTGGATGTAATCCAAAAAGAAGAATTGAAGCTTCTGGTCGGAGGAAACATAATTATGGCGATGGAACTTCCGATGAAAGACAACACAAAATATGAACCGTCGCAAGAGCACAAGTTCTAATGTACCAAAAGAAACAAGTCTTTGTATTGCACCGTACTCCCTAACAAAAGTCACTCAGTATCAATCATACCCAATCCTTTTCTGAAATAAGCAAGACCAAGCTTTAATATTGTAGTGACCGTATCAAAATAATCATATACATGTACATGTATATTATCTTTAATTCTTGTTAGATTCTTGGGCCCAGATAAAAGCATTACCAAAGTAATGACTAGTTCTGACTGCATTACATAAACATTTTCGAAAGTTATGCGAGTGGTTGGGGACCGTTCACAAATGATGTTAGCCAAAATTTGGCCAAAAATGACCCCCCCCCCTCCCCCATTGTCATCTTCTGTCATCTTTCTCATGCCCTCCCCCCCCCCCCCCCCCCACCAAGTTGACGTCAACCAAAATGTACATGTACATCTAGATAGGACCCGTACAGGATGCATTTAATATATATATTCACCTTTGATCTTTATTTTAAATCAAAATAAAAACTATTGTTTATCAAAAAATACCTCAAAGAAATACCTGAACTGTCAAATCCAAATTTAACCAAGCAAAATAATTAAAACAAATAGATTCGATAGCAAGCATGGATTGGATATCAAGCATAAACAAAGCAAAAAGATTGGAGTATCAGTATCATCTCAGCTTGGAAAAAATAAATATCAAATAAATCACAGGAAAAAAAATGAATTTAATTATGCATGGCACATATTATTTGGCGCATGAAAATATCCTGGAACTGTAAACAAGTGGGGAGGACTTCCATACATGTATATATACTGACTGGTGTACGATTAAAGTAATTTAAACATCATTTTTTCTTAATTATAATTAAACGTAATACAATATTAACGCAACACATCTTTCAATACTAGATTGGATCCTTTTGTTCTCAATGTTAAGAGAAGCAAGATGGCTGTAATCGTCTACCAGTCAGTAGCCTATGGAAGTCCTTCCAACAAGTATTCTGTATATTCTCAAAAAAATTGAAACTGATGATATCAAGCAACAAACTCTGGAATTTCTCTGACTACAGACCCATATTATTCAGATCACACTACACAAGAAGATTTCTTATGAATTAAAACATTGGAAACATCTTCATCGTTCACAGAACTTGCGGTACCGGTACTAGAACTTGCTTGAACTGTTTTAGATGGTGTTTTGGCAAAGAAAGAAATGATGGATGAACTTGACTTGATCCGTGCCGCTTTTAATTTCAAACTATTTATTTCTTCATTGTATTTGGATAGATTCCCTTGTTTGATTTCAGTTTTTAGGACTGTCCATTTTTCATTGCATTTACTTTGAACATCTGTGGGTTTTAGATCAGGATTTGCAGCCTGGAATGCCCTGTAAAATTCTGAGTAATATTTGCTTCGATCCATTGTAAGTCATTTCAAATCTGGAAGGAAAAAGTGGAAAAAGATGAGATTTAGATTTTAGAACATTTTTATTATCGAAATTGAGATGAAGATCTTCCTCTCAGGCGAGCCACTGACATCATTCTCATCCAGATCTTCCACCTTCTGTTGGACTACAGGCCCCAATCCTTTTCACTCATAATTTAGTTCTAATCTAGCTTCTAGCAGTCTGTGCTATGGGGAGATAACTGTTAATACCGTACTGTTCATTTTAGGCCAAGAAAATGTGGTCTATATTTTTCTTCTTGATTTGAAGATTTGACTTTTCTTTTTACCAACCTTTTAGAGCATCATGGTTGATGTCAACTTTGTAAGGACCCCCCCCCCCTCCTCCCCACGTCAACTTCTGTCAACTTTTCTGACCCCTCCCCCCTCCGAGCTGACGTCACTTGTGAACGGTCCCTTGGTGCTCAGATTCTAAAGGCCACTTCACAAATAAACATCTGAGCAGCTACTATTTGAAACATTTTTTTTCAAGGAACAAATCATGTAACAAAACAGAACAAATTTTAAATTAATAATGAAAAATGTCCTCACTTCGTCAGATGAGTGGATCTAGTAATATGTAGCCTAATTCAATGAATTGAAAAGCGTTTTCACATAAATCATACAATAGAACAACGTTTTATTCAAAATAAATAGGGGGAAAAAATTCATAGGACTCATCCAACTTTTGCTTTTGTTCAAGGAACAAATTAACTCATTCACTTCCAGCCAGTTTTTTTCAGAGAACAATAGTTCTCACATTGTCGTCTTTGATAGACGGTGATCAGTGAAACGGCTGTAAAAAAGTTTTAGAGAATTGTGATAAAATGCCAAATTATTGGTAATCAAACAAAGAATATTTCTCACAACAATTTTTGTATGTTACTTGAAGCAGGTGTGTCGTGTTTTTTTTCCGGCGTATCGATCAGAGCGGCTTGTGGTAACGAGTTAGTTAAAACGATAAGAAAAATAATTTTGTTGAAAATCTAAATGGCGCAGAAATGGGATGGAATATCCCCTCTTATATATATGTTAAGAATATACCGTTAGAAATAGATGGGGGGAATTCTCCTCTTCATGAGACGAATTTAAACAGTACCGTAATCCAGATTTCTGTGAGCAGTTTGTTTTCTCCGCTTCATTATTCTAATGCTAGTTTTCCGATCCGTTTCTGGACCCAGGGAGGGATACGGCTGGGGCTGCTCCAGGCTAGTCTGGGATTAAAGACCGTGCCCCAGAGGGAAATCACAGCAATTATGAGCGCGAGCAGCACACCAGACGGATGCAAGTGTTGGCCGATGGCATACAGCATCAAAACATGGACCACTGTGTCAAAGAGGGTGCCCAAAAAGTTACCGATGTGATATTCTCTGTTGTCTCTGAACCATTCTAAGCTGCTCCAGTCGATGATCTGGCAAAAGCGAGTAAATTATTTACTGTAAATTATGAGTGTGAAGTAATTTCATTTCTTTTTTCTTTTTCGGCAGCTACGAATTTGGCCTTGTTTGCACTTGCTTTGTTGGGGGGGGGGGGGGGTCCGGGGGGGGGGGAGTGCAAAGGTTGGGATTGTTTACCTGCAAGGCCCAATAAAATATTCCTTTGTGAAATGACCTCAGCAACGTTTTCGGTTTTTGGACTGCACAGCTTACATAAACAAATATAAAACATTATTATTATTAACTGTGATAAGAAACTCGTCAGGTACAGCGAGACCATAGAAGTAGGAAGTACCTCCTACTTCTATGAGCGAGATGATCATCTTCAGAGGCAGAGTGGATTCTTTAATTAGATGTTTCGGCCTTTAATTTTCTGACATCTTCTAGAACCCCGGCCACATCCCGGTCTTTTCAAACCCCACCAGTACATTAACATTTTTTAAAGAATTTCGTTATGCATTGAATTTAAACTAAGCAGTGCAATGATTGGCTCGCACACTAGGCGAAAGATTCTCTCACATAGGCAATCTCAAACTGCCCCTTATGCCATTTGGCTTTATTCTTACCTCTCAAGCCGAAAATGGAAAGGCAATTTTGTGGTTTTTTTTTTTTTCGTTTTTACAAAGAAATAATAGCAAAGTATAGAGGCTACAAAAAATTCTAAGATCTGTCAAAAAATGCCAAGATCCCAAAACTTAATCCCTAAAATTCCAACGCTGGTCTCAATGGAGAACTTGAAGCCCCGAAGACTATCTATACTATAGATAGAATGCGCATGACGTCACAGAGTGGTTTCGTTTTGGTTTTCCGCCATGTTGTTTGGCCAGTGGAGTCGATTCAAGTGAGTGCGAAGCGTGACGAATTCCACTTGGATATTAAAACAGTTACAATGATAGCGAAATGCATCGTTGTTGGTTGCAGCAACAAGGGTGGAAAGGGTGGCTGTAAGATGTTCAAAGTCCATAGCGTCCGTGTTAATGAGGGAAAGGAAGTGAAAGAATTAACGGAACGTCGACGTCGTCTGTGGTTGAAGGCAGTGAACAGAAAGGGAATTGACTCCAAAACTCTGAAGCCGCACCATTTTGTTTGTGCGAGCACTTCGTCTCAGGTAATCATCATTTTAACATCTTAATTGAATAAGTGATAAAATTAAGCCTGTTATTTTCGTTGCAGGAGAGCTAGATCTAGATCTCCATAGGCTATATGTATTGCACGATATTGCAGGCCAGATAGATCTAGCCTAGGGCCCTAGAGCAATATATTATATCCGAGTGAAGGTAGGTGTCTGACAGAATTAACGGTTAGGACCAGGCAGTTCGGTAGTAGGTTTTGGAACTGGGCTAGTTGTGAATTTCTTTCAAGTTGAATCATTAAGAACATCCTACTTGTTAGTGTGTTTTCTGGAGGCAAGCAGGTTCAGTAAATTCCTTCTGAACTGCACTGATCAAGATCCTAGATCTAGTAGGCCTGATTTCATCCATTTTAAACAAGTTCAACATGTTGTCCTTTCAGATTACTGTTGCTTAATGATACAGTGTAATTTAATTTGATACAATTTTATGTTAAAACGACAAGGCAAAACTGAGCTGCCACAGATAGGTTGGGGGAATTCCCCCCATTATTGTAGGTGATACACGTTGAAACTGCGGTCACAGAACAGTAATACTAGTAGAACACAAAGATAACTGCTAATATGTGGAACCAGAGAATATTAATTTCAAATTTTTACAATTCTTGATCTGCATAGCATTGACTGGGTCCAAATGGTTTACTTTAGCGTCTTCTACACTGCATTCCTCCATTGTTGTGGACAGGTCTAGCCAAACAACATGGCGGACCCGGAAGTAAAGTGAAATATGCGCATTCTACCTATATATATTTGTGGACTTGAGATTTTTCATTGCAAACGGCTTCTGAACCACTCAACACTCAGACTTCAAATTTTATATGGTGCATCAGAATGGATGTAAGGGTGCACAGGTTTTAATAGAAGTCTCAAATCGGTGTAGAGTTTTTTTTACAGGAAATTTATTGTTTCCCCAATTTTCATTAGGCTCATTGACATGCTGTAGGTTTTTATGACATCATCACTTCCTGAAAATTTTCGGTGCGCACCACTGTACACTGTGCAGGCCTACTGCCCTATCGCTGAGTTTTTGGGATGACCCAACGCATCTCGGCTTTTGTTCTTATTCCTTTCGGTCTGAAGTGGTGTCCTTTGTTGTTGCATCTCTTCTTATACGATATCTATGCAGCATTAATGCCTTTCTTAGTTCACAGGCGTCTTAAGTTTCACCAAAAAAAAAAAAAACAACAACACAAACCTGTTCATCGAACAGGTACTCAGCTAGTACATGTATAAAAGAAGATCCATGGTTCATCCAAGAAATCCTGAAATTTAGAATGCACTAAAAAAAAAGCATCAGGGAGTGATGGATTGATAGTAGTACATGTACACTGGTCACCAGGTATCACGATATTGTATACTTCAATATCAGGTATCGGGCACGGAGTGTGATACACATTTTGACGTAGTGAGAAGGGGCCTAATCAATATCGCAGTGCTTCCAAGAGGGCAAATATAATTATTGTTGGCATCGTAATTAACAAGAAAAGAACACGTTCTACGAGTTACAGAGAGAGAGAAAAGGAAAATATGCGACCCCATTAAAGTATCCATAACTATTCATTTGTTTTGTTGAAAACAAGATTTACCTTTCTAACTGCAACATCAGCCAATCATCTAATTTAATATTCCCCATGATCAATCTTTTTATAAGAAATATATACAAGTACACCGCATTTATACCAAAATTCTCATTTGCTATGAGATGGAATTCTACAAATTAGACAATGCTTTTTTTTTTTCATTTTTGTGAGCCGTAATTTTTTTTTTTTTTTTAAACCTATTTTTTGTTTGTTTAAAGTGGACGAAATTTGGTGAAAAAATATTGTTCCAATTACGACATGAGGCGACAAAAGTTTGTATGGAAAACAGCTTGATCTCTCATGAAGAAATCTGGAAAAACAAAATAATTGCTATGACTTGATTATAGCGGCAGGGAAGGGACTTAACACTTAAGTATACTTACTCTCTTAGCAGTATGAGATTTGTCCCACATCACAATGAAATACAGATGTTGGAAAATCTGGATTAGCGCTAGGCATTTCATTTTGCCGGTCAGCAGGAAAGATGAGATAAAAACTGCCGTAGTATCAAACACGAAGTAATAACGAATTCCAACCAGATCTTTTCTGGGAAGCGTCCGAATGCCACACATTACCAGTGCATGCAAAACCGCGTGATACAGTTCCACCGAAAACAAGAGCGTGCATGCTATATAATACACCTGTATTGCCATGATTTCTGTAATCTGCCCATGGAAGGTACCGGTAGGGCTTTAATTTGGAAGTGCATAGGTGGGGGAGATATTCCCTCCCCATGCACTTTGCTTAGGTAGGGAAAATAGTGTACTACGTCATCGTCATCACTAAACGTGTGGATTATTATAGGTCTAAATTTAGTTCATTTGATTTGAATCGCGATATTCGAATCAGTTGTCGGTGAGCCAGTGGCGGCAGGAGCGAATCACCATTCGAGTCAGACAACGACAGGAGGTTATATGAATCAAAATCATTCGAATCAGTCGGCGAGTCAGTAAAATTAAAAGAGACAGACGGACGGCCTAGACCGAGTTCAAAGCAAAACGCAGTGACAAAGGCTCGCTGCTCCATTGCCCACCCCGAGCAGGGAAGGTCAAGATAGAAGCCGACTTCGTGGTGCTGCGGCATGATCTATAAGGTAACCGTGCACATACTGAACTTGTGTGTGTGTGTGTGTGAGGGGGGGGGGGGTAAATCAATCAATTTCTTTATTCACCAAAATTGAAAAACAAACAAACAAAAATCTGCGTGTACAACACTGCACTGGCAAGAAGCAAATTTTTAATATTAGCTAGAAATAGTTTCAAAATTTTTGTTTCTCCTAGATCCTCTCCCCGTGTAATTTGTGGAGAATGAAATGAAATGTGAAGGGTTCAGTCGTCGAACAACTGATTAGTCGAAGTTTCATCACTATCCAGCAATCCTAAAGTAATCCTCTGCATAGGGTGTTTGCACAAAGCTATGGCATCGTCCCCTCATAGATCCGCTGTTTACAGCATTGGCCAACATCTGTTTGATGGAGGGAACCCATCCCTACGGTAATCCTACCTACTCTACGGGGATATCTTACACAAATCTACGTCAAATTGACGTAGGGGTGCTAGCTGGGAAATTCCCTGGAATGCTTGACTTATAAGTGCCTCAACAAATTAAATCACAATGTATTCTTTATGCAAGTGTGCTTCACTGTGTTTTCCTAAGTAAGCAGGAAACAGCTTGTTCCCCTTGCTCCTCTCCCAATTAATCCACTCTGGACTGTTCATAGGCGCCATGCTCATTTACAATAATAATTACATTCTGGTTCCATGGGCTTAAAATTAAAGCCTATCAAATTCATTGTCCCCTCATACATGAACAAAGACATAGGCTAGTAAATTAAAGAAGCATAAAAACAACAGAAAATCTACGGCGTCGCCCTTCTTCTTACAGCTTTTTCTTTTTGCTATATTTTGACAGAGGTGGGCTAGGTTTGTTGTCACCAATGGGTCGTAACGGAGAGAAGCGCTGATTTGGCTTCTTAAGGCCTGTGTCCACTATTACGATATCAGAATTCTGCAGGAGAAGAAATCAGAAAGTCAGATGCAGAATCTGAACTTTCTGATTTCTGTTCTGATTTCGGAGGGTGTGTCCACTATTATGATGTCAGAATTCTGATCAGAATAACAGCTCCAAAATGACGTCCGCTTACAGTTCTGACAGTGATGATGACGATTTATTTGAGACTCTGCTAGCCCTGAAACATATCGAATCACGGCAAAAGAAGAAAAGAAGACGCAGTGTATGGGTTCGTCCATGGATTCAGCGTCGTGAAAACTATGGTGCTTACACCAATCTTTTAAAGGAATTGGCTGCTGAAGACCCACCCACATACACCTCGTTTCTGAGGATGGATCTGTGCCACTTTGAAGTGCTTTTGGAACTTGTAACACCTCTCATCAAGCGACAAAATACGCATATGAGGGAAGCAATACCACCTGGGGAGCGACTGGCACTGACTCTGAGTTTTTTGGCCTCAGGTAAACACTCAATGTATGTGGCTGCCTAATGCAGTTTGATTTAGTCCGTTTGTTAATTTGTTCGTGTAAATAATGATATGACATTAATTTATTTTAGAGTATAGTCATAATCATAAATTGTTGTTGCAAAATATCTGATTATTTCTTCAGTTTCATGCATGTTTCTGTTGTTGTTTTTTTCTGCAGGCAGCAAGTTTCGCAATCTGCAATATTTATACAGGATTCCTCCATGTACAATTTCCAGGATAGTGCATGAAACATGTATTGCAATCTATGATGTCCTAAAAGAGAAGTATCTTCAGGTATGTGGTTCTGATGTGAAGGGCATATTTTTAGTTTATTGAATGTTATTTTTTTTAATATATATTGTATAAAATGCAATGGTAGAGGGAAAATGACATCAGTTTCACTTTATTGTAACTACCATTTACCATAATATTCCCAAGAGATAACCTGTATGCCAAATAATACTACTAACAATAACAGTGTGTCTTGTCACATGAGACTCACACTCACAGACCATCAACATCAAAAGTGAGGAAGGTGAGAAAAAGAAAGGAAAAGAAACTGGCAGAGAAAATTGAAAAAAAAAAAGAAACAACAACAAACAAATGTAGCTAGGAAACAAAATGACTCAAATAGCAATCTTGTCAATGTTCAATTTTTAATTTTCTTACTCAGCATCATCAGCTGTGTACTCCAGCATGAGCTTCGTAATTTCTCTTCTTAATGCCATGGCCTTTCGTTGGTCCATGGCATCAAGTTGGACACACATGTCCATTGCAAAATAATAATGTCTGGATGACTTATTCTGTGCCTTCTGCTGCCTTTTCTGGTATATCTCTTTTAAAATTTCAGTCCCGTAATCGGGAGAAGGCTCCCGCTGCCTTTTTCTTGTCTTGCCTGGAGTAGCTGCTCCCTCACCAGTCGTCTCAAGATTTAAAATATCCCCCTCCTCATTCGTGATGGTCATTGTTACATGTCCTCTCCACTATGTCCTCTCCAAAAAGGAGTGGGGATGACCCCGCAGGTGAAGGTTCACTCTCTCCTAAATTCAAACTGTCTTGTTGGATAGCTTGACTGGTGGTGGGATTTTGTGCAGGGGGCTGGAAATAGAAAGTCATCCATTCTTAATGTTTGGTTTGAATAAAATAATACATTGTAGATCTAATATGGTTAGCTTTGAAAAAAAACACAAAAAAAACCACCCACAACAATAAAAATACAATTTATTACACTATACAGTTTTATATTCTTTATTCACAGACTCTGCGGACAGAGGAAGACTGGCAGAAAATTGCTGAAGGCTTTGAGAGGAGGTGGAACTTTCCCAACTGTTTAGGGGCCATTGATGGGAAACATATAGCTCTGAAGGCACCAACAGGACAAGGTTCTGTCTTCTATAACTACAAACATTTTCATAGTATTATTCTGTTGGCACTGGTTGACAGCAGTTATAAATTTATTTATGTGGATGTGGGGGCCAATGGCAGATCGGGGGATGCTGGAGTCTTCAGGGACTCACCACTCTTTAAACGACTGGAAACTGGAACCCTACATGTTCCTCCTGCCAAGCCCCTCCCAGGGACTGACTGTCCGTCACCGTTTGTAATTGTGGGTGATGATGCATTCCCACTTAAACCCTATTTGCTGAAACCTTTTCCCGAGAGGTATGATGTACCACAACAGGAAAGAGAAAGGAGACGCATCTTTGACTACAGGCTATCAAGGGCGCGCCGCTGCGCAGAAAATGCATTTGGCATCATGGTACAGCGGTTTGCAGTCTTTCAAACGACCATTTCGCTGGGCCCTGAAAAGGCAACAAATGTAACATTGGCAGCCCTTGCCCTTCATAATTATCTGATGAAGGAGATGGATATGGCTTATTCAACAGGAATAGACCATAAGCTTAATGATAATAATTTAAGATGCATACAAAGTCAAGGAGGAAACAGGAGTGGGGCTGATGCAAGAGGTGTGAGAGAGATTTTTGCCAATTATTTCAACAGTGTTGGCAGTGTGCAATGGCAGTTTAACCTTCCCTCAAAGAATAAATAAATTTTCTTCTGCCCACATTTACATGTCTAGTATATCTTTTCGGGACTGCTAAAGTGCCTTGTGTGTGCAAATGTAAGCATGCCAAAAAGTCAAGTGTTTTTTTTTTTTTTGCTTTAAATTGTTTTTTTTTCAAATAATAAAATGGTGAACTTCATATTCTTAACAAATTGTGCCAAGACAGTGAGTTATTTCTATTTTTCTATTTTAATCTTTTGCCACTCTATGTCCTGTATTAAGTTCTGTATAATGTATTAAAAACTATACTAATTTGTACAAAGTTGGTTGTTGTTTGTGAATCTCCAAAAATTATTTTATATCAAGGGTCCAGATTACTGTTTACCAAAATCACAGCGTTAAATTACAATACATTAAATACCAATACATGACAATAATGACACACATCCAGACCATGGGACTAGATCTAGATAACATATTTTATATCCAGTTCCCAAACTCATTAAATTTGATAACATACATGACGTACTAACTTAACCACAATAACCAAAATAAAAATAAAGTCTGTCAGAATTAGCAACTTTCATTACACGTTTTGAAAACAAAGGCCCAAAGAAAAAAATTAAAAGAGAAAACTAAAGATACCTCATTGATTTTTTTTTTCAAAAGCCACACATCTGGGGGTTTCATGTTCAACTATATGATAGCTCCAATAAACAAATTAGAATTTATTTCACTCCTTTGTTTCAGTTAAATATGAACTAAAATCTCTCAGTGAAAAATGAAATACATACGACAGAGAAGTGTCGTTTAAGTTTCATCTTAGTAAATTCATCACACAAATTGGTATTGTTCTAGCTAGAACCACGTTAATAAAGATTTGGTATCACAAATAAACAATGGATTTGCTGAACATCACATTAGCGCTGACGACATCGAAAGCACGCACCATTCAGGTGGAGCAAAAAACATTCTGGATCAATGCTACTTACAATACATTTAAATTATTTAGACCGCTCCTGATTGACACATGTGGCTCAAGAAAATGCAGTTTGCTGAACCACCTCCACTTCGGCACATGAACATCGGCAGTTCCGGCTCCACTTCTTTTGCTGTCACGAACAGCCCTCAGCTCTTTTGTAAATGTACTGCAAAGTTGCTTTATTCGCTCTTTTATTGACGACAGCATCTCCTGTAACGATAATACACAAGAATATAATGAGGTTTATGTGCCGAATTATTTATTGAAAAGTTTAAAAACTTAAAGCAGTTGCATCTTCATTCCTACACTTTTAAGAAAAGCATTACTTGATGGAATAACCCAGCCTTGGATGGGATAGACGTTTATAAATACATGAACTCCTTCTCCTGGGGTGGTGGATGGTCAATCTGTCCATCTGGTGATCTGCTGAAAGAGCCCCAATAGTTGTTCATGCTTTTGTTTACTGGTTGGAGCTATACTGTATCAGCAAAGCAGTGGGATCGTAGCACAGCACAAGTCACACGAAGTAGGTAGTTACGAGAATGATTGTCCAACACTCGTGTATTCCTGCTAGATGATAGTAGATCTATCCAGTAACTAGATCTAGATCTAGTGCTCGTCTCTACTAGTACTACTACTACTACTAGTCATGATACGGGGTCAAAACCATTTAAAAAAGCACTTAATTACACTCTTCACTGAAGAACAATGCATAATTCATACTTAGGCAATCAGTCATACCCACAAATACAATACTGTAATGACAATTCTAACACAACCAAAGTCACTCCCGAAAACTAAGACAGTCCGAAAACTGACACAGATAGGTGCTGCCTAATTCATGATTGATGTATGAACTTACCGTTTTCTTCTAGCCCAAGAGCTCTTGCAATACGTTCCAGGGCCGCATTCCTGGCATCTTTATTCTGATAATTAGAAGATTTTGTGTCCCATAAGACTGGTTCATATTCGAACAAATAGATGAAGTTCTCCGTCACTGTTAGCCCCAGCGCCATTTTAAAGCTGGGTCAAGGATTCCGAAATCAGAACAGAAAATAGAAACAGTTCTATTTTCGAATTCGGAGGGGAAATCAGAACAGAAAGCAGAAAGCACGCAGTTTCGTTCTGATTTTGTAATTGTGTAAACGCAACGGACTTTCTGCAAAGTTTTGAGGGGAAATCAGAATTCTGATATCGTAATAGTGGACACAGGCCTGTACGGCGGGGTGATGAATCTGATACATGATCATTACCTAATGTTTCATAGCTCTCCCAAATGGAGCCCTCCCGAACGCGGCTGCAAGTTCACCTAGGCAAAGCGCAAAAAAAAAGAGGAATATCTTCCCTGCCTAAGCAAAGTATTACACAAGAAATATCTTCGCGACCTAAAAAAACATGCAGAGACAAAAATATTTTCCCTGTCTAACCAAAGCCAAGAAATGTCTTCTCTGCATATGCTCTTTGCACATAGGGATTCCATAGGCAGGGAATATCGGAGGGCCCGTGTGCACGTTGCGCCACGTTAAAGATACCTTGGCAGTTGGAAATCGTAAAGAGCAGGCCGAAAGGCCGCTGCCCGGGCAAAATTGAAAATTGAAATTAATAGATTAAAATTTATCCATATCATCCCCCCCCCCCCCGCCAGAATTTATTATTCATTATTAAATATATATTGTTATTAATAAATATTCAAATATTATTTGAGTTGTGTGTTGTGTGAACTGGTGTGAGTTGTGAACTGCTGTGAGTTGTGAACTGTTGTGAGTTGTGAACTGCGCCTAACAGGCTGCGTTACAATTTGCTCTGAGATAGAGAGAGAGAGTGAGCGAGACAGGGAGAGAGAAAGAAGCAGTGCAGTGTGTTGAGCGCTTCGCAGGCAGCTCCATTCTGCTCTGTGGTTGACATGTTGTTTCTGTAAAGCGCATAGAGCATTTTAAATGGATATGCGCTATATAAATGCTATACATTATTATTATTATTATTATCTTCCTTACCTATGCAAAGTGAATAGGTAGGGGATATCTTCTCTACCTATGAACTTCCCTTTAATTTAGATAGTAGGTCCCAGACTACAGTGCTCGGCAGAGTCCTGATCGAACCTCACTGAGCACTCCGCTTGTTTCAGATGGCTAGGTCTAGACGTCTATGCTCAGAAGCCTCACAAAGGATCGTTTTTGTTTCTTAACTGCTTTAACAATCTCGTTTCGTATCACTGAACTCAATTCTCTCTAGTCCCAAGCTTACATTCTCGGTATTTAATACCGTTGAAAGCATGTTTCCTCGAGTCATAAATTTTTGTTACGTTCCACTGATTTCAGTGACAGGATTTTAATGTTAGTTTGTCGCCTTCTTATTTAAAGGCAAACCATTCTGACTCCTTGTTCAGTCTATTGTTACGCAGTACTCTATGGAGTCGGCCAGCTCTAACTTTTATAAGTCTCGTAGGTCTCCTCTTACGTCTACTGTAACGAGGAAGTTCAGGCAGGGCATTTTCAGCTGTGCAAACTATGGGTTGGTTCCCATTCATGCAACATTATCATCTTTTTAACAGAGACCCACGTAAAAGATACTTTGGTTCTCCCAGTGCTTCTTAAGCCGACCATACACTAGTCAGTTTGGTCTTAAGATCCCGATCTTAAGATCAAACTAAGGGTAAATATAGTGTATGGGGTAAATTCATTGAGATCGACCTCAAACTGATGGACTCGTCTGGACTGGAAAGAAATCAAGCAGTGCTGACCACTGGTTCAAGTTCAGATCTGACTTCTTTGTGAGATTCAACGAAAAACAATGTCACGCTCTAGAAATGTTGATGACGTCTCCCCTCTTCTTCGGATACGGTTGGTTGGTTGGTTTCACGTGACATCTCCGTTCATCTTTGGTTACTGTTGGTTGGTTGGTTTCAACTGACGTCGGAACGGCTGCGCTCTTCACATTTTTTTGGACTTCAACTTCAAAAATCTGTTACTTAAAACAAAACAAAAAAATCAGACTTGCGGCTGTCGTTCGTAGTGTGGGCCTGGCCAGCCACAGCTCAGTGCTCGAACAACCGAAGCCGCTAGTAAATAGCTAGCCGATGGCGGCGCTCGTGCGACGCTCATAATATGGACGCACCCTTAGACTTTCAAATACATGTCCCTAAGCTATACGTACCTACATCAAAATGTATGAGCCATACAAAATTTATTGCTTCTCGCACCAGATATTTCTTTTTATAAGCATCCGCCCATAGAACACGGAACGTCACGGAACATTTTTGCGTTGTTTTCCTTTGAAAAAAAAAAGTGCAACTGCACCTCCTGTAAACGTACAGTCGACTGGCACTATTTAGCCATTATAAACCGACTGGCCACTTTTTATTTACAATTTTAGCGCTGGAAGCGATCTTTGTATTTTTAGAAGTGGAACTACTTTTTCCGCATACACTGGACTGTCACTGAAACTGTAGCGGGCCTCAATTACACTAATATCGTGAAAACAAACTGAAACTTTTTCTAATGTGTCGTGGTTTGTCAGCAAAAATGTACGTGCGCATCTATCTATTGAAAACATCGATGTCCTGACATTTCAATCATTCTGCCGGTCAGTAGGGAAGATGAGACAAAAACTGTCAAGGATCTAACACGAAGTAATAATGAATTCCATCCAAATCTTTTCTGGGAAGAGTTTGAATGCCACACATTACCGGGGCATGGAATACCGCGTGATACAGTTTCATTAAAAAAAGTGTGCATGCTGTATAATGTACCGGACTAGCATGATTTCTGTAATCTGCCTCTGGAAGTTAGGGCTTTTAATTTAGATACTAGGTGCCCCGAGGCGTGTTCAGTTGCGAAGGCAGCCCTTTGAGAGATTTGGCGGAGTCCGCATGGCACATTTGTTGAGTGGACTGCCTTGCGTCTACTTCACTATTCCAATATGGCGTCAGTATGTGGCAGACACATCGCGAGGCAATTTGATTCACGCAACTACAGAAATGTAAAAAAAAAACACAAAAAAAACACATATGCTATTACTGTAAAAAAAACAAAAAAACTGAGTCTTCTGGAGAAATCTGGTGGCCATGTAAAAGGTTTTAAAAATGCTAATTGTGAAACTAAAAGCGTTGTTTTGAATCTTAATGAGTGTGGCCATACTGGAAAACTTCGCCATTTTGAATCCTTTGAGGGTCGCCATATTTTGGAAAAATCGTCACTTTTTAATCCTTTGATGCTTTGGGGGTCACCATGTTGGAAAACTGTAGCAGGCACCCTGCAAGGCTGCCATGCTCCGCCAGCAGGCAACCTAGGCTGCTGTACTTGCGCTTCGCACTGAAGGCACCCGCACAACTGAACGCTCATCGAATCTTAATGAGTTCTCAGCATATTTCAGATGGGTAGATCTAGGTGTCTATGCTAAGAAGCCTCATAAATAATCATTTTTATTCTTTTTTTTTTTTTTCAACCGATATAGCAGCGGAACAGATCGGAATTTTTGCGTCGTTTTCTGTTGAAAAAACAAAAACAAAAACAAGTGCAACTGCATCTCCTGTAAATCTACAGGGAACTGTGTATCGAACGAAGGGCCGGGTGTGTTAAATATAGACCAACACCGAGATATCACACTTTTATGGTCCCAGAAAAATGTTGGGGATATTAAAAGAAAACAAGTGTCAGTCTATTCTGGACGTTCATCTCGTAATTGTATGACAAATTAGGCGATACGTTTTTTTCATTTTTATGCGCTGTGCATGTGAATACCCGTTTTTTTTGTTTTTTTTTTGTTTAAATATTTATGAAAATTTCTCGTTTGTTTGTTTAATATGGGCAAAATTAGAGTTTAAAAAAAATATGATTCAATCTTGATATAAGGTGACAAAACCTGCCAAAAACAATAAAGAACTTTTCGATGTCTCACGAAGAAATCTTGAAAACAACAAGAACAACATCTGATTGTATAGAGCTTGAGTTTACTTATAGCGACAATGAAGGGATAAAACACTTAAATATACTTACTTTCTTAGCAGAATGAGATTTATCCCACATAACAATGAAATACAGATGTTGGAGAATCTGGATTAATGCTAGCCACTTCATTTTCTCGGTCAGCAAGAACGATGAGACAAAAACTGTCGCAGTATCAAACACGAAGTAATAACGAATTCCAGCCAGATCTTTTCTGGGAAGCGTCCGAATGCCACACATGATAAGTGAGTGGAAAACCACGTGGTACAATTCCATCGCAAAAAAGAGCGTGCATGCTGTATAATGCACCTGTACTAGCATGATTTCTGTAATCTGCCCGTGGAGGGTAAGGCTGTTTGTATTAACTAAGTCCCAAAACTAATGTGCACTGCACAGAGCCCTGATAGAATCGCAGTCTGCTCTCAGCGTTGTAGATGGGAGGATGTAGATGGCTACGATAAGAAATCAGCGGTTCCCCTGAAAACAAATATACAGAAGCCTCATAAATAATCGTTTTTGTTTTTTGTTTTAAACTGTTTCCGCAGTCTCGTTTACTACCACTGAATTCAATTGTCTTTAGCTGCAAGCCTATATTTTCGGTATTTAATACCTTTGAAGTCAGTTACTACTTGTTCCGTCGATCGAACCATAGTTTCATGGTACCGATATGTTCCACTAGTTTCAGTGACATGACATTTTAGTATGACGTCTCTTTTAATTAAAGGCACCCCAAACTGACGTCTGGTTCAGTCTACAGTTACACAATAATGCTATGAGCTCTGCCAACTATAGCTTTTATAAGTCTCACGGGCCGACTCTTATGAGGAAGTTCGGGGTATTTTCAGTTGTGCAAACTATGGGTTGGTTCTCATTCATGCAATAATACGATCTCAACAGAGACCCCATGTAAAACATACTTTGGGTCTTCCAGCGCCTTCATTGAATTGACTGCTGGTTCAAATTCAGATTTTTCATTGTGAGATTCAACGAGAAACATCTGTGTCAATCTCTAGAAATGTTGGTGGAAACAATGTGCGGTGAATACTTAATGACATTCTCCCTTGTTCTTCGGTTACTGTTGTCCTGGTTGTAATTTGACTAAATATTTTTAAAACCACGAGAAATCTGTGTTGTCGCAACAAGGCTTGAAGCAACGTTCTAAATATAATAAGGCAAAAAGGAAAGGCTGTAGGTAGCGAAACCTGGCATAAGAAATAATACCAAAACGATACGATAAAGTGCAAAGAACAAGGGAAGACAAATCAAGCTTTCGGTGTTTCAACCTTTATCAGAAAAAAAAAACGGGCAGGAAAATTGAACCAATAAAACAAACAGTTTTTTAAAATGTAGAATACTAAATCAATACGAGTTCTTATCGAATATCTCACCAGTTCTCAACAGCAAGAATCGCATTTATGGGACTTGTGCAAGGCAAAACTATGAAGTGGCGGGAAAGCTCCATCTCATAGCCTGCCTGAAAGCCCAAACTGGATATGACGCAATGTCTAGACTATAGATCTGCTGTTTCATGAAAAAACGCCGTAAATGCCAAAAAGCACAACTTTACAGGAGATGCAAAAAACATTTCACTCTAATTTTTTTCAATTTATATTTGTGATTCAAAAGAAACCATTAGTGGTACAAAATTATAACTTAGTAAGAAAGATAAGCAAATTTCATTCTATGAAATATTGTTTAAAAGTGAATTTGACCTAGTTTGGCATATACGGTCTTTTTCCGTAACACGGCAGAGATATACATTACTAAACTAGACTCCACGCGTGGCTTCGCCAACCCTCTATTTCCCTGCTCAGCGAAGCGAGCCGGCATGGGCCGCATTGAAAGCCCGTCTCACCATCGCAGTATGGGTTGAGTGCTCGGTGCTGGCCTAGCCTAGCCCAGCCCAGCCAACAGGTTGTCAAATAGCCGTGACTGTGATTGATTTTGTGACTTTAATTTGGTTGTGATTGATTTTGTAACTCTAATTTGTTTATAGTCACCCACATACCATTTCCGAACTCTATGACATAAAATCGAATAAAATATTCCTGGATTGAAAAAAAAAACAAAAACAGACTGATTCAACCAACACAACTCACTACAACAATGTCAAGCCAAATGGTGTTAATGTATAATTGCGACACGGCAGTAGAGGGTGGGGCAAGCCTAGAGCAGGGCTGCTCAACCAGTCGATCGCGATCTACCGGTCGATCTTCAAGTGCTTGGCAGTTGATTGCGGGATGAATGTAGGACACACCGCGAGGTATATATAATATATATATTTTATTTGTCTTTGTATTTTGGCGGGTCGTTTGTCTTGGATGTGGCGGGTAAAAATGTGTTATTAAAATAAAATATGTTTTTGGTTCACTGCATTTTGTATGTAAGATTCTAAGTTGTATGTTAAAGTGAATAATGCTGATAGGCACACCAGCATAGGTTCGGTTTCTTTAATTTTTTGTTTCAGGGCTTCGCCAGTCTGGTAGATCTCCAAAGGATGGGAAATGTAAAAGTAGATCCTATGTCAATAAAGGTTGAGCACCCCCTGGCCTAGAGGGAAGAAAACGGGTGATGAGAAGTTAGCACCAGCAGCTTCATTGGTTCATACACTTGTCACTGAATTGGGCTAAAAAATTTGTAAAAACACTATAAAACCAGCAGTATATTATAGTTAAGAGAGAGAGAGAGAGAAAGAGATGTGCAAGGGTGCGGGTAAAGTGGAGACGGACCAGACAACAGACTAGTGAAAGACTAGCCCTATCATGTGGCCTCACACTGACAACATTGAACTTTTACTAATATCAAGCCTCGGCTACTATTGAAAATAAAGTGTGGTTGCAAAGCTCCCTGGGACAAACAAGCTACATGTACTAGATAGATAGATAGATAGATAGATAGATAGATAGATAGATAGATAGATAGATAGATAGATAGATAGATAGATAGATAGATAGATAGGTAGGTAGATAGACTAACATGATTTCTGTAATCTGCCTTTGGAAGGTAGGGCTTTTAATTTAGATACTAGGTGCCAAAATGCACTCACAGAGCCTCGAGGCGTGTTCAGTTGCGAAGGCAGCCCTTTGAGAGATTTGGCGGAGCCCGCACTGCACATTAATTTGGCAGGCACTCTACTGAATGAACTGCCTTGCGCCTACTTCACTATTCCAATATGGCGTCAATATGTGGCAGAGGCAATTTGATTCACGCAATTACAGAAATGTAAAAAAAGCCATGGTATTACTGGAAAAATACAACTGAGACTTCTGGAGAAGTCTGGTGGCCTTGTAAAAGGTTTTAAGAATGCTAACTGTGAAATTAAAAGCGTTTCGTTTTAAATCTTATGAGTGTAGCCATATTGGAAAACTTCGCCATTTTGAATCCTTTGGGGGACGCCACATTTTGGAAAAAATGCATCACTTTTTAACCCTTTGGGGTTCGCCATGTTGGAAAACTGTGGCAGGCATCCTGCAAGGCTGCCAAGCTCCGCCAGCAGGCAACCTAAGGCTGCTTTGCTAGCCCCGATAGAGTCTCCGTCTGCTATCAACGTTGTTTTTAAATCACCTGTTTTCTGCAGGCTTTGTCACCTTTTATCAAGATTGAAGCAATTTCACCCCCCTTAATCACTGCATTTCTCCACGTGCTTTTACTTGTAATACATCACATCCCTCCCTCCCAGATGGCATCTACTTAATCATTATTTTGAGGAAAATATACTTATGTAGATAAGCGGCCAACACCAGCAATATCATGCACTCCCTGCACCAATCTATCCCAAACTGGGTAGTTGTACCATATCCAATTAATCATGCTAACTGTCGTCACTCCACCCTGGTCTATCCATATATTAGAATCTACCTCAGTGATTTGTTTTTCTTATTCTTGTAGGGGGGGGGGGGAGGGGGTGAAAATTGCACGCATTTCTTGTTTAAAAGGTTCGTTGATCATTGTGTAAGTAAAGCCCATGACAGTCACGGATCATAAAAATAACATTACAGAGAAGCATTCATAATTTTCAGTGTTTAGATACATAGTTTGCTGTGGCGTGCTATATGCGATCATCAACATACCGGTGTTAAATAAAAATATGCTCCCATTTTAAATTTCAAAGTCATAAACCAGCTTTTAACTAAGGGATAAGGAAACGCGTACCGCAATGACACAAAGTTTTATATTGTCTTGTTATGAATACGAGCTGAGGTACAAAGCCATGCTTGAGATGAACCCGTTTCTGGGCATTAGTTTCAGTCCTGAGTGCTGACAGAGTCTGCCAGAACTTGCCATTATAAAGTTCAGTGGCGGATCTACTAAGAAACTAATGAAGCCTAAGCTTGGGGGCCCCTAATTAAGGATGTGATTGGGGGGGGGGGCGGGGGGCTGGGGGGCTGAGGAAACTTTTTAATGGGCGAATATTGGATGTTGCCCTGTGGTGCGCAGGGGTGCGCAGAGGTGTTGAACGGAGGCAACCCAAGAAGGACTTCGGGTAATAAACAGAAATAAACGACTCTCTTTACACTGAGCTGGACGGTTTTGAGTTGGTTGTGTATCTGCCTGTTGTGTCTGTCAAGTGCTATAGTGGTGACCCCGACGTGATCTTTAGATCTAGACAGAATATTCCTATTCTTAATCTTTCAACGACGATTCGTCCACGATGTCAATAGAAACAGTAGTACTTAAATTACCAACGTTTTGGACCACTTGTCCTTCAGCGTGGTTCGCTCAAACTGAGGCTCAGTTCGTGCTGCGTGGAATCACAACAGACGAAACGAAGTACTACTATGTAGTAGCAGCACTCGACGCTAACACAGCTTCAAGATCTCTATCAATCATATCCTCACCTCCTCCAACCTGTAAGTACGACACACTTAAATCGTTCCTTACGGATGCTTACGGGTTATCAGAAGCAGAGAAAGCAGACACTTTGCTAAACATTAAAGTACTGGGTGACAGCAAACCGTCAGAAATAATGGACAGAATGCTAGCTCTTTTGGGAGACCACAAGCCATGCTTCCTTTTCCGCCACCTGTTTCTCAGACTGTTACCTGAATCTATTCGTGCTCCACTTGCTAATTCCCCCAATATCACTGACTACCGAGCACTGGCGAAAGAGGCTGATAACCTATTTAACTCTCTGACAACAAACGCGACAATCTGCACTGCGGTTCAACCACCTAAACCAACACCAACCGTAGCACATGATGCAGGTTTGTCTGAGATTGACAAGATTTGTTGGTTTCATCGAAAGTTTGGTTCAAATGCCAGGCGATGTTCCAGCCCATGTAAATATTTCAGCAACCTCAAGACTAAAAAGAACCAGGGAAACGGGAGAGCGGGCCAGCGGTAGAAACTTTACTTGCTGGTCCGCCATGTTCGCCCACTACACCATGTACTAAACAAAACCTAGAGACAAAGGTAACTCAACTATTTGTGACGGACGCACAGTCTAAAAGACGCTTCTTGGTGGATACAGGCGCACAAGTCTCTGTAATACCGGCAACATGGGCAGAAAGAACGTCAGGTGCTACAAGAACACCTTTGCAAGCCGCCAACGGAACCTCCATAGCGACCTATGGTTCACGAATCTTACCTTTGCATTTTGGCAACCGGATTTTCAAAGCACGTCTTATATCAGCTAATGTCAAACGACCTCTCTTAGGGGCTGATTTTCTCCGTCAGCACAACCTGTTGGTCGACATTCGAGGACGCCGCTTGATAGAAGCAGAATCTTTTGCTCACATTCACTGCACTGTCAGTTCAGTTTTAGATAACTCGGATCTTGCTCTCATAGAACCCACGAGCAATAAGTTCCGTAAAATTCTCAGTGACTATCCGGAACTGTTACAGCCAACCTTCTCCACTGCTGAAGTCAAGCACGGGGTGAAACATTTTATCCCAACTAAAGACAGGCCAGTCTTCGCTCGTGCACGTCGTCTAGCACCAGACAAGCTGGCCTCTGCAAAGAAGGAATTTTTGGAAATGGAAAAGATGGGTATTGTACAGAAATCCAACAGCCCCTGGGCATCCCCACTACACATGGTACCTAAAAGTAACGGAGACTCACGTCCTTGCGGCGACTACCGCAGACTGAATGATGCCACAGTTCCTGATCGCTATCCGATACCCCATATTCAAGACTTTTCGGCTCGCCTGGCTGGAAAAAAATATTTCTCCAAGATTGACCTTGTGAGGGGATATCATCAAATTCCTGTAACTCCCGAAGATATACCTAAAACAGCTGTTATCACGCCTTTTGGGTTATGGGAATTTTTACGTATGCCATTTGGCCTTAAAAATGCAGCGCAGACGTTTCAACGGCTCATGGACTCTGTGCTCCAAGATTTAGACAGCGCATTTGTCTACCTTGATGATATTTTAGTGGCTAGCTCCTCAGCCAAGTCTCACGTAGAGGACCTCAATGCAGTTTTCCGGCGACTAAAATACCACGGACTGCTAATCAAGCTTGAAAAATGTCTCTTTGGAGTGGCATCGCTTGATTTTTTGGGACATCGAGTGTCTGCGTCAGGCTCAGCACCAATGTCGTCTCGTATTGAGGCAGTAAAGAAGTTACCACAACCAAGAACTGTAAAGGCACTCCAGGAGTACCTTGGGATAATAAACTTTTATCACCGTTTCATTCCAAACATAGCTTTGATGTTGCGTCCCCTTTATCAAGCTCCGAAAATATCCAAACCACGCCAAGATCTCATTTGGTCCCAGGAAATGAAACAATCCTTCCTTGCCGGTAAACAAGCATTGGCAGATACAACCATGCTGGTACATCCATGTACAGATTGTCCATTAGCTTTGACATGTGACGCATCTGATGTGGCCGTCGGCGCAGTCCTTGAGCAGTACAACCATGGTCGCTGGGAGCCACTTGCCTTTTTTAGTCGCCAGCTACGTAGTCCGGAGATCAAGTACAGTACTTTTGACAGAGAGCTTCTGGGCGCCCATTTGGCAATACGCCATTTTCGTTATATGCTTGAAGGGAGGCAGTTCACCATCTACACAGACCACAAACCTCTAGTCCACGCAATGTCGAAAACATCTGAACTATGGTCAGCTCGTCAGCAAAGGCAACTGACTGCTATCTCAGAATTTACCACCAATATTAAGCACATCTCGGGAAAGAAGAATGTGGTTGCCGATGGCCTTTCTCGCGCTTCCACTTCCACAAACGCGGTCTCGTTAGGCATTGACTTTACAGCTATGGCCAAGGCGCAAATTTTGAGTCCAGACATACAAGCGTACAAAACTGCCATCACAAACATGAAAATTGCTATAGCCCTATTGTTGCTGGCTGCGAAGGGGCCCCATATCAGTGTCTCTAAAATGTTGGGCCGATACTGATAAAGTTGCTTGAATTGCTGCAAAATGCAATAAGAATGGACACTTTTATTTATTTATTTATTTATTTATTCATTTATTTATGACTGGTCCATTCTACGAACGGTAAAACTCAGTATGCACCATTTCAGACTGTCAAAACGAATCAGCACAAAAAGTTTGATTGGTTTAGGTGCCGAGATGGTTGCTTAGGGTCATCCAGAACTGAAAAAACAAAAAAACAAAAATTCAACGGCTTGCAAAAAAAGGTAGATAAATTTATTTGTTTGTTTTCATTAATTTCTGAAACTAGCATTCAGTACGGTAGCATTTTTTTCTTTTCTTCTTCTTTTTTTTAATATCGTGGCGCCATCGAGGTAAAACTTCCATTAAAAATATGTATCGCTACCTAAATTGGATATGATTTAACTCACAAGAAATAGTGTAATCGGCCCAAACCCGAGACTTCGATAAAAGGACAGGGCTTGCTTAGAAGATACAAACCAAATGGTCTACAAAATTAAGAATAGACAACATGTTAATTGTAATGTAAGAAATCGAGAAGCAGATTGATAAGAACCTGCTACTGGAGTCATTTAGGACAAAAGTCTCTGAATTGTGGATGTGCTGGTAAAGGCACGAAGCTTTTGGTGTGAATAGAGCGCATCAAAATAGACAAAATGTGATATTGAACCACTCTGAAAAATCTCAAATAACGAGACAGGAACCGTTGGAAATTAGGGGATTTTTGTTTTTGTTTGTGTGGGCACGGGTAAATCAGGAACACCGCCAAGCCTGCACACTGCATAACATGGTACACGTAGCGTAACGCCATCAAAATATTGTCCAGTGGCCCCATGCATGGTGTAAATCCGCCCGTTTTGCACCACGGTGCAGGCTTAGCAGTGCGAACGGCCACCTTGGCGTAAACTCAAATTTAGTCGGTATGCATGAACCGAAGTTACACCTACTTCTACCTACGTATCAATTGCCGCTTACCGATGTAACAAGAATGGACATTGCGCATGCATAATATGTGTATCGGCCAATCAATGCCACGAAAAAACAACGCCGATCAAAACAAAACTAGATTAAGAGATCGAGGGTGAGTAGAAATCCGGTGGCTTTTTTCCTTGGCCAGTGAAGTCATGTGTTGGAATAAAATATAAGTTTCTACCTTTCTGTCTTTCTAGCGGACGCCTCTTTCCCAAGCTTGTTACGCATTGCGTATTTGATTTAGTTGTCCGTGGAGAAAGTGTAAACTTACGAACAATTTACACATGGGTGCAGGCTTACCCAAAGTTCATGCATACCGGGTAGCGTTTTGCATCAATGTGTAAAGCCTACACCGCTGTGTAACCACTTATGCACAGTTCATGCATACGGCCTCAGTTGTTTAGAGGCCTACTCCCTTCCTTTTTCAGTAACTAGATCTATTCTGTATGAACAATCTTAAAGCAAAGTAACGCAGTCTTTTAGTTTTAAAAAAAAAATGTAGGACTGCAGCAGGGTTTGTGACAAGGCTAAAATGTGGAAAACAAAATTTAATGTAGGCCATACAGCACCGCGTTAAAAAAAACACACAAAATACATGTACTATTAAACCGGATACACATTATTAGTCTCTATAAAATACGATTCGGCACCAATGGCATTACCAAAATTAAACGGAATCAATAACGCCAAATAATGTCACTATCATAAGGTTTTCATCTGACCCAATTAACTTCCTCAGGGTCAAGACGAAAACAATCTTGTTAGAATGGCAGTGCAAGTGGCCAAGCCTGGCTCTCGGGTCTCAATCTGGTGCTGTGTCCGTGCTGTTCGGTTGGGTCCAACAAATTGCAACAGCCCCAAAGAGTCTTTTATCTTTTTTCCTTTTTTTTTTGTTGTAAATGTAGTTTCAGTGTCATTTTCCCACAACACTCACACGAGAGAGTATTACACGTCGACCCTTGTAAGTTGTATCTGGCATTTTAAGTTATGACTCATTTTCAAAAGCATCTTTTTTGTCACATGGTCTCAATTTTTTTGAAATTCCACAATTTTCATCTTGTTTAGTTGGGGAGGTTTGGTCGTGATGTGCACATGGAACAGTTTCCCTTTCCGTACACATGAAAACACCGCTTTACGATATCTCTCTTGTGGTTACCAGTAAAATAGTGTATGTTTCATGATTACTTCAAACTTGAACAAGGTAGTTAATTGTGTTTCATTGGTCCATGATAGGCCTGCCTTTGACCCCTTCCCCTCCCCCGTTACTGTTTTGCACACAATAGTATGTATATATATTACTTAAGGCTGCCAGCCTGTGATATTAATTATTTACAAAATTTAAAAAAAAAAAGCTTTATTTCATCTTAAACGTCTCTTCAGTTGTCACGAAAACAAAGGGGAAAAAGGAAAAAAAAAAAGGGGGGGGGGGGGGGGGGGGAGGAAAAACTCAAAAGTCTATAGACTGAGTGGCGTAAATTTGTTATTTCCGATTTGATATATTATATTGGTAGGCCTACCTGAACGAATGATTTTTAAAGTTTTTTTTTTTTTTTTTTAACATGAGAATAATGAGATTAGAATTTCTCACGCTGAAGTTTTTCCAGCTTGTACATGTATAAATTTGTGTAAGTTTGTTAAGACAAAAACCAACTTCGGTTATTATTGTTTATAACAATCTATTTTCACTTAAAATACAATATCGTTGATGGACGGGGTGGGCCGCAACTGGTGCGCCCGCACAGTTGGATAGGTCAGGGGGAAAAAAAAAAGAAGAGTTTGAGAAACACTGCTTTAGAGAAATTGTCCATTATTAAAATTCTGAGAAATCCTGGTGGAAAGAACAAAAGGTTCAAAGAAAACTACGAACCGAAGCAACGACAACAAAACATCCTATGGAATTTACGTGTCACTGCAGACCAAGATATGATAAGGAGACAAATTATTCCCGGTACGATGACATCAAATATTATCATACTCGTATTTCAAGAATTCAATAGCTGCTGCTTGATTTCCTGTTTCTCCCCCCCCCCCCCCCCGTGTCTGTGTGTGTTTGTGACTTTCTCTCTCTTCCCCCCTCTAACTATGTGCGAATCTTTCTCGCCATCTCTCTCTCGTCTGCCTGTAGGCCTCTTCTCCGCCTCTTTCTCTGGACGTCTCTCTCTCTCTCGCTCTTTCACCTCCGTTTCCCCCCCCCCCTCTCTCTCTTTCGCTGTTTGTCTGTCTGTCTGTCTTTCTGTCTCTTCTCTTTCTCTCTGTCTGCTTTTCAGGATTGACTGGAACTTATTGTTTACTGGTGCTATGACCAGATATTACATGTACATATCAGAAGTGTGAATTGATCCCTGGCGACCAATTTTATTTCGACGATGAAACTAGTCTAAATTCGGTCTGGATCAGTGTCATCGACCAGAAGCGATGCGTATGAGAATTGTTCAAAGCATTTTACACAAAAATGATCTAAGTACTAGAATTTTTTCTTAATATTTTAAATCCGATGATTCATACAGGTAGGTAAGGGTCTCAGCTAAAGCACTGCGCAAAACTGAAGTTTAACCCTCTAAATGCCCAGATTTATGACATGTAATACTCACTCATGTAAAAGTTACGGAAATATGAAACCGTAACTAACAACAACAGCAACAAAATGATCAAATATTCCAAAGACTCTTTGGGGCTGTTAGAACTTGTTGGACTTCAACTTCTTATGCCCTTGTCCTAAACAATGGAGAAAGTGATGAAAAAGGATGGCAGATCGAGTTCTATGGATGGGTAAAAAATTCCCTCCTGAAGACACAATTTGTCTGTTGGAACGATGACCAAAAGAGAGATCTCACTGGCTTGCATTGGTAGAAGCCTTCAAGGATGTCGTTTGGGAAGGCTCCGTGTGAAAGACATAGTCCATGATTAATAGTGTACTGGCAGCGGGATAGCTAGGATGGAGTACATACCGGTAAAACGCGTGGCGAGTTAATACAAGGGAGACAAGTAAAGCAATTTTGTGTTCCACATACAATTGCTTGTTGTTTCCCTTGTAACTGTAATGCCAGAAAATTGTCGCCGTCTTGGAAATGGCGTTATAAAGATGATCGTGGAACTGAAACTGTCTGGCGGGTCATTAGTTTCAGTGACACATACCGGTACCCATTACATTATAATGTGCCTTAGACGATTTCATTAAAACTGATCTGTTTTGCACTGAGCTGTGCGACATTCAGTGCAATTCCAAAGTGGGATTTTGAGAAATCCCATCATGACGTTCAGTCCGATTGTTGTTTTTAATTCTGAAAGTTTGCACTGGCCGATTATCTGGTATGATCAGTTGCAGGTTTGATTTACATTAGCTAAGTACCTTAAGTTCTAAGATGACTTTTTTGTTAAAATATCTAATCTGGTATAGCAGTTGTGTAGAGACAACAGAAAACAGGTGAAAATACAGAATGTGAAAAATTATCACCGTCATCTTAATTTTAATACTGAATGAGGTTAAGGCAAGATAAATTCATAATTAATTCTTTTCACCAAACTCTTTTGACGTAACTTAAGGAGGTTTCATTCTAAGCCCGGCCAGACGCAGTCAGCTGCTGCTAGCAAAATGTACACCAAAGAAATAATGGCAGAGGCTGACAGCGTCTAACTGGGCTCAGTATAATAGGGTCTTCCCGGATTTGCTAAGAAAACATAGGAAATTATGGTGAGCAACTCTTGTCTGCCAGCATATGACTGCGCCTGCTTAGTATGGTACCCCCCTTAATGCCACGACGCGGTTTTATTATTTTTTTAATGTATTATTTATTATTACTTTTCTGTTCAAATTTGTGGCACATAACTACAGATCTGATAAGGTGGCGATTATATCTTGCTACCAGCACCACTACTGCTCATAACTGCTTTGACAGTTGCTCTCAATATTGTCATTTGTCCGACTTGTAGTCATTACTCACAAAAACGTGTCCAGCTAAGTTTGATGCTGTATGGCACAAATGAATACATTTTGAAATTCAAGGAATATAAGCACACTGTGGTATTTTTTTTTTTTCTTGAGAAGAACTTGTATTGGATAAATTGAATCTCTTCTGAAAAAACAAAAACAAGTAGGCCTAGTGATCTTCACAGAGCAATTATGTCTGCCAATGAGTGTTTGATCCAATACTGTCTGCAAACTTTGCTTTCTACATGTACAAATTAGAGTTAAACATTCTGCGCATTTGAAAACCACGTAATTCCAAAATGACACCAGTTTTCTCGGCAAAGGTTGTAATATATTTTATATCCATTGACCTTCTTTTGTCATATATGTAGGTCACTGTCTATTACTTTATAGTGTACCAGTTTTTACCAAATTTCTCAGCCAGAGAGTCATAACTAACTTATTTTATACCATATGTCATGATCACAGGATCATAAATGCCGTGCTAGGTCACGACGTCAGTGAGTTAATTTTTACGATCTTGTTGATTATAACCAGCGTAAGTTGTCCTTGAGCTGTTCTCGTGAACAGTTTGTTTTGAAACACCTTTTTTCTGATAGATGGAGAGAAGGAGGGGCGAGACAGAATAAATGTATAGCTAGGAATGACAGAGCAGTTCTCGACCCCGTGATTTTGATTAACATAGATAAGGGGCGAGTAAAGGTAGTTTATTTAGACGCTTAGTTGGCGTTCGGAAATTCGTGCACAAGAGTAGAAGGCACGGGGTTTGAAGATTTTAGTAGTTAATGTTTCGCATTTTAAATTTTGTCTAGACCGTAAAATTGACCTTGATTTTGGCGCAAGGCCATGGCAAGCATAAATTAATATTGCAGGCTGAGCTGAAGCGACTGCACCAATCAAATGTATGAATCTGGACGGAAGGTCGAGACATAGCTTTAGTATTTAAACCCGTGCAGAGCTTAGATAGAGGCCACATGTAGACAATCCATTAACGAGGTGGACGGCGATAGTCCTCAGCCAGATGAGAGACATAGAGACGCAGTTGAGCAGTCCATATTGTGAGGAGCGCCATGATTTAAAGCTCCAGAGCCTAAGCTACTTGGTTTGATATAAACCCACAGCGTTTACATCCAGGGCTCTCACTCCCAGTGAGGGCCGCATGGTGAGAGTCCATACTAATTTGTAATGATGAAAGTGAACCGTTCTACTTACTTTTGAAGACAGTTTCAGAGCTACCGCCAGACAACGCATGGTTGTACAAGCATTCTCCATGGCGTGTCTAGAGGAAATGTCCATATCATAACATGTCTCATTGAATTAATAGAATTTAAACTGTTATATCCGTCGCCACGTGCGCGGATTCTATTTGGCATATAACTCATATGACCTGCAAGTAGTTAGAGTGAATAAGTTAGTCTTTATAGAAAGCTGTAGTTTCATTAGTTAGATTCAGTTGCCTTTGAATTGATATTTATATTTATAATTATATTTGTTACATTAATTCCTGTAATTAAACTGCCCTACAGTTCTGCTAAAAAATCAAAGCAATTGATTTATTTAGTTTTTAGAGTGCAAGTATTTTTTTTTGTGTGTTCATCGATTGTGGGAGCGGACCTCGAAAGAGTGTCAGTCGAATTCTCCCCATCTAACCCACATCGCGACACCATATATTTATATGTACACACCCAGCAGATTCTTCCTTTACATAGCATAATGGCATACTGTCACTGTTCTATGTAAAAAAAAAAAAAAAAAAGAAATTACCAAAGCCTATGCCATCTAGCTTACAAACTGGTTAATTAGTGTTCAATAAAAATTGATTTTGCCACTCATTAAAATTTGGTGATGTAAGCTTTGCCTAGATTGCAGGGTTACATATGTACCACTTGTCTTTAAGTAAGCTTTCCTAAACATTTTTGCAGTAAATACAAACCTCATTCATAGTTCACACAAAATTAAAAGTTGACAAAAAAACCTTGTCTGTAAAGCACACATTTTATTTCAATGACATTTGAAACAGAGTTTGCAAATGCAATTGATAAAAATTTATTTCTGCATTGAATGTGCATTGTAACAAAACAAATAAATAACAACTTAAAGTAAAGGTAAAGTGGATTACTAAGTACCTCCTTCCCACTTCTGAAAAACCTCCACAACATTTCTTGAAGCTGTATATAGATATATATACATATATTATATATCTATACACTGCAGCTTGCTGTGGCTCATGACCTTTGGGAATCATGGTAGTTTTGTTTTTTGGTATTATGTAATACAACCTGAAATTGACATCTTTGGAAGTGCAACATTTTCAGATTCAAATCAGTGCATACAGCGTTTTATAACAAAAGCCATTCAATAATAAAGATCCTTGATAAAACATTGGAAAACTGAAATCTCTCAAGGACAATAATTTCTCATCCTGGCCTCCTACAGGAAAAGTCTACAAAAAATAAAATCCACCCAAATGCAAAACTGCAAAATATTAAAATATTTCTCAAACATTATCTTTTGTTTGTCTGATTTTTTTTCTTCTGAAAAACAGGTCAGAGAAAAACAATTCATTTTCATTAAACTACAGCAGTGTCATGTTTCTGAACTGTTATGAACTTATACAATATTTTACAACATTAAAAAGAATGTCTATTTCTCATGCAATTATGCTTCCTGCTTGAAAGTTTTGCTATCACAGTTGATTCATATACCCCAATGGTACATGTATAATTTATTTGTCAAAATAGGTTAGTACGTTTTTTTATTTTTTTGATCTTTAACTGAATACATGCTTGGTTATGGTCAGAAACATGTACTTAAATGACTGATATGCATTTTTTATAAAATGTAAACCCATTATTCCTTACAGGATTATTTAATGTAAAATTGTTACAATGTTTATCCCATCAACTCCTGCAGCATGAAAATTATTCATACATATTGTATTTCCTTTTAATTAGATCATACGATACTGTTTATGACATACCAACCAATGAAATTATAAAATTACTTACATCATTTAGATATATACTATTTCAATAAAATCTATTACTTAAGCAAACAAATTTCATGCGTGTAATTCTTTAAAAAAAAAAGAAGAAAAATCATGTCACAAATTTCACAACACTTCATATGGAAATTTACTCATCTATAGGCATGGCTGTACATCAAACTCTAAAATCATGATATGTTGGTCCCATATTCCACATTGTTATGACTAACCCTAAAAAATCATCAACTGAAGTGAGAAATGCCATAAACAAATATAAAATCTAATCTAACAGAAAATATCAAAGTCACTACATTTCAGATCACATGTAGGGCTAACTTTGGAAAATATTGCATGAATTACATATAAATTTAACAAATTAAAATATTTATTACATACTTACAGAAGATTCTCATATTTTTCTCTCTCTTTTTTCTAACATTTGAATCAGGTTTTCAGTTTTAACGCTGACCTTTGAACAGTGTCAAGTGCAAAAGCAATTATACTTTTCAGATCATAACACATGATGTAAGTGCTCAAGTGTTAAATGAGACAACTGTGTCAATATATCCAGTGAAGGAGGAAGTATTATAAATCACATTAATACTCAAAAATTAAAAAGAAAAAAATATCAACAACAGATGTGTAATCAGTGGTAGTAAACAATAATAAAAAGAGGAAGTTTTGAATGAATGCTGCAAGAAGTCCACACACCTTTAGGACTGCATATTTTACTGGAGAATGAAAAGAAATAAGGAAAGCTGAAACTTGTATTTTTTTCCACTGGAGGATTCAAGTACTGTTTTTTGCTGCATGGCGGATGGGCATGAAACTCTTTTTTTTCTTGCACAATTTTATCTTTGATATTTCATTAGCATTCAAGCAGCCCACCGAATTTGGCAGACATTACTGTCAGGGAGCAGAATATTAAAGTTTGCTTATACATTGATTAAATATGTATGTGGTATACATTGTCACTGCTCTCTACGCTAATGGTTTTTGAAATCATTTTTGACACTTTTGAAATATTAAGAAAAAAACGGTTTCTTTCCCTGTCATTTGGTCACTGGTGCCATTATGATTCTATTGGATTAATACATTTTCCTGTTGGCCTATTTCTTTTTCTATAATATTACCTTATGGCACTCATGCTCAAGAATGCAAAGAACTGTAATTGTCTTTGTCATAAGTCTGACTTACGCCATTATCGTAGAGCAGTGATGAAATAATATGTGGATATATTTTGCTAATTGTTTTAGCATTCCAAATATAATATAAAAAATATTCCCCTTGTGCAAGTTCAGAGATGTGTTGACTTTTTGTAGCACTGAAGATACAACATAATCACACTTGATTGGTAAGCACTATTAACACATTTTTTAAATGAATTTCTGTCCCTTGACTGGAAACAGTAAGCTTTCTGAAAGCACTCAGGAATGAAGAAAGCACAAACCAAAGCTACACATAAAATAACAAGTTAAAAAAATGCGAAGAAATTTAATGCATTGTATGGCAGTTCACATCTTTCACTTGCTTAGTGGCATCTACTGAATACCTTGAAATTTTTCAGGGATACAAAAGCAAATTAAATATAAATTTGGTATTTGTACAAAAAACAAATTATATGACCGGAACAAAAGACAGATCTGTTGACAGTTTCTCCTGTCATTTATTTTGCCATAACTCCATTTTTAAAAAGTGGGTCAAGAAAACAAATTATTAGTACAATAAAAATGTCCATTATAACAAAAACAAAATAAATGAAAAATACAGCAACAACAGGTCTTCTGTATTATTTATTAAAACAGAAGTTCCCCTCTTTATTCCAGTTCTTTTAATATTCATAAATACTTCTGGCACTAGCCAGATGGTCCAATTTCAATGAAATAATAAAAAAAACTTGCATTGGCTTCTGTTCCCTTAACACACGGTGCTTGTTGCCTGATTGTTATCAGCCATTGTCCTGGCTTTGAGAAACAATTACATGTATTTTTAACCGGTAGCAGTTGATCTTTTTCAGCAAATGATTGTCTTCCTTGATAAATTTCTATCCTCTTTAATTCAAGAAATTACAACCAATCTGGATTGTCAACAAGATGCAGAGCCCCTATTCATGTTTTCATTCAATTCGATTCTTAATCCATGAAATATAGTATTTCTCACAATACTGTCTCTATGTCAGTTAATGAATAGATACTGGTACCTCATGGTCAAATAAAAAAAAAATAATTCTTTTTCGAAATAAGTAATTTCGCCAGAAAACATAAAGTATAATAATACTCGTTGTGTAAAAAGGAAGAAAGCCATCCACCTTGAATTGGACAAAGAACTTCAAAGAATGCTCCAATACTTCTTTACAGTACATTCAATTACCAACTCAATTGACAAGTAATTATCATTACTCTAGAGCCAATTTCCCCAGACGTTTCTGAACCCAAGCAGGGATGCTGCTGGGGCTGCTCCAGGCATATCTCGGGTTAAAGACGACAAAGTAGAGGGCGGCCTGGGCAATGACAAAAGCCAGCAGGACACCAGTTAGGTCCATGTACTCACTAAGGGCATACATCATTAGAACATGGACCACCACATCATAACATGTGCCCAGCAGTGAGTCCATTTGGCTTCCTTGAGAACTTTTGAACCATTCAAGGCTGCTCCAGTCTATAATCTGTAACAAAAGAGGATAAAAAGGTGATGAGACCTTATATTCTGTTATTGCATTTAAAAGCCACCCAAACTTTACTAGATGTTCACAGTTCAGTGACCTTTGGTCACAGGAAATAGTTGAGATGCAGCTGAATGGCTTAGTTCCATAAAAATGTGTCATGCCTATATCACAACAAAAGGCTGAAACTGAGATGTTTTTTTTTTTTATGCCTGTTATGATTTGGAAAACGTCAGCACTATCTAAGTGCCTCACTCTAATGATAACAGTCCTGGGTTAATTTGATGTCGTGCACAGAAGACAGTTTACTTGCTGATCGTCATGCAAATCTATATACACTGTTTGTTTATGTCACAGATGTGCAACAGTAAGTGGGTAACAAGAGTCCAAAATTGGGAATGGTAAAAAAAAGTAAACCCCATCAATTGTTACTCCAGGATTTCAATCATTAGGCCTTTCCTACTTCTAAGGTGATTAAACAAGGACTTAACACTTCTAGGAATTTGTGCCTGGGTAACTTACTAGGATTTACAAACATGAACAATTAAATAAATGTATGTCCCAGTAATGAAGGTAATGAAAATGTATTGCAAACCAATGTGTAAAAACACCATGTCTGGGCTCAGTTATTGTTGTTGTTTTTTTAATCACTCGGTCCAAAGCAGGAAACACTGTGGTCATCATTTTCAAATTTAATCTGGCTTGGAACGGGCATTGTGCAATACAAGCACAAATCTGGGTGAGACAAATATCATAATCAAGATAACAGAACTGACGTGTTTTATACATTGCCATTGGCTGAGTTTGGGCTGAGAATGCGATCACCCCTACGGCCTTTCCAATCTTTTTTAGGAAGACGATAGCTGGCACAAATGTGAAAATGACATTCTTGAAGTGATAACAGACTATTGTGAGTCTGAATAATTTATGTCAAAGGGCAATTAGATAACCTGATTTTTCATTTTAAAAAAAGTAATTCATCAGATGGTTACTAAAAATAGGCTATCACATGCCTGTGCCAAATCGGTGGTAACTAGGCCTTCTAAATAGGTAAACGCAGAGCTCCTGATAAATCCGCGTCCTTCCACAGGCCGACATCAATGTCGAAGAGAGAGAGAGTGTGTGTGAGACAGATAGATAGATAGATAGATAGATAGATAGATAGATAGATAGATAGATAGATAGATAGATAGATAGATAGATAGATAGACAAACAGACAGACAGACAGACAGACAGACGGATAGATAGATAGATAGATAGATAGATAGATAGATAGATAGACAGATAGATAGATAGATAGATAGATAGATAGATAGATAGATAGATAGATAGATAGATAGACAGATCACGAAAAATTATTCATTGATAAAATTGTTCGAAACTTAGTATATTTGGCCCCGGGCGACATTTCAAATATTGAACACTGCATGCATACCAACGGGTTAAGTCCTCATTAAAACTGCCCAACTTGCTGCTGGAAATGTATGGAAGGCCGTCCAAGTCTGGCGGGTAGGACCTACGATTGGTACATTCGCAATATCTCCCAACATTACACACGAGACACGGATAACACGGAACAAGTACTAGTGTTAAAGTGTCAGGCCAAGGCCATTCATTATCTACGTGGAATTCGTGCGAAGTTCGCAGGTTCGCAAAGTCGGAGAGGACCGTTACCCTCCTTTTACTGAAACGAGAAAATCGGCAGATAACATGCACTTTACTCAGCGGTTTTCAAATTTACCCCCCAAATGACACTTGCAATATCATCCCGAAGAGAACAGCTGCTGGTTTTTTTTAACCCCTTCTCCAATCAAATTCCAACGAATTCATTGTAATATATGGACATGCTAATAAGCGAATTGCCAAACCCATTTTCATCACCTTACATGGAGAGATTTTTTTTTTTTTAAAAAAGGTTCACAATAAGTGGTAAAAAGTGAGACGGGATTTGCACCGTAGAAAAACCACACGGCCTAGGCCAGGTGGGCCTGTCGAGTTTGTCTCACTTTTGACCTTGGCAGTTTGCTTTCTCGCCTTTTACTACGAGATCAGCCAGATTTGCCATATCAGCTTTCTTTCTTACGGAGTTAATAACTCTGATTCAGACAGTTTGCTTAAATGAACACGACGATTGTAACTGCATGCATTGTAAGAAAAGGTAGGGGCTGGCTGGAAATTAGATCAGAAGCGCCTCGTGAGTTTAGGTTGAAATTTCATCTGGCATCCCATTGAAGATCAAAATAGACTCCACAATAATTATATCACCAATCGTTTTTGTTTCGTTTCGTTTTTCACTCCGCTTGTACCCTCGAGGGCGTCGCATGAAGAAAGAGTCTTCGGTCTGCAGCCAGCTAGGAAGCCTGTCTTGGCTTGATGCCGTGGGTCGTCAGAGCTTCTTTGATGCCATTTGTCCAAGTCTTCTTTGGTGTACCTCTGGCCTTGCACCCAGAGAATCGCATGTTGTATGCACGATAGGCCGGCTGGTAGATCGGCATTCGCATGAGGTGTCCAAATCATTTTACCCTCTGTTGCTCTACGTTCTGGTGGGCTGGTGTTGTTCCCACCATTTCTCTGATCCTTGTATTTCTGACCCTGTCGCATCTGGTGTCTTGTTGATGGCTCTTCATAAGCAGCGGCATCTCGCAGGCTGTGATCTTGCTCTCTAAAGGTTTGGCCAGTGTCCAGGGTTGGCACTGGTAAATGAGTGTGGGAATGAAAATGGAATTTATCATCTTAGCTTTTGTTTCCATTGGGATACTTGGGTGTTTCAAGAGCGGGGCGAGTTGGTAGCTGATAATTATTGTTGGCCTTTTGCACTCTGGTCTCGGTTCCCTATTAAACCTTCCATCTTCTGTGAGGGTACTTCCGAGGTATTTGAACTCGCTCATTTGTTTCAGTTTTACACCATCTCTGTCTGTGTTGAGGTTGCCTGGTCTTTGCAAATTTTCATTACCTCTGTCTTGTCACTGTCAGTATTGATCTTCATGTCGTAATGTTCACATAATAATGGCGGTGTTTGGACTGTTGGTCTGTTCCTGGAGTAGATCCTCTCTTTCGTGGGCAAGGGCCTCGCAGTCGGCAAACAGTAGTTCGTTCAGTGCTTCTGGATTCGGGTTTGACTCTTTCTTGATGCTATCCATATATACAAAAAAAAAAACATAAGGGGTGACAAAACACATCCTTGTCTCACTCCAGATGTGGTCTCAAACCCGTCTGTGAGTCCTTCTTGAGTTCGCACACCACTCAAGCTGTTCGCATAGATAGCCCTAACATTGCCCAGAAGTTGGCCTCGGACATTGCAGTCTTCCAGTACTCTCCACAGTGTAAGTCTCAATTGGCTCCTGTCGAACGCCTTTTCTTGGTCTACAAAACTAAAAGCCATGTGAATTTCTCTGTCCTATTCGATTATTTTTTCGGTCATCTGCCCCAATGTGAAGATCGCATCTGTGCACCCTCTTCCTTTCCTAAATCCCATCTGTGTCTCGCTTAAGACAGGTTCAATCGTATATCACCAATATTCCCAGAAAATGTCAACCTCTGCAGTACACCCGGGACATAGGGGTTATCCTTTGTTGATAATAATTCATGCATGCACACACAGGCTTGTGAAAATGACCCAGCCGATGTTAGGTTGTCCATCCCCCACACAATGAATTGGTGCAAAAGAAGGCTAGGGAATCACTCGACCTCAGATTTTGTTGCGAGAAAATCAGGGATGCCAAAAGTCCGGTTTTCCCGTCTTTTTCGTTATTGCTATTGTTCTCGAGCCTTTTCGATGCATCACAACGTTAAAACTGTTTTTAAAAAAATAATTGTTTTGGTGCAAACACGATGACACGTTCATTTTTCAGGTTTTTTTGCAAAAATCATTTGGTATCCCCGGAAAATGCAGTTTATAAAATTGTATCAGAGAATGGAACAAATCTTCACGATAAAGAGTGAACCATTATTATGTAATTATCAATGTGTCTGAAAACCGCCACAAGTTGATACCACTTGGCATCATTGGTGTAACTAGGGGGGGGGGGGGGCGGTGGGGCTCATGTCTTGGGCACCAAAGTTTGGCCAAATATTTATTTTCTTGTGCCAGCAGAGCCAGAAATTTATAGAACACTGTTTTCGCGAGCATTATGCACTTTAGTCCTTACGCCATAAACCCTAGTTACGCCTCTACTTTGGTCTAAATACAAGTCATTAAACATTTTTTTGGGACCCCAAAGTGACCGACATTACACGTGTAGTTTGGCACCTATTCCCGTGCGTGTCTTCAGGCATGTACAAGCCGGACAATGATAAATTAGGCCTATACTCATGTGTACATTTCGTTTTAGGCCAGGGTGGAAGGTGGATGTCGCGAGCAGACAAACAGCTGTGCATAGTAAATTGATGCGAACAGTTCCAATTTTCCAGTGTTATGCTATCAGTATCAGGAAAATCAGTCACTGACCCCGAGGAATTCGGTCGGTTTAATAAGTCTGTAGACTGACTTATACTCCTGGATAAAGACAGCATGCCAGCAATGGTGATGTAGAGTCAAAGATTTGGGCTGCCTCTGCACATATGGGTTCCCTTGTGCAATGACATTACTCTTATTTCACTGAATGCTTATGTACAACGAACTTTGCAGGAATGTGCTTTCAAAACGTGAGCGGCGGGTCGTTCACGCTTTTACACTGCTGATTAAATCCTATTGTTGTTAAACTAAGGGTTAATTGACTCTAAAGTATCCAGGGGGATGAAGCACGAAGTCTGTACAATTTTCCTGGGGAGCTGTCCAAGATCAGGGCAGCATTGCCACAGTGACCTATTGGTTAGAGTGTTACAGTAAGGGGTGGACAGACCACAAGTTCGAATTCCACTCGGGATAGGGAATTTCTCGCGATGTTTTTAAGGGCAGCCTGACCTGTACTCAAGCCTTGTCTCTTTTACAGCTTTCTCCACACTGATGTAAAATCCCAACAAAAAGACGCAGATTATTGCGGATGCAATAGCCTCTAATCGCTGACTTAACTGACAAGCTGCATGATTAATCACATCGCTGGTGATGTTAAGGGGGGTCGTTTTCATACCAACCAGTTAGTAGATGCCAAAAGCAACATGTAAGCACTTTCTAGCTCTCCTTTCGCCGTTGTGCACTGGCCTGCGTGTTACATTTATGCGATCGATTCAGAATCTCCATTCAGAGGCGATCGAGTCATAAGTGCATAGCACTGAAATGGGTGTTACAATTTTGCGATCAATTATTAATCCCTCTTTCAAAGGTGGAGTAGTATGCGGATTAAGGCTACTGCAAGGACAAGTGTTGAACTTCATTTTTCCCCTTTCTATGATTTTCTTCTCCTGTTGGTTTAATGATAGCTTTAGTATAGAATTACTGACGCAACAGGCTCAGCTTTTATTATTATAAATCCTGATTTTTCATTAAAGTCTAATTCCTCATATGCCTACTTCTCGATTTCAATATTATGGCCGATTTGGAAAAATCTCTGGCAACTTCACGGAACTAAATAAACATTCAAGTAAGCCACGGCAAGCACAGGCAAACTGGTATGAAATGAACAAAATCCAGAACAAAACTTTTGTATAGGATACATAAAATAAAACCAGGGACGTAGCCTGGTTTGACGGGTCCATGGCAAAGGAAACCATGATCTCCCTTGAAAACTATTTTCGTTTTTAGAACTATATAAAGTATCCGGCATTATCCGGGATAAACCTGTGAACCCTGCGCTCCATCTCTCTCTTTCGTCTCGAAAGCATCCCATATTCTAACAGTGTAACAGCACTGCGCACTCATTTCTGGTAGGAACACTGCGGGCACGGAATTGAACCCTTATTTATACCGTTTCCGGTGCGGTGGGTGGGCTTTCTACAGGGAGCCAAAACAAAGATCATTGTATTTCACATTTTCCAACTTTTTTTATTTAAAAATACCCGAAACTTGAATCAGCACAATCGGTCGATCCAAATGTGATTGGACTGGAGTAGTTGACACTTAAGAAAATTTAATTTTACAGTTTTGGAAAAAAAAAAGGCCAAAATTGCACCAAAGTGAATTACTCTCGCCACTTTTTTTTTTTTTATCATGAGATTCTGGTTGAATTCTTCTTATACAAAAAATGTAGGCCTATTTGCCAAAATCTGGCACCCTGGGCACACATGTCCCAGCAGCCCCATATGCTTATTGTTATTTCACTGAATAAGAAAACCAACAATAATTATGCCTATCTCAGTCACCCAGTCAGAAAAACTAACCTTTACTTTACATATCCTTCCACCAAAACAAAATATTACAGAATTCTTGATTTTCTAATACATAATACAGCTGTTGAAACAAGTACATTTTGTAAGCATCTCCATCCCAAGAAACAGAACATTCAAACAGGGCTGTGCTGACATCATTATGGGTCCCTGGACAATGCAATAGGCTGCAGCCTGCCCCCATTTCAAAAACCAATGTAAATCTGCATGCATGGGGACCACTAAACCCTTGGGGCCCCTGGGCAACTGTTCAGTGTGCCCATGCGTTAAGATGGCCCCGCATTCAATTAAATACTTCAAAACAATGTGTTTACTCTCTTAAGTTATTATGGCTAATACTGTGATACAAATTAAATTGGTGGACACTCTGGACTATCATTGCCCAATGTAGCAAGCACATTTTAATTTGAATGTTGAAAATCCCAGGGATCAAACAGAATGATGTATTTGATTAAATACAGTAAAGTACTTACTCGCTTAGCCATGTAAGACCTGTCCCATGTTGCATAGTAAAACAAATGTTGAAAAAGATGAATTGTTGCCAGCCATTTCATTTTGCCAGTCAGCAGGAAGGAGGAAGTGCAGACTGTCATACAATCTATGAGGAAGTAGAGGCGGATCTTGACCAAGTCCTTCCTGGGTAGGGTTCGAATGCCACACATGATCATTGTGTGAGCAATCATATGATACAACTCCATGGAGAACAGGAGGGTGCAGGCAATATTAAACAGCTGTAGTGCCATGGTCTCTCTCTGATCTGGGAATGCAGGAATCCACAGAAAACTGGAAGGCTAGAGATGAGAAATCCACCGGAAAGGGTGATATCTAGCTACCGTGCTTACGTAGTTCCTTACGCGGACCCCAATCATCTGACGCCAATAACTGGTCCTTCCCTGAAAGTATACAATGCAGAGAAAATGTTCCAAAGTTTTGCATCTATTCAGACAATAAAAAAAAAAGCGTAACCCAAACATTGCCTACATAATACCAACAAGGAAATATCAAGTACTTCTAGAAACACAGCTATCCCATATTATGTCTTTCCCATCAAAGGCCTGCATACCAGGCCTAACCTCATCGATTTAAATGACCACCAATACATGGCGAACAAAACCATTAGTACGGTAGAAGTGAACACTACTGAATCGAGACCAGCCGGTCGCCCTACTAGAAGTAATAAACTGGTATGCGTCTCTCTCTCTCTCTTTCTTTGTATGTCAGTGTGTACGCGCGTGCGCACACACATACACAATTTAAGTGCACACACGCAGGAAAAACAATGCCAATTAACTCGCTGGTATCCCGACGGCGTGCCTTCATTTCTTTAGTCTGTTGCCAACTTGAGCTTTTCGAGACCAAATTTGTTTGGGTGGCAAAAGAAGCTATGAATCCAGATTATCATCTGCGTCTCCTTGATTAAAAAAACAACAACAAAAAAAAAAAAAAACCAGTACAAAAAATGCCACAAAGACCGGCCGAATTCCTCAGTGTTTGTATGGTGTAATTAAGGAATTGTCAATCAATACTTTCAGATCTTTCTCATTTTAACCCTCAACAATTACTACAGGTGTTCTAAAGAGCCAGAGGACTTTCAAGTGTTCGAGTTATACATTCTGTGCAAACACATCGATTTTTAAGGATAAACCGCCAAGATCCTTTTTTAAAATTAGTGATCCATAGATGTGAGCCCGGCTGGGGATTGATAAATCGATTTCGTCTGGTTAACATCTCTGCCAAACTTCCCAAACGATCGACACGACACGAGTGCCGTGCTGCAGTCCAACGTTTGCTTGCGGACAGGTCAAGACAGCTAGCTGTGCATACTGCCGAGTTATGGAAAATCCCGTATATCTACCTCAAATTATTTTATATTATGAACTCCGTTCGAATTTTGTAAGTGGTTTATAATTTTATACAACTGAGACTTTCTTTCGGTCATCACGAAATGGAAACTGAATGAAGAACGAAGCGGGTGCAAACGGAATGTTTTTTACATCTTTTGTCACATTTTGCGTTTAACCTATTCAGACTTTTCTCATAACATGGCAGTGTAGCCTATCATACACTTTATCCGAGAAAAAATGCTGACCCACACTGAAACCAGAGTATAGAAACTGTTTTAAAAGTGTTATAGGGGCATGCAACGTGTAATTACATAATGTACATAATGAACCATATTGGATGATTTGAGTTCGTTACATGAAGTACAGCAATCTAATGAAAGCAAAATGAACTTTAATCGAGGTGACGAGTGATTTTTTTTTTGTTATGGTGAGAGCATGGCAGCTGTGTGTGACCTATAATTTTCCCCCGGTATAAGAGATGCAGCTACACACCGAGACAACTACATGACATAAATGTGTGAGTGCGGGTAAATGTAAACGATGGGCCTGGTGGTGTAAATTCTTTACCTGAATAGCAATAATGAAAACAATAACTTTTAACCCAAGTGATAACTGGGTTGAATTCTTAATACGGCTGAATGGTAACAGTACGACAGCTGTGTGCTGACTATAATACAATATTATCATCCCAGGTAAAACTATGGTCACACACTGAGACAACTATATATATGTGCAGCGTGTAATTACAGTGCCTTGAACAGTAGGCCTGAAGCGTGTAATTACAGTGCCTTGAACAGTAGGCCTGAAGCCACTTCATAGTAATAGAAGCAAACAAAAACAGCATGAGTTTTAGCTGAGGTGATAATGACTTGCTGGTGAGACTGAAAGAATGGGAGACCCAGTAAATTTACAGTCATAGTAAAGGTGGAAATATGGGATGTATAGGAATAGACAGACGATAGATTCAGAAAGAATACTAGACTGAAAAATGGCTTTTTGTTGCAATAATCATGGGGTATTTTAGAGGGTGCAAATAATATAACTCCACCTGAACGTTGCGGCAGTTTGTTAGAAACGATAGCTACACTTTACCATATATATACGTGTATATATTTATATAACACAGCTATAAGAGCTCTGTGATCTATATCAAAGAGGTTATGATAATAAAAAGGAAGTGCTTAGAGAGGGACACATGTCCCCCTCTAAGCAATTGCTTACAGAGGGACATACACACCTGTCCCCTTCTAACCAAGTGCTTACAGAGGGACACATGTCCCCATCTAAGCAAGCGCTTACGGAGGGACACATGCCCCCCCCCCCCCTTCTAAATGTGTGCTTACATTTACTACAGAGGGACACATCACATTATTTTAATGTCTCTAAGCACAGGATTTAAGATATCTTTCAGCGCAGGGTTTAAGAGGGACAGTTGCATAGATCAGTTCCTTTAGCATGGAGGGGCATAGTTAGAACGTATTATGCAGTCACTGTGTGGGCTCTGAAAAAAAAAAAATATTTTTGAAGATCTAGATCTAGTTCTGGATCTCACAAATGCCGGAGCAATAATATGCGCTCCAAATTTAATCTGTTTGTGTGGCGAGTACGTTTAAGTTTAAGTTTGAAGACAAGCACAATGACACGATAACAGCCACGTTGTGCTGGGAAAAGTCAGATGATAGACAGAGGTAAAAGAATGACAGGATAGAAAATGAGCCTACCACTACCAGGGACATGCACCAACCGCTGTGCTAGCCTATACGTATGAGAAGAATCACAAGGTGACAGAACATCGGAGCGTCTATTTTACGTATGGCGGCAAATAGGATATTTACTTATTTCGAGAGTGCGGAATGTCTATTTTACGTATGACAGCAAATAGCCTGTAGGCTGTTTTACGTATTTCTGCAAAATATTCCTTTCGCTATTTTACGCATGATGGCGTATGACCATGCGCTGTCAAAGTCGGCATAGCAATTAGTGTTAGGGGTAGGGTGAGATTTAGAGTTGGGAAGATCTTTCGATCTAGTCATACATAAAATAGCCTACAGGCTATTTGAGGGCGCCGCCATGTTGGACGATCGAAATCAAAAACAGGCAAACTTCCCAAAATAGAATACCCGTCGGCTGGCTGAGTAAAAATAGCAAGTCACCATATTTCGATGACGTTTTTCACATATATGTCCCTCTGTAAGCACTTGCTTAGAGGGGGACATGTGTCCCTCTCTAAGCACTTCCTAATAAAAAACACAAAGACTTGCGAGGCGTTCTCCACGAATTCCTCCATTGTGGTAGAACGACACTTTCAGGATTAATAGAGTTCATCTCAAGCTAGGTTTTGGTAAAGAAGATGTTTTAACTAATGCTTGCTTTTGATTTTTCAATTTATTGTATTTTAATTACCTCGGCGAGTGTAATTAATTACTGTCATTACTGCCAACCTTTTAAGCCGCATGTGACGCGTTGCTGTTCACTACGTGTCCCGCACAATTGGGCATCATAATAAATGAATCAGAATTGATGCGAAATCATACGATTCTTAAAGTGTTCTAAATTATATTATGAAAGTGCTTCGGATAGAAGAAATAGTACATGTATTGAGCTGTCTGTCACTGTCAGTCATACACACAGGCCTACAAGCAGTGACGGTTCAAGTAGTACTAGAACAGATGATTACATTGTGCCATGACTGTGATCAAAAGTCACATAGATGGTCAAACGATACAACTCCTTTTCTATCAGCTTCCGCCACATTTTTACAACAAGAAGTTACATATCGCCGAAAGCGCTCTTACTTCAGCAAATAACAATATTGCAGCTCCTTCACACCTGCCAGTACTCAATTTTGTCTTTTTTTTTTTTAATATAAATTTCAATTTATTCATAACCTCCTCTACCAAAACACCTGTTTCATCGGCCTGATCAAACAATACTGATAATAGAATATTATCATGAAATGGATAATAATATTGTTGGTTGTTTACTGTTGGCTATGGTAATACAGCAAATGAAACATAATCACACGGATATTCTGTAATTTTTATGAATCTGCAGGTAATTTTGTCCCCAAAACTACGGGAAATTATGATGTAATGAGCAGGCTACAATGCAATAATTGGCTGCCATGTTTACTACAAATGTTATAATTCGCAGAACCGCAAAATCTGAAGTGACAGAGGAAGCTAATTCTCTACAGGTACTGTGTGTTCACTGACGTCACTATAGATAGTTGTACATGTAATGCAATACTCCGTCTCGCTATCCTGAGTTTGAGGAATATTATTGTTTAAAGTTGCAGGAGCACAAACTGTGTGACGTCCAAAGAAACCAACCTATAGGGCCTAATATTCTACTGCCAAGCTCACCCGTAAAGAGGCGTATAATTAATTTTGCACTTCGATTCAGCTCTTTTTCTGGTTAATTTTGTAAATTTTTATCGGCTCACAGCTGTGTCGGTACTGTCAAGGCAGGCCATCATTTTTTGTTTGTTTGTTTTGTCTTTTCAATGTCAACCGAGAAAAACTGTAGGAGTGTAAGCGCTCAGCTTAGCCCAGAAGAAACAAGAAAACACTCGAGACTAAATTTGTCGGGGGGGAGGGGGGGGCGGGGGTGAAATAAGAATCCGATACCGGTAATGCCTGAGTCCTGTCATTGTGATTGGTCTATTAAATGCATGCCGTTTGTTCTCTATCTCTTCCTGATTTCAAAAATACTACTTCACAGGATGTCAACGTCTGCTTTCTTACAACAAATCAAGGGCTTGAAATCGGAACTTTACTATCAACTATGAATGTGTTGATCTAACGTATTCAAATATTTAGGACGTCGGTGTGTGAGCTCAAAAAAAAAAAGGGGGGGGGGGGGAGGGAGCAGCTTTTGGTTCCCTGACAATTAACTGCTTCCTATTAACTGAGGAATATTAAATAAAAGAAAATCACTATGGTACTGTACGTACTATGAAAGAATATGAAATTCTTGCTCAACAGCTTTGATGTTGCTGTTTGCAAAATGTTGCGTTTCCATGCGCCTTGCGACGCTGTGCCGAAATTTAATCAGAGCGTGGCACCAGCACTTTCAATGCAGAAAATCAATTATCACACAGCTTAGAATGTGAAGGGGGGGGGGGGGAGCAAGAAAGGGAAAACGATGTACAATAAATTATAATATGAAGGAAGCCACGATGACACAGGCAATTTAGAGGGGGGGGGGTGACAGCAAGACGAAATCGAAGCACAAGAGAAACTGCTGTTTATGGGATTGCTAGAACTAGAAGAAGGCACAACAGACAAACAGCTGGAACGAAGAAAGGGGCGGGCAAAGGGAAGAAAGTGAGAAGTTCAGATTGCGACATGCCGCTTGCTCATTTTCCCTCTTGATGGGGACAGTCAATGCCAACTGGAGGTCGCTCGAGCTCTAGTAGCCACGTCGGCCTACACAACGAATGAACTGTATTTTTGTGTTTGTTGAGACTACGCCATCTCTTGGGATGCACGAGCGGGAGAAAGTGGGACAGGCAGGGTTGATCGTGGCACACATCATTATGCTCCTTTAGCAACGATCGATGCTGGACATGGCTGGGGATCTCAACATAGAAAGAAAGGTGGAGCTCGTGCTCAGCAATAATTAATATTATCTCTGGCTTCACAAAGCGCCTCGCCCGTGCCAGAATAATGATGTTCAACATAGCCAGCCCATTTTTTTTTTCTCAACGAAACTGGGTCACAAACTAGGCTACACAAAGAGGATGTCTCCCGAACTAGACGGCCTGATGTTAGTAAGGTCGCCTAGCTCCCGAACATAATGCATACATGACAGTAGTTACCATAATAGCTGTGTCGATGTTGGCCTAATGGTGAAATTACCACCCGGCGGAATGAAAAGCGACGCGTTTTGTGGGTTTACTACCTCAAGCCTGTTCTTTTACTATGGCAGACTTGTCCATAAGTAATAAAAGCCCAGCAGTTGATATCTCAGGCAGGCCTACCACAAAATGAATGGGAAACAGTAAAAGTGCATTTGGGAATATATATAATACAATACTGATTGGGTGGAATTAATTACTGCAATCCTGTTGTTGTTGTTTTTTATTCGTGAAAATAATTAAATAAGCAATAATAAATTTAATATAGGTGACAAAATCAGCTTAACATTAAAAACAATAGTGACAAAATTTAAAGATTGTATAGCATTACAACAAACCTTGCATAGATTCAGGAACTTCATTAAGAAAAAAAACCACGCCCACATCGTTTTCATTTCACCACAATTTCTACACCCACAATGACAATTTAGCTACATGTACCTGAAATTAGTATCAGCACTCTGTACACAAATTAAATTTCTATGTCCTTCTCACCGACTGTGCGAATTATCCTTGCTAAAATGAACGGTAGACTACTTCAATCTAGCCTAGTGTAGTAGGCTTATTAATCGAATTTCCAAAGAGGCATCGCCAGAATTTTGTCCCCGTTTAAGATTATACGTATTCACATGAGATAATTTCTGCCCTAGTTACATTGTCATTCCACTGAAAAGCAGAAATGGGTTTAATGTTTCGTGCTTAATGAGAACTTACACTGGAACAGAGCTCCTTTCTGCAATACAGCTCTATACACTGAACCCCTAAATAAATGCTGCTTAGGTACAAAGTTCACATCCCGTTGCGGCGACCAAAAATAGAACTGAGAAAAAGACAAAATAACTGGGTCTGTGTTTGGCACAGATCACCCACCCTTCCCCACGTCACAGGCGACGTAATTCCCAACCTGGACCAGGTCATCGGAGGAAGCGAAAATGCAGTCTCAAATACTGCAAGGAAATTATAATATCGATCTTCCAAAACAGACAATACAGGAGACTCGATGTCTTAATCAAGATGTCCACAATTCAGCATCAGAAAAAACGATTATGTGTTAAGCATAATATTTAATTTTCATAATGGGGAAAATACATAAATAACTACAAACTGAACATGCAGCTATACCAAAGATCTTAAAATAGTATTAACCTAGATTCCCTGGTGAGGTCACGTGTCCGTACCTCAACGCTTTCGGCCATTGAGGTCAGAAACAACTCTTCCGGTTAGCCTGGTTTACTTTTTCTCTCTCTCTCTCTCTGTGTCTTGTCCCTGTGGTTGCTTTTTTCGTCTCTCTCCCTCTCCTCTACATGTCTGTCTCGACTATCTTCTCTCTCTCTCTCCCTCTGTCTTTTTTTGGGGGGGGGGGAGGGGGGTGTCTGTCACAGGTGGTTGGAGGCTGCTGTTGACGTAGCAAATTATGATTTTATGTAGCCATTATCATGCTTGCGCCTTATCCCCCCCCCCCCCCCACACTCTCACATGCTACTAGTGAGTGTCTGCTCATGCACTTGAGCTTCTGCTGGATCTTGATATCCGTCTGTTTATTTTATTAGAGGGGGGGGGTGAGGTTGTCGATTACTTTCATTTTTTCTGATTTTGTAGCTGTTATGGTGGTACGTCTTATAATACCCCCCTCTCTCTCTCTCTCTAACACACACGTTGAAGTAAGAATTTGCGAGTCTGTCGGTCCAAGCTTCTGAGTTTCTTCTTCTAGACCTCCTTATACATGTATTAAAAACAATTGTAGGCCTACAATGTTCTCTTATTCTAGAATCTCTGACATTTTCCTGATTGTTGCACTCAAGATCTACTTTTTTCGACAACGTAAAACAACACGCTAGGCTTACTATGTACTACATCGTAGGCCTACTATCAAATTCGAGGCAAACGGTTTGTGTTTCCTATGGTAAACAGTAGCGTTGCTGGGCCGCCGCTTGGACAGCTTGACCTCAAGCCGCCATTGTTTTCGCTCTCCACGCCCGGGACGCCGCGAGCTGGTTCTCACACCGCGACTAGGGAATCTAGGTTAATACTATTTTAAGATCTTTGAGCTATACATGTATCGTAACCACGTCCTCGAACCAATAGAACTGATCCGCGTAAGGGGAAAAACCCAATCTATTTTTAGATCCACCGGAAATAGGTACACGAGACAGACGCGGGGCGTTAGAAGAGTGTTATTTCTTGCTGAAGTTGTGTAGAAAAGTAAATAAAAAAGCGTAAAAGATGTGCCTGGGGAACCTGCAATAGCGATAACAAATATGCAGGTCAGCCACACTTGGATGACGTGATATTTATTCCCATCCCCAAGCCAAAAACAAACCCTGAGCGATGTAAGAAGTGAATTACCTTATGCAACCGGCCTCACGAGCAGCTCAACTTCAATAACATAAGGTCGCACCACTTTGTATGTTCCATGGTTAATAAAATTATTTTTTAAAAAAGTAATACTGGAACCCACTACACATAAATCTACAGTAGCCACTCGTTCGTCCTACACCTGCAATCACAAAATATTATGAACCAAAAGGAATGCATACTTAGGAAGAATAAACATAGTAGGCCTATGTTGGGTCCTTTTCTTACAGTGAAGAAACACCAAAATTTAACGTCCATAAAGAAAGAGCATAAAATGGTGAACCATTAGTTTTTGTTTAAATGAATATCATATCTTAGATCTTGATCTTTAGGCATAGATCTAGATGAAATTGATGGTGTCTACTAACATGTGTCGCGGAAAAGTTCCGAATGCTTTCACACTCCCAAAATATCATAATAACCACAGAAAAACTGTGGGGTCGCAGCAGGGCTATAAGCAAAGTCAAAATTGAGCAAAAAGAAAAGGTTGTATGTTGCGAAGCCCCGCGTGAGAAATAAAACCCAAACAGTACAAAGCAAACTAAAGAGAAGACAGAAAATGCATAAATTTTCGGCTTTCGCCTTTGTCAAGTGAAAAAAAACAAAAAAACGAACAATAAAAGACTTCAACAGGAACGAAGTGAAACAGTTCACTTAGCTGCGAGTTCTTGCTTCGTTAGCAGCACCAAAGCACGTCCGTCCGCCAAAAGCATGGAAGTGAACTTATTTCTCACGCGGGGCTTCGCAACATACAACCTTTTCTTTTTGCTCAATTTTGACTTTCACACTCCCAGTGGCTAGAACGCTAGATCTAGATTCTAGATCTAGATGTTATACACATAGATATGGAATTGAAGAGCACATCGGTCAATATCTACATCTGAATCTAGTTTGTTCACCTAATTTCCTCATAAAACCCCAATAGTCTGTGTAAGGGAAAGTTTTAGGGCGAGATGAAGGGGCCTGGACAAATGAAGGGCTGCGGCTAGGATCAGGGCAAGAAAATGGGGAACGTATTCAGAACTTTTGTTTGAAGAGTTTGACTTTCATAGTTGAAAAAGATAATTTATTGTTCTTGTTTTGTATTTGGATTGTTTCAAACTGTAATTCAGTTTTCTAGTTTCAGTGCCACTGAAAGTTAGTCATAAGTCGCTTCAGTTTCACAAAATAAGAACAGATCAATGCAGAGAACGCTAGTTAAGAATGGTTTGTTTACTGTAAAGTGTACCTACTTCCGGTCGAGTGGTGTATTTCTATTTTTAGATTGGGGCAGTCCAACTTCTGTGGATTAATTCTATTCGCACATAATCGCCCGGGATTGGTATCCAGGAGGGCACTGCAGGTCAAAATGGCCTGTGATGTGGAAACTTGGTGAAAAGTATGGTGCTCCAACCGGGACACATTCACAGACTATGGTGCGCATGTGATTTGGTCCGAAGGCGAATACCGACAATTCAGATAATATGGGAAACATGTGGATCAAATCTCCTTTTCACAGCAGAAACGGGACGAAAGAAACAATACTCACAATATAAAGTAAAATATCTAATTCACTTTGAAGGAAGAATCGCACTAATCACACCTCACATCCAGTGTTTTTCACATAAAAGTTTCTTATGAAACTACATTCTATTCAAAGTTTGCAATACGACGCTACAACAAGCTGCCATTCCTTTTCTGCACCTCTGCAATAAAATATGCAACAGTTGTTTAAGGAAAACAATACATTCGGAATGTGTACCTGAGAACAGATTTCTGTACTAAACTGTATCATTTACTGTGCTTTTGTTAGAATAGCATGCCAGCAGCACATCCACCTAACAAAACTCAAATTGTGTTTCATTGGCCTTCTAATGACTGATATGCCTATGTACATGAATATGTACATATTTGGTGTGTACGTATGTGTGCATGTATTAGTGTTATAACATGTTTGATAATAACCATTACAGTGGTATTAAATTTTTGACAGCGCGCATCGAATCTAAAACTAAGAGTCTACACAAATTAGTGCCATCTCAAAATATGCCTCCCTGCCCTCTCACGGGGTGTACAGAAATATACATACATTTGCTGTGGGCACACCTAGATTACAGCTTGCAAAACAATTCCATTGCAAAGATTGCTTTATCAATGGCTCTATCTGTGTTTTTTATGCCAAATTTCCAGTACACAAATACATGTACAAAATAGCAGAACTTATGTCCTTTTCACGTCCTGGTCCAGAACTCAAACAATGAATTTCCAATAAACAAATGGTGTCTTTGGTACACTCAGTTGGCTAGTTCAGGTCAGTGATTTTCAACTGCTACTGCCATTTCAGGAAGGCGATGGGGGGGGGGGGGGGGGGGGGGAGGTTACCTATAAATATTAAATAATGTATTGTGAAGTACAGAAGACACTTTTGGTTTTCTTATTTCAGATTGGACATATTCCACTTATATTTAACTCAGTCTCTGTTCTTCAGTTCCACTGACCCATTTTGCCCTATCAGTAGGCCTACTGCTAGGTCCATGGAATCGAACACTAACAGTCAATGACGCCTCGAAAACCGCTGGTAAAAATGATAAAACACAATGAAAAACAATGAATGTTCTCTAAAAACCCACCCGCCCCGGGGGGAAATTAAAGTTGTGAGACATGAATCCACGGGGAATAAGATAAGATAAGATAAGATAAATTTTATTCGTCCTTGTACAAGGAAATTTGTTTTGATCATTGAATACATAACAATACAGTTACAGAAGCAGAAAGTATGATACATAGCGCGCACACACACATATATACACACACACTGATAAATTAACTAAATTAACAAAATTAACAGTGCACACAATATGCTTCCCTAACTAAAACACATTGACCTGACACGCAGGACATAATTCAACTGTGCACAGATTACGATCAAGATGACGACATTATTGTAACATCCTAGTTGATGATGGAATAAACGATTTAAAGTAGCGCTCAGTTTTAGTTTTCTTTGACAACAGCCTTAAACTTCTTACAGATCTTATATATTCCTTGTTCAGGGGATGTTGGGGGTCATTTATAATAATATTAGCTTTTTTAATACAAGCACCAGTGTACATCTCATCAAAATATGGCAGATCACAGATACAAATTTTGGATGCTTTTTTAATTAAATTATTGATCTTATTTTTATCTTTTTGTAAGATGTTTCCTCCCCAACAGACAACTCCATACATCAAAACGCTCTGAATAGCCATGGTGTAAAATATTTTCAGAATGCTTTTGCTAACTTTTAAAAAGCAGAGCTTTCTGAGGAAATACATGCGCTGGTTGGCTTTCTTGTATACATATGTTACATACGCGTGCCAGTTAAGCAATGAATCAATAGTAATGCCAAGATATTTGGCCTCTGTGACAATTTCAACCTCTTCATTGTTGATAGTAAGAGGGCAAACAGGATCGTTGTTATTTTTCCTAAAGTCAAAAACAAGCTCTTTTGTTTTCTTAACATTCAGTAGAAGATAGTTGTTATTACACCAACAATGAAAGGATTGTACAATGTTAGAATATTCGTGGCCAGAGTTAGGTAAAAGGCCTAAAATAGCAGAGTCGTCGGCAAATTTAAGAAGGTAAACGTTGTTGTGTGTCACAGTGAAATCATTTGTATACAATGTATACAAGGCAGGTGACAGCACGCAGCCTTGTAGCGCTCCTGTGTTTGTTGTGAGTAATTTGGAAAATGTGTTGTTTATATCCACAAACTGGCTTCTCTGTGTTAGAAATTCGAAGATCCAGCTCTTTAAAAAAGAACTCACGTGTAGGTTGGTAAGCTTTTGAAACATTAAGTGCGGTTGTATGGTGTTAAACGCAGACGAAAAATCGACTAGGAGCACACGAACACAGGTTTTACCAGTGTCTAAATGACTGTAGATGTTATGCAATAAAAACAATAAGGCGTCTTCTGTGTTCCTGTTTTCTTTGTATGCAAATTGCAAAGGATCGAGATTTTGTTTGACCTCCTTCGTTAGTTCAGTTAAAACAAGTTTTTCAAAGCATTTAAAGATAATGGAAGTTAATGCAACTGGGCGAAGGTCGTTCATTTCAGATATTTTTGGTTTTTTGGGGACAGGTAAGATTTTTGACAATCTCCAAATGTTTGGTATGTAATGGTTTTGAAAGGATTTGTTGAAGATGAAAGTAAAAATTTTTGCTAGTTGTTCAGCACATGTTCTCACTACTTTGCTTCCAATGTTATCTGGTCCAGATGCCTTTCTTTCCTTAACAGATTTAAATTGTTTCACAACAGCATCATAATCAAAACAAATATTACATTCATCATTATCAAAATCAAAACTGTCTCTTATTTCCTGGTGTAAGAACCCCTGGTTAAGGCACTAGCACTATGAGAATAACCGTTCAGGATAAATTTGATTCAAGTGTCTGTCATTTTCGGCACAGAGACATTGTGCACTACAATTTTAGTTCCACTGCGGCTCTGCTAAAAACAACAACAACAAAAAAAAGTGGCTGAATGGTGCATCATACTTTCTTTACTGTCATTCCTCTTACGTTATGTTGCACGTCCACATGTTATGACCTTCTGTTTTAGTCAGGGTTGCCAGAACATTTTGAAAAAGTGGCCTTCTGACAAAGTCGGTGGCCTCGAAATATCTCAGTGGCCTCCGAGGCCTCCAGTGGCCTCGTGTCAGGCCTCTTGTGGCCTCCAGTTTAAATAAAGGAGGCCTCCAAACCGGATCGCTGGATTTTTTTTTGTTGCTAGGCCTAGATTTAACATTAGACCTAGATCTAGATATAGCTGACTCGTGTGTAAAATACGCTCTTATTAATAGTTTAGTTAGGTCTCACAATCTGACAATAAAGAAAACTGGCAAACACCATTTCGCTTAGCCAATCCAATCCAATATTTGGCGCGCCGGAAGTAAACATAGACCTAAAGTAAATTGCCGCCTTAGGCCTAAGTCTAGCCTCAGACTAAAAATAGCCTAGCTAGCCGTAGGCCTAATCAGTGATCAGCGTGTTGGCCAGAGGATTAAATTTCATCAATCACCCACCATGGCAAAAACTTCCAAGGCCAAGGGTGTTTGCTCTAAATGTTTGTCTGTCTGTCTGTCTGCCTGCATGTATGTATGTATATAACAGTGATTGACAGAAAAAGAAAAACAGTCAAACTAGTAGAAATATCGATACCATTTGATGCTTATATTGATAAAGCTTACAAATCAAAGTTTGATAAATACTACCTATTTTCTTTAGAGATCAACACCATAGGGTATCATTGTGAAATCATTGTGCTAATTATAGGAATCTCGGAAATGTCCATGAGAGGTTTACAATAATAAATGCGCCAGTCTTAGTTATTGTCCACTTTTACCATCTATTTATGGATAAAATAAGCCAAGAGTCAGCAGTTATGTTCAGTCATGTAACGGATTAATATTTACAATGCCATTCTATTGTTTCCTGTATGGGTATCGTGTGTGAAATACTGTACCGACTAATTGGAAATAAAGAATTATATGTAGGTATGTATGTATGTATATGCTTGTATCTCTGCATGTCTCTCTGTATGTATGTCTGTGTGTGTATTGTGTTTGTTTGTTCGTTGAGCAAACACACAAAGGCCTCCATACTTCTCAAACCGATCCTCATCATCATCATCATCATTGCCTTTCTCACCCTGGATCAGGGTATAGGCCACCAACAAACACCTTCCATCCCTCTCTATCATGGGCCAGCCTCTTTACATTATTCCAAGTCTTTCCGCTTCGTTGCACATCATTTTCTCTGGCTCTTCTCCACGTTCCGCGCGGCCTTCCTCTTGATCTCTTGCCCTGGGGATTCCAGTCCAATACCTTCTTCGTGATGCTGTTTCCTGGCCTCCTGAGAGTGTGGCCGATCCATCTCCATCGCCTCCTACCAATTTCCTCTCTGACTGGGTTCTGTCTTGTTCTTTTCCATACAATTTCATTGCTGACCTTGTCTGTCCATCTGATCTTAAGTAGCTTCCTCAAACATCTGTTGATGAAAACTTGGATTCTCTTTATGCAGGCCTGGGACGCATTCCAAGTCTCACATCCATACAACAGGACTGACTTCACGTTCGAGTTGAATATCCTCAGCTTTGTTTTTAGAGATATATCCTTGGTTCTCCAAATCTTGCTTAAGGATGTGAAAGCTGCCTGTGCCTTTCCAATTCGTGCTTTGACTTCTGCCTCTGTTCCTCCCTTATTGTCAATGATACTACCAAGATAGCAGAAGGACTCTACATCTTCCAGTGGTTGATCTCCTACTGTGACTTGTTCGCTTAGGGGTGCAACAATTTTTAGGACCTTCGACTTCGCGGGATGTATCCTCAATCCAATAGATTCTGAAATTTTGTTTAGAGCTGTAGTCTTTGCTTGCATCTGGTCGTGTGTGTGCGACAATAGTGCCAAGTCATCTGCAAAATCTAGATCGTCCAGCTGTGTCCATGGGGTCCATTGTATGCCATTTCTTCCTCCACTGGTGGTTTCTTTCATAAGCCAGTCAATCACCAGGATAAACAGAAATGGGGACAGCAAACAACCCTGCCTAACACCAGTCTTGATATCAAAGCTGTCAGTAAGCTCACCATCATGTACGACTCTGCAACTTGTCCCCTCGTACATGCTCTTGATAAGATTCACCATCTTCTCTGGGATTCCATAATGTCTCAATATTCTCCACAGTGTTTCTCTATCGATGCTATCAAAGGCCTTCTCGTAGTCAAGGAAGTTCACTATCAGTTGGGAGTTCCACTCTAGCGACTGCTCTACTATGATTCTCAGCGTGGCGATCTGGTCGGTGGTTGATCGATTACTCCTGAAACCAGCTTGCTCCTCGCGAAGTTTTTGGTCTGTTGCATCAAACCGATCCTCCACGATTCTTATTGGGCGAGTTTTCCTTTGGTTAGCATTTAGATCTAGTTTAGAATGTCTTATATGGCCTTTAGCGTCTTTACAGACGGTCTTAGCAGCTAGAATATTCACTTTCACTTTGACTGACAGCTTCTCTCGTGGCTTATTCTACCAATGTTTGACCCGAGAGTGCGATGGCAGTGATTGCAGGTCAGTCTTTTGGGTTCACTTTGGCGAGTGTTTTCATTCCGCCTCTGTCGTTTTGTCAGGTATGTTTCTTTTGCCTTGAAGTCTATTGCGAGCGTGCCACTGCGCAATTTTTGTCTCCATCTGCTTCGATCACTTGCAAGGTTCTCCCATTCATTGGGGTCGATGTTGAATGCTTTCATCGTGACCTTGCAAGTGTCTTTGAATCGCAGATGTGGCCTACCTCTGGGTCGGTTGCCAGTAGCAAGTTCCCCGTAGAGAATTTGTCTGGGGATGCGATCATTTTCCATACGGTGGAGATGTCCAAGCCACCGCAGTCTTTTTTTGCCTAGGAGAACCTGAGTTGATGGAATGTTGGCTCGGCTCAGAACTTCGATATTTGAGATCCTGTCTTGCCACTTGATCTTGAGAATTTTGCGTAGGCAGCGCAGGTGGAAGGAGTTGAGGGATCTTTCATGTTTGGAGTAGGTGGTCCATGTCTCTGAGCCATACAGCAGGGTGCTTAGGACGCAAGTTTGGTACACGAGTACCTTTGTTTTGATGGTCAGCTTGCTATTGTTCCACACCCTTTTTGAGAGTTTGCCAAAAGCTGTGGCCGCCTTTCCTATTCTGGCATTTATTTCAGTTGTTCTGTCTGTGCTACCACTGATGGTTGAGCCTAGGTAGCAGAATTTTCCCACTTGCTCCAGAGGAGAGCCATTCAGCATGATTGGGTTGGAGTTTCTCAAGCCTTGTGTCAAAACTACAGTTTTTGAGACACTGATCTTTAGCATGAATTTGTCACAGGCTTTGGCAAGGCTATTGATGAGAGCCTGGAGCGTGGTTTCATCGTGGGCCACGATTGCAGCATCATCTGCGAAGAGGAGCCCTTGTAACATAATATGCTCTGTACGAGATTTTGCTTTTAGTCTGGCAACATTAAAAATGGAGCCGTCCACTCTGGTGTTAATAAGTACTCCACCTGAACATTGACCAAAGGCATTCTTGAGTAGGGCTGCAAAATATATACCAAATAAGGTAGGAGCAAGAACACATCCCTGCTTCACACCGCTGTTTACAGCAAATGAATTGGATGTGCAGCCCTCAAAGTTGACACATGCCCTCATGTCAGTGTGGAAGGATGCAATAAGTTTTAGCAATGTTGGTGGACAGCCTATGGATTTAAGGACTGCATACAGGCCAGATCGGCTTACGGTGTCGAAAGCCTTTGTTAGGTCCACAAAGCATGTTATAAGCGGCCTGTTTTGTTCTTTACATTTTTCTTGGATTTGCCGAAGTGCAAATATCATGTCAATAGTTGATCGTTTGCTTCGAAAGCCACATTGTGTTTCTGGTAAGACTTTTTCCGCCAGTTGTTGAAGGCGGCAGAGGATGACGCGAGCAAAAGCCTTTCCAGTAATGCTGAGGAGGGATATGCCTCGATAGTTGTTGCAGTCGCCTTTGTCTCCTTTGTTCTTGTAAAGTGTGACAATTTTGGCGTCTCTCATATCATGTGGTATCACGCCTTCTTTCCAACACTGCAGTAACAGATTATACAGGTGTGGTAATAGTGGGCCTTTTAGGTCTTTTAATACCTCTGCAGGAAAGTTGTCACTTCCTGTGGCTTTTCCAGCAGACAGGTGGTCGATTGCATTGGAAAGCTCGACTAAGGAAGATTCAGCGTCAAGTTCGGCCATTTTTGGCAGTTTTTGGAGGTGTTCCTCAAAATCTGGTGGAATATTTTTCTCAGTTGAATACAACAGAGAGTAATGCTCTACCCACCTATTCAGTTGTTCATTTTTATCTGTGATGGGTTCACCATTTACAGACTTAAGTGGGGCGCTTTTGGTGATGATTGGCCCAAGGGCTACTTTCATCTGACTAAAGGCGGTTTTCATATCTCCCTTTTCATTTGCCTCTTGTATGCTGTTACACAAGTCTGTCCAGTATTTGTTGGCGCAACGTCTTACCTCCAGCTGAAGTTTAGCTTTTGCATTTTTCAAACAAGTTTTTGTACTCTGATTGCAATTTTTGTTATACTCATTGAAAGCAGATTTCTTTTGCTCAATGAGAGGTAGGAGAATTTCGCTGTTCTGGGCTACCCAGTCGTTGTTTGAAACTTTATGCTGTCCAAAAGACTTGATGGCACAGTCATGAATTTTTGAACTGAGAGTGTTCCATGTTTCATCTACCGAGTCACATTGGGTGACATTATCCATGCTTTCAGCAAATAACTTTTCAAATGACTTTCTATTTGATTCATCTCTGATTGCTGTTACATTGATCTTAGGGATTGAAGGGGCTTTTGATCTGTATATTTTCTTGGCCGAAATTTTGATTTTGCTGACTACCAGTGCATGGTCGGTGTCACAGTCAGCACTGTGGAGGGAACGAGTTATTTTTATACAGCCCAAACTCTTCCTCCTTGAGAGAATAAGATCTAATTGATGCCAATGGCCAGACCTGGGATGGCGCCATGATGTTCTTTGGCATCTCTTAAGGTCAAAGTACGTGTTTGTAACACATAATGAGTTTACGGAGCATAGCTCCAGAAGGCGCTGCCCGTTTTCGTTGATGTTGCCAATGCCGAAGTGCCCAATGCACTTTGGCCATGCGGAGTGATCTGCTCCCACTCGAGCGTTAAAGTCACCCAGAATTAGCAGGCCTTCGGTGAGAGGGATGTTGTGGAGAGTCCTCTGCAATGCCTCGTAGAAAATGTCTTTGGTTTCGTCAGAGGAGGTAAGTGTTGGGGCATAGACACAGATAATGTTGGTAAAACCAGACCGGGTGTTCAGTCTGAGTGTCATGATGCGTTCTGACACTCCAATTGGAGTTGCGATCGAATTGATAAGGGAGTTTTTTACGGCGAAGCCCACGCCGTGGATTCTCGGCTGTTCGCTGCTAAGGCCCTGCCAGAAGAAGGTGTAGTTTTCTTCTTTGACTGACCCGGAGTCGGGAAGTCGAGTTTCTTGAAGGGCAGCGATGTCGATGTTTAGTAGCTGAAGTTCTCGATCAATAATTTGGGATTTCCTGATGGAGTCAATGTTAGTGAGATCTTGCTGTTGCAAGCCTGGGCGCATTGTTCTGACGTTCCAGGTACCAAGTTTTAGTATTTTTCTGTTTTTGCCAGGTGCACACTTTACGTCAGCTTTTTGACTTTTGGTCTAGCTCCAACCACCTTATGAAGCAGGCTGACGTGGCGGAACAACACCCAACTGCCTGGGGGCTGCCCAGGTTACGGCGGGCGGTAGTTGATCAATGCAGCTGAAAAGCCGCTCCCACCGACAGAGGGGACCCCTGGCGCTCATCCGTACGCCAAATGGATTGAGCTTATCACCGGTAACTGCCACCTCCCGTGTTGTGCCCATCCGTAACGGATGGCTGGAGTGTCCTCTCCAAATCGGAAATGGGTGGGCTTATAGAGGAGAGACAGACGCTTGCCAAGCCCGAGCAAACGCCTCCTCGTTTTGCTGCCTTGCCTGGGCTATTTTTAAGAGATGGTGCTTTGCCCAGAGGCACCACCCCTCTCTCTGCCATTCTAGTTAAACCCAAGGGAGAGACCAGGTCAATACATTTGGAACTAGTCCGGCTGCAGGAGATGCTGGAAGCCAGTTTGATGCAGTTCTCCCTGACAACCACCTTCGGGTCTCCACTCCTGATTTTCTGTCTGGGTTTACTCCCATAGCCTTTGCTATCATAGCAACACACAAGGCAGTGTGGTATTTGTATTCAGGGTTACCTTCCCCTAGTCTTCCTCTCTCCCGAGATGACCCACAAGACAGTGGGGGTGACAGTAGCAGGCTGTATTGTGTACTGTCATACAATAGCAGAAAACTCTGGCCTGACACCAGAATGTCTTATTATTTCTTTAAAAAAAAAATTAAATGAGAAAAAAAAATTGGCCCAACTACAACATTGAATTTTTTCTTTAACAAAATCGAGGAGTTTTTAGGGTAAGGGGAGTGCTTTTTATGAAGTGGCCTCCAACTCGGTTATTTGGCCTCCAAATGCGATATAAATGGCCTCTACGGCCACTTGGCATCTGGCAACCCTGGTTTTAGTATTGTTCTTTTGTTTACACCTGCCGGTTTGCTTAGCTTGATTGAGTCATTGTAAAGCTTGCAATCCCAGTCCTTAGCGACGCAGCCACTGTTTATCTGATAAGAAATATCGCACCGCATCGAAAAGATAACAGTTATGATCGAGTGATTAGGAGAAAGGAAAGGGGGGGGGGGGGTATTTGGCTGACCGAGTTCCAGTGGACAGCTGAAGCTATGGATTAATAGGCATATAACTGAACAGACTGTCATGCAGACAGGTCGATTTTCTGGAGCTACATAGTCTGTTTTTGAGAATAGCCTGTAAGGTCTGAGAGAGACAGCGGCGCTGGTCATAAAACACAAGTGAAATGGAACATAATGAACTGTATAAATACATTATTTCCAACGATTAGCGCAGTCTAGACAAGGGACATTTCTTCAGTGCAAATACAATGAGACTCCTACTAGTAGTTTTAGAAGAAGTACAGTAGCTTCAAATAATACTGTTGAAAGGTCCATCAAGACAACACAGAACTTACAATAACACGGAAGAGTATACGATGGCAGCAAATTAGCCTCTAGATAAACAAAGCACTCATGGTAATCCTCGAACGAATGACCACCGCATGGAGTCAACGGTGCACATGAATAATGAAACAATCCGGCAGACCGTTGGTCAGTTGAATTGCACAACTGAATGGACAGCGACAGATGGCGCATAAATCATCAAGCAGTGGCCTATTTGCACTTAACAGGGCCCTGCGGGAATGGGCGCATGCGAGAAAACTGAAAAGGTCAAGTCAAAATATGGCAAACAGAAAAAGGAGTTTGTTGCAAAGCCTGGCGTTGGAAATAATTGAGAAATGATACAATATCTAGCTCTCAGTCAAAACATCTTCAGGAAAAAAAATTGTAACAGTGTAAAATTAATTTTTTTTTTAAAAATCACGAAAGCATCACAAATGCAAGTGCTTATCATTTGGGGATTCTTGGAACACAGTCCGTCAATATAGGCATGGTTATAGCCTACATCTTTTTCCGCGGAAGAATGTTTGTTGACCAAAAGCTTGATTTTGATCGTTCCTTCTTTCTTTTTAACAATAATAATAATGATAATGAATTTAAAAATTGTAGACTCAATGAATTCATTCAAGCAAAACAAAAAGGATACTTTCAAAAAATTTATTGCACATGTCAATAAATCTGAAAACTAGCAAATGTAAATGGGCATCTAAAAGAAATATTGTAGAAATTAATTTTGCTGATTGAATCACATCAGTTTGAATGGATATTCAACCCATATAGTATATCGTTTTCCTCTGAATTGTATTATAATTTACGGGACTCAACAATGTATGTATGTATGTATCAATACGACGCCTGATGACAGGGATAAAAAATGATTTAAACAAAGATTGAAATAATCTGTGGTCTTGGCTTGTTTATAACAATCATTGATGCAATGTACAGCGCATTGAGTAATAATTTTATTAGAAATGCGCTATAGAAATTCTATTTATTATTATTATTATTAAATTAATATGGTAGCTGATGACAGTGATAAAGAATAATTTAAACTAAAGTTGAAATAAACAGTGGTCTTGACCTTTAAAAAAAAAAGAGGGGGGTATAATCTGAACTGCTGGGGTATAGACTGGCCTGGCCCCAAGTATACCCAGGGGTATAAACTGCCTAGCCCAGAATATACATTCTGGATCCCTTAATTCCTTCTGGAGTTGTGGGCGCACTGCACTAGTGAGCATTGCACCAACTGCCTCCACCTCTGGCGGTTATGGGCATGGGCCTGGGTTGTGGCAAAGTTGTCCCCTGTCCATTCAGTAATATTGTCCGTCCATTTCTTTCTTTGTCTTCCCCGTCTCCTCGTTCCCTGAACTGTACCCTGGAAGATGGTCTTTGTTAGCCCATTGGCTCTTGTCACATGTCCGTACCATTTCAACATTCTTCTTTTTACTGTGTTCAGAAAGATCTTCATAGTGACTCACATGTTGAGTGATCCAGAATATACCCCGGGGTATAAAATATGCTAGGCCACTTTAACCCCGGGTACAGTCTAGTGGGGGTATAATCTGGCTTGCTACACCGGAACAAAATAGTATTCTGATTGGATTGCCAACATTAAGACAATGTCATTCCTATGTGCAACTCCCCGTTTAATCCTAGGTAGGATTCTACACAGGATTAATGTAAGAAGAATGACATCATTCCTATGTAGTATTTAAGTTGGAAAAAGTAGTATTCTGATGGGATTGTCAACATGGAAATGATGTCATTCCTATGTGCAAACTTGATGTCATCCTATGTTGGATTTCAAAGTGGGATTGATGTAGGAAAACTGTCTAATAAAAGTTAAAATAATAAAACGGTATATCACTACCGTACTGTTCCTTCATTTTTCCCAATCTATCTATATGTCAATATGAATAATACAAAAAGGATGGTCCTGATTGTCAAGATTCTGAGCTGTTTGTGAAGGCTTCGGTGCCATCAATGTACAAAACTCTATTTAGTGCTTCTCCTGTATCAACAGTAGTTCTTTCTACTGTCTCATTCTGAGCTGTTAGTGAAACCTTCAATGCCAAGGCCAAACAAAACCCTGTATAGTGATATTGTATAGAAGCTATTGTACATATACAACACAAAAATATAAGGGAAATGTCAATCTTATAGCTAGGTGGTGGTTTAACATATTAATCACATGTGGAGCACGCTAAAGTGATTTTTCGAAGGACATAAAACAATGTTATGAGTCATCAGGTTATCATTATCACAGGTTTCTAAAGTGCAAAGTTGTGAAATTACTGCCATTTATGACGCCCCTGCTCAAAAGTTTACATAATATAAAAGTAAAAAAAAAAAAAAGGCAACCATTCTCAGAGCCCTCCAACATCGTCTTGCTATCATTTAAAATCTAAGAACACTTGAAAGAGTTTTTGCTGTTCTTTTTGAAATGGAATCAACAGACAGAGGGTTTTTTCTGATTTTTAGAATTTTCCATTTTACAAAACGTGACTGCCAAACAGACCAAAGTTAGGATAAATCAAGAAGGCTGATTTAGTTGTTCAAGAAAGCCGTTGTACTTTCTCCTGCAGTCTATTTACTAATCCGTATGTGGCAACGGTTTAAAAATTAACCCTCCATTACTTAGTACATGTATTTCATATCTGAAACACAAAATCTGATGCCTGTGTTATAGATGCTGAAATATTCCCAACGAGCAGAAACACCCACCTACACCTGGGCTAAGAAAAATATGCATTCCAACCCAACTTGATTTACACTATTCTATAACAACAAAACATATCATCATACATGTACATTAAATTTGCATTGACAATTACAGGTTTTCACATCTGTATGCTAAGTCTTGACTTGTTTTGCACGACTCATGGTGATTAAAAACTATGATTCAGTGCCTCACCACACGGTGGACATATTTGAAAAAGTGCATTTTCAAAAAAATCAACACTTACATTAGGCTAAATTTCATGAGCGTCATGTCAAACTTCAAGTAATATAAAATGCCCATGCCAATTTTGATAGTGCTACTGAGAAAAGGTGTTAATTTTTTCCCCAAGTCCTCAAATATATATGTATTTATAGATTTTAAACAAATAATTGTTGTGATAGGGACAACATTTCTAAATTTGCTTTACTTTCTAAGTTACTTCAGCAAGTCTCAACATTTCTGGATAAGGAAAATTATATCTGGGCATAAGAGGGTTAATGTGGACCTTCTTTCTTTCTACCAGTAGAGTCAAATTCAATGTGCTCAGGTAAGCACAGTAATTAATCTTATATTTTAGAGTACATCTTGAGGGCAACAGAATACTCCGCACTAGAAGTAAAATTGTCATATAACTTAAAATCACTTACACAGTACAAGTCAACACATAAAACAATATTTAAAATTAACAGAAGTTCATTAATAGAACATTGTATTATACTGACAGCTGTTCCTTCATTTCTTCTTACATATCCAGAACAAGACTGCCAATTACGGATAATATCAATAAACATCAAATACATGTTAAGTAATGACATTATTATCAAAAACATGATGCAAATCATCATATAATACTTATTCAAAAAGTATAAATAATATGAAAATATATGATAATTGTTCAGTAAGTATAAATAGTATGAAAATATAAATAATAATATAACATCTAGTTCTCCTGTTTAAGTCTCTTCATTTCTGCCTCTTTTCCTGCATAGTTTCTGCAGAGAGTATAGGAACAAAGCAGAGGAACACTAGTCATTACTAAGGTAAAACATGCAAAAGGCAAACTATCATATCTACCATTCATTCTGTTCTGATTAAGTAGGTGTTTCTTTTATTTCAAGTGCCCAAAATAAATAAAACATACCTGTCACAGTAGCAAATTGTTAATGTAAATACAAACAACAACAACCAAAAAAGAAAGGAAAAACTATCAAAATGAAAACAGAATTTGCTTTGCTCGTACCAATCCAAATACAAGTTTACTATTAACAGTTCCATGGTGTCAGAAATACATGTGCACTGATGTCGTGCCAAGTTTTATTTGGAATATCAACTATAACTGCTGCAGCACTTTTCCCCAAATTAACCAAACAACAATACAATACCCAAAAAACATTGTCATCTTAGTACAGCCTTATAAATTCCATCTCCAAATCAGCATGTTTCAAGGAAATCACTTGTAAAGTATCATAATTTAACTTTACAAAGTATCACTACTACTCATGAACATTTTAATATTCACTCCTAGAGATGGCATGCATTAGTGAATTCTGTTGGAATGAGACATTTCTTATGCCATATCATTCCTTTTTGTAAAATGTGGATACAGAATTAAGCGGTTCTGAGTCAACGACACAGCCAATTAATCACTGCATGCATAACAAATATCCACAGAACATATTACATTTTCCTGTTGCATAATTAGTGAACCCACTCACCTGTAATCCCACTCACTGATGCCCCAGCCCTTCACACCATTGACTGTGTACGAACAAAACCTCTCAAAGATTTTGGCATCCCATTCTTTGCCCATATAAAACACTGGACACTGGAGGACCTCACAGATCATATGGTAATGTTTACGACCTGCATGGACAAAAAGAGATAGTCAGTGACTTTATAACATTTGGATGAAATACAAAGGATGTATACATTTTAATGAATAAGTCATCATGCAACAATGATAAAAGTGCTTATGATTTGTAACGAAAAAACGGACCAACAGAAATCTGAAAAGACCTTCAAATCTGTTTTATAAGGAAAAAAAAAGACGGGATAGTGTATCTGTGTGCAGGGTACTATTGACCACAAGTTTTGAACTTCACCTCTCATGCTTAAAAACCTGGGCTCAAATCCACTTGAGTGGGCGTGTAATTTTCATTTGCAGTCCTACTGGATGAAAACAATTAATATAAAAGATGCACTATATATATAAATATTGACTCTATATTATTATGATCTCCTGACAGAAACAGGCCCATCGATAAACATGTCTGGACGAAAACATTAAAAAAAAGACGAAATGCCAGCTCAAATCTAAAGAAATCGGATGCAGTAAAATTCATGAAATCTTTGTCATTGTAACACTGTTGCCCACGACACAAGAGAAACCATATCCTCCAAACAATTACATTATATGCATGTGATAAAATACTTCAAGTTGATTAACAGCCGTCCATGGAGACCTGCAGCATGACAGAATCCACCAATTGCAAACAGATGAAGACACTAAGGTGCCTCCCATAACCAGAATGATGGAGGCAGGATATCAAAGAGGCGAGGGATGAATACACAAGGCCGGCGAACCCAACAAATATGGAACGAGCTAGTCACTGGGACAATTGGTAGGCTAACCCTCAAATGGATATTGGAGCGGGGAGAGAAGCACTTATGGGGATGCCCGATGTACTAGGATTCCGATTCCCATCAATCAATCAACAACTGAATATTGTTTCAGATTCAAGGGAAAATGAAAGACAACTGCAGAGACTAAGGGACTATTTCCTCATTATGGATTATGTCCCTTGGTCCAATCAATAAACAAGAGATGAGGGAGTCTTGCAAGTTTGACCATCTTCGGGGCCATCCATAAAACGCAGATGCTTGATTTTGCTGTGACATCATTTCCTCTGCATGTCAACTGTTCATAGGATCCATAGTTCCTCTTATTAAGAAGAATTTCTAGCCTTCTCTCTCTGTATTTTGAAAATGTAAAGGAACATAATATGCCCACTGTCATGATGTATTATAATAAATATTGCAACATTTAATGTTTCATTCACAAAATATCACAATAGTCACAGTGCATATGACATGCAATTTTCACCAACCTGCAGTAAAGTTGAGCACCAGTTTTTGTGGAGGGTTACCATCATCACCCCAATCATAAAACTCAAAATCAGTGTCTCTTACAGGACTCATTGTTCCATTTGGATGAAATACATATCCCACAGCTAACCTGGGAATTGAATAGACATAGAAAGAATCTAATGAAAAGTAAGATTATTGCCAAGAAATGCATGTCATTTGACATGTCATCTAGGTAAAAACAAAACAAAAGATGGTATTCTTGTCACCTGGAGATCAGTTCAGACATAACAATAATCAGAACATCTGTGCAAAATGACAATATTTAAAAATAGTTGACAAGAAATTTTCTTTAACAACTATGCTTTTCTTTCTCTATTCATGCTTTATGTGTTATATACACCTCGGCAACCTTCAACAGGAGGCCAGATCCTGGGACTCATAGTACAGCTGTAAAAAATTAATAATTTCTTTCATACCTGGATATTGTTATGGGCATGCATATTGTTCCCACGCACAGGGAAGTGCCATCCTCTAGATAGGCATAGTTAAGTGCATAACGATGTATCAACTTCCAGTCCCTCACATTGCCTGCAAAATTGAACAAACTGTGCCAATTGTCTACCACTTTCATGAAATAGAGCAATAACTAACGTGGATAAAAATTTTCTCTCAAGCTCTTGTTACAACATGTAAACATTATCATGCATTTCAGTGAAGAATTTATTTTTTCTTTTACAAATAATTAAATAATTAAGTTAACTTATAAAAATCCGTACACATTTATATGATAAATACAGCATCATTTTGAAAACCAAGTTATGAATATGATATCAATACGCAACTTTGCAATGGTTCATTCATTGTATTATCCAAAAGTTCAACTCAATAAAGAAGTGCATATAAATATATGTGCTGACACACTCAATTAGTTCACAAAGAAATTGCACAGAAACAAAGTACCTTAACAAAGACAGATCTGGACATCCAAATCTGAATTTGTATATTAGTTCAATTTCCATTATTAGATCAATGACTGTTCAGCTCGTGGAAAGAGACAACAAACATCAAACTTTGTTGAACAAGTTTAATACCAGCTGATGAAGACATTTTAATTTGCAACAGTATAAGTGACTCTCTTCACTCAACTACAGATATTCTAGAGACATACATACCATAGGAATGATCTCGTACTCCGTGCATTCTAATATCTTCACCAGGGTAACCAGCTACATGCACTGTGCCAGAGATTTCTCCAAATTGTTCATAGTGGGTTTGATGGGCACTGGAAATTCATCACAAACACAGAATGTTAAGAAAAATCCAGAATGTTTCTCTTCTTCTTATGTTGTAAGAATATAACATATTACAATAATGTATGATTTGTAGTACTGTACAGTAAGAAAACTGTCCTTCACTTGGTTTGAAAGCAAAAAAAAGTCAATGAGGGTACAATGAGGGTAACACATATTGCTTGTAATGATCTAAGACATAACAAACAATGTACATATCATCACAGTTCTATGACAATGGCATATGTTAGACTTATGCCAAAACATAACTGACGGTTCATTGCATTCCTAAGCATGAGTGCTATAGAAAAAGGAATGCAAAAAAAAAAACGTGATTATCCAATAGAATCATATGGCGCCAGTCAAAAACTTACAGGAAATGAAACAGTTTTTTCTTAATATCTCAAAAATGTCAAAAATGATTTATCCATTAGCGTAAAAGCACTGATGATATGCAAAACGTATCAGGAATTGAAAATGATAATGTGCCAAATAGTGACTTGACCTAATTAGTGACCTATGGCACTTCAGAAAGTGAGTATCGAATACTATCTCCAGTTTCAACATGTTGAAAGTTGATGGTACCTATGTTAAAAGAAAAAATACAATGAAAATCACATTGGAAAATCAATAATTTCTAAGTGATGGTTTTTGTGAACACTTTTCTCAAGGTTATGAACTTTGTACTAGGTATGTTTCAAATTTCAGTTCCTAGTATGTTGTACTTAATATGATGACAGAAAAGTAGGGTATATGTCCCATATATAACATGTACAACAAAAGAACCTTTTCAGTGTATCAAAGTATTCTTTGGTCCATTTCTCTCTTGCAATTGCCTTTGCCATTGAATGAGGGTGAAGATCTGTATCAAAGTCAAAAGGTTTTGTGCAAGCTTTCCAAATCAGGTTAAAGTTTACCTGCACCTCCTTTCCTGTTTCAGCAATTCTGTAAAAATAACAGAAACAAAGACTAAGAACATTGTGGGGGGATTTACCAACAGTTAAACTGAACTTGAACTTATCTTCCCTTGTAATTTTCACAAATCTAGAAAGCTCTGTTTTGGTCACAAAACCCAACACAGACAAATGATCAGAAATGCTCCACTGGAAGAAACTATAAACAAAGCTCCTTCAACACTGTTTTGGCATCAGCTACTTTTGAAATCAAAATGCATTCATTTCAATTAATTTCTTTGTAGTAATATTTTAACTCAAAGATAATAATATTAATACAAGGTGGGAGCAAGACTGCACAAGCTAACACTATATCCTGTGTTTTTGTAATTTGTTTAATGCTTTATAGATTGCTAATTTTTTTCAAATGAATGGCAAAGCGCTGGGTTCAGACTTCAGGATCAGAATACCAAAAGTGTCACTTACTATAAATTAAAATTTGGTCTCAAATGGTTAAAGAAATGGTGAAATCTAACTAATCCCAAACTTATTAAAAACACCCTCTCTCTTGATACTGTGCACTATTAATTATGACAGGGCAAGATATTTGTCTACCGTATGAGTGTGAAAACCATAAAGGAAAACAACTATCCACTTGGCCATTAACTATTTTGACATCTGCTATTCATTTTGTAGACAAATGGCCAGTAGGCAAGAAATATGTTTTTGCTTGAATGAGCATTAGCTTTTATTCATCAGTAAAACAAACAGTATGAATTAATAGCTTTGTTTTCTGAAGTTAATGTGATGAAATAGTAAAAAAAAAATGTACATGAAATACTTTCTGGTTGAATTTAGGGAACTTCTTTTTGTGTGTATCTGAATACACTGTCCAGGGACTTCAGACACATTCGTTGTATATTTGTCGAATCAGATCCTGTGTACTGGCAAACTAAATTTTCATTACATCCAAATAATTCAACAGTATAAAGATTTTAACACCTGGTACAATTCAGCCAGGTGAAATCAAAAACTGTTCAAATTAAATAACAACCCCAGGTCAAAGAAGTAGGTCATATAGTTTAGACACCTGTAACCAAATCTGCATGTCGCTGATATTAAAGTCACGCTGGCTATATATAGCTAGGGTGCCCTTAAAAATAACAACAACAGGTGATCTACATATTTATCATTTGACATTACTTGAAAATGATAACTGTGTCACAGGGTTATCAGTGTCTTTACGAGAAATGTATCTTTTAATGGAGATATACCTCATCATCCCATTAAAAGCCAATGACCAGGCTTCCATTGGACGTACAGGTGTTATAAGCAACCCTCCAGCAGTGTAGGCAGATGTGCTGTTGGGATCTGACAGCCAGGTGTCAGGTAATGAAGGAAGTTCTAAAAGACCAATTTCTGGTATCTGAAGTAACAATTTTCATTAATATTACATGTAAGATCAATAATACTACCTATACACATCAATCTTTTCCTCCCTCCACAGTTGATAAGTAAAACACCTCAAACAGCCTGTCTTACAAGTTACATCATACTCTCATGCTTTCTCTAAGCAAAAAACAAATATGGACATTCTAAAACAAGTACATTATGTGGTTTGTCAGACCCTATCTGAGAACGTAGGGAAAGAAAAATTCCACAATAATGTAATTTTATGAAATGCACCTATGGTCCCCACAAAGCCATGCTGCGCATCACTTCTGGGTCACAGCGGCGCATTTTGTTTTATTAATGAATGACTAACTCAGACTTTCTGGTGATCCATCAGTGATGATCAGCTTGTTGTCAGCTTATCTTCACCCTACTACTTATTTCAATCATGATTTAGTAGCACGAAGTTTGGTTTCACGATCACAGGTCATGAACTGTCATAACCTTTATCTCAAAGTACCTTGATTTTTGATTTTTTGCTCCCTTTATCAATACATAAGTGGATATCAGCTGAATAGCAGTTTATCACATAAACAACAGACAGTGCCTATGTCATCAATTTAATTGATTACATCAGGGATGGGGACCCCGCGGCATGGAGCTAACTCCTCCACAGAAAGAAATGTATCTTTGCTGAATTTTTATTTTGTTCAGAGACCTAGAAAAACACTATTATATATAGCATGGCAAAAAGAAAAAAAAAGGGCCTTTTGGCAGAGCCTTGTAATTATAGAGAATTAATATGGGAAACTTGGCATGACAGTTTAGCACATAGGAACATGATTAACTCAGAAAACTATGTAAAAATAGCAAGCCTAAACTAAAATGAGTCAATAAGTAAAATAAAATATCACATTATATTGTGTATGAAAATTATCAACACACCCATTAAAATCTAAGTATGATTATTAGTACAAACATCCTGAGCGTATAGCCATTCAGCTGAAATCAACAGAGCTGTACTAACAAGAATATTGATGGTTTCGAGCATGAATGGCACAAGTTTTAAAAGTGACATTACACGAGTTAAAAAAAAAAATTACTGCCATATTCAGAAACAGCAACTGCCCTACAATCAAAACACATATATTCTTGACACATCTCTTGCATCCTGGTAGGATATATATCTTTACGTATAATGTATGGGGCCCTCTTCAGTAACCACCAAAAAAAAACAAAAACAATTATGACCTTTTGGAGTTGGATGATAATTTGTGCCATAAATAAGGTCTTTGCTTGAATTTGTTATCTTACCCTAACATACAGGATTGTCTGAACTATGTTCTGTTGTCTTCTAGCAGTTGCAGCTACCATGAATAATCCATCCGCATTTCCAGCGTTGAAATACACTGCATCCACTGCCTAGAAAAACATGAATAACACATACATCTGTTGTGTTAGAGTGCATATCAGTGTGCCAAGAGATAAATCTTTTATTATGCCCATATGGAGATGTAGAATAAATAATGGTGTCAATCTTCTGCACAGCTGCAGAAAGTCAAGATGCTTTATTTCTAGATTTCTGCATGCTAAGTTCAAGGGAATTAAATTATTTTTTCAAGAATAATTCCCACACACAGGCAACAATTGATTAAGAAATACAGTGGTGATATTTTGTGTGGATTATGTGGCAACCAAAACAGCAACAACAAAAAGTGAATGAAATATGTATAACTGCATCTTTGCTTGCTAATGACTTTTAAAAAAATGTTTGTTACACTTTCAGAATATATAAACAACAAAAAAAAGTCTCTGCTAGCCCACATTGACTGTTGTCATCCGACAATGATTTAATTAACGGAGTGTTTATTCGCTGCTAATTGGTTTAGTGATGTTTATTTTGGAAAAATTTCTTCAGTTATACAGGGTCTGCAACAGCATAATGGTTAGCATCTTCGCCTATCAGTCTGCTGACTGCAGTTAGATTCTCAGGAGTATTTTTTTTAATGTCTTTTTTTTTTAATTAGGAATCAATCCGTTTAATTTCTTTTAATCCAACAACCAGAACAGGGAGTAAATCCAGTTTGTTTGGTTTTTTTTTGTATTTAGCCAACACCTTACTGGAGGTTTAACCATAATGTTGGCGGATAATGGCAGCCTTTATAATTAATTAAATCACTTATGTATAGCAAACTATTTCAATGGAAGGAGTTCCGTACTCGAGCGCCAAAGACCAGAAACTAACTAAAAGAGATGATACATAGCTACCCCGGGGGCTTTCCCTGATATGTCAATCTGACTACGGCCTCGATGATACAAACTGACTAGACCCTCACGTCGTTACTTATCAATCTATCAAGTAGCGCTCGAGTAAGGTACTCCTCCCATTTCAATAACTAAGACAAAACAACTTGATACCTGTGGCTGATCTTTTGGCAACTCCTGCACTCTGTCCATTTCCTCCGGCGAGTTTCTTGATCGCACCCCATAACCTGCATTGTCCGAGCTAGATAGCTGAGATTTCTGTCGTTTTTCATTCTCTAGTCTTCTTAGCCACAGCACCACACGAAAAAAGCGGTACTTCAGTGGAAACCAGATGCCCGGCTGCACATAAACTTTGGGCACTGTCTTTGATCTGGAAATGCGGGCTATCCATTCTGCAACTAGCCACAGTAAAACAGTTCCGAAAAATGCCACTAACAACAGAAATATCGACATATTATTGTACTTTGGCTAGCAGTGTCACTAGCGGCTTGACCTATATATAACCTCTTTGACCCCACTGCCCGTTACACGGTGAAGCGCTGTCATTGTACACCAGAGATTTATTATGTAGTAGGAGTTCAAAGTTCTGCGAATACATTATAGTATTAAAGTGTGCTGCCATGTTTCAATACCACAGAGTTACTCACAGAAACCCGATTCGTTTCAGCTATTCATTGTTCTTTATGCCGATAATCCGAACGTGAAGTAATTCAAAGCAGTGTAAACTACAATAATGCATTTCTTGACAGGAAAATCATTGATATTAAGCCTCTCGTGTCATAGGTGCAACCCCAAGTCAAGGCTATCAGATATAATTTAACCTACATTTATTTTTTTAAGCACCAGCTTTCACAATGATCGTACGATCGGGTTGACAACCAATGATGAGATTTCGGTCTTGGCCGCCTACTGACTGTTATAATTTTATTGTTCTTCTCTCTCCTTTTCTCTTTTGATAAACGTCGTGCGTGTTCCTGTCTCACAGCATGAGGAAGGAGTTTTAACACGTTATCAGCTACCACTGCCAGGCGAAATCATTTGTTTCATAGTAATTGATCAATTACTCTGTTTCGTCAGTCTATTTGTAACAGCAAAATGCTTGTCTCTAATATTAATTATCTTGTGCTTTAAAAAGCAAATATCAGTAGCAAATAGAATATTACAGCTGCCGGATTGTGAGAGGATGAACGATTTTCTATTTTTAATGTGCTTTCATGGTAACGCTAGTGCGTGAGTGAGGGACGGCCACTCATAGTAGTTTATGGGCACTTGGCCGAGTACCATTAATTGGATTATTTCCCTTGTAATACAAGCGCGGGACCCGTTATTCACATCACGGTGAAAAGCGCGCATTTTGATTGGTCAATTGGAAATGTTGACCACTGGGCTTCCAAGCCCTTTAAGTTTCTTACAACTCGCCCATTCGTTGTTATCCAGCGACAGAAAGACGGGAACCCGAATTCATTTTTGAGAGTAGACAATACCCTATCGGTACAAAATAGGTACTCATGATAACGTTTGTTATCAACGGAGATACGTCGTATTAATGGACGAAAGTATCCCGCACAAATTTGTCGAATGTTGTTAGTCCTGTCATTTTGAAAAGTTATATTAAAACTATTACAGGGTTTCTGGTAAAAGTAGTCAGCTAGAATTTTAGGAGCAAGTTTCTACTTTTTAATGGTACTAATTTTGTTGTACTTTGATGCACAGGTCCTATTGAAATAATTAATAAGAGGGTCTCGGATTTAAAGTAAACCACGAGTTAGACGCATGTTATCTCCGATAAATCCAACCTGGGTCAAATTTATTCAATTATTGCTGGAGGGGACGATAGAGTAATTTCTGCAGTTCACTGGGATATCTAATAAATCAATGACTTGCCTGTATTTGCCCACAAATCGTCCTCCATTCATGTTTTTGCCACCCCCCACCCCCCAACCGCTTCATATTTTTCGCCCTTTTCGCCCAGGTTGAGAACCCCTCGTCTAGTGCAACATGCAGTGGCGTAGCGGGAGTCTCCAGCACCCGTGGCAAGGCAAATATTGCGTGCCCTGACATTTAGAGCGTTATCACTAACCACTTACCTCCCCCCCCCCCACCCCCCCCCCCGGCACATGTATTTAAGAAAATACTGATGTAATTAAAAATGAAACGTATCATACTAAAATTTATTTAAATCGCCTTCGTGCAAACTTTTCGATACAATATTGAAATTAATCTCTTTCATTTGACGATACTGCTAGGTTACTTAGTCTTTCTCGGCTCATTGTTGATCTCTGATATGTTTTGATTAACTGGAGGTTTTTAGATTTTCTTAGGAACTACATTATGGTCGACATAATTGATCTGGGTCTAGATCGATCTATGGTGCTATTGTTTTTTCACCACGCGCCGAATCAACAGTGATTTTCTCGAAAATTGCCTTGATAGTGTTTTTGAATTTTTTGCATGGGCCCATACTTCACACTAAACTTTACGGAACTGACTTTTTTATTTCAAACTGTAGCCTAGTTTTGAATTTGCGTCTTTTGCATTCTGTAAAACACAAAAAAAAAAAAAAACAAAGAAGGAAAAATGGCAATGTAGTTCATAATTGTTAATTCAACAGTTGTACTCTTTTCATCAAGGACGCCTTCATCCACTAGAACATAGACGTACGGGTACTTTGCCTTAGGAAAGTCCCAAAAGGCGGTGCGGCATGTACGTGTTATTATTATGCAAGATATAAATTCACATTTGTATCTCCACCCCCCAACCCCCACCCCCAACCCCCCCCCCCCCCCCTGCAGTTAACCACGGTTTGGTTATAGAATGGTTAAAGAATTTAAAAAGAAAAGCCTACTTTGACGGCTTGGAAGATCGAATGCCAATCAATTATCCATACATAAAGTGGTAGGCCCACGTTATTCCGGAGCCAGAGTATCAGGCATTAATTGCTATTCATGTACAGTATATAACTTTTATTATTCAACATAATTATTGCTGTAACTAACTACATGACAAGTGTGGGTGAAAAAAAACAACAACAAACAAAACAAACTTGCAATGAAAAATAAACAATAGGAAGCTAAGAATATCTCACATTTTCTTTTTCTTGATTTTTTTTTTTTTAGGGGGAAGGGGGAGTGGAGACTAAACCTCGGAGGCGGCGGTGGTGGTGTGAGAAACGGAATGTTTTTGGTACACCCTACACGCTGTTTCAATTTTAATTCGTTCAGTACATGTATTTTGGATAAACCTCGTGTTTTTCTACCGGCCACTGTATTCACGAAGTCGTCAACGTATTTAACAGTGCTCACACTGGTGTGAAAACCGCACTCTTTGTTGTGAGTTCTCTTTCACTCCTGCAAATCAGCCAACAGACAGCTGTATCAAAGATCATTTTACCAGTCACAGTTGCCACAATCACCACAACGCATAAAGTGATACATTATTCACAGCGAAATTCCCATTTACAGGTCATACAAAGGCTGCTGCACAAGGTAGGCTAAGTTCGGTCAACTCGTTCAGTAGTGTATATCTATGGTCAACTCTTACTTTTTAGGTTCGATCTATTCATTCTGTTTCCCCAGTGTAATGATTTTTTAAATTATCATAGTGTCCGCTTTTAATTATCAAATTAAAATTTTTGCGTACAGTCGCTTGATTTTTTTCACATAGGAACTGATACGTTTAATGAAAGTCTGTTAAATAAATAACCGGTTCGTTTAGGGAGGAAGTTGACTGCATTAGGCCCCAATACACAGTATACTATTGTCTTGGCCAGGCCTACGGACCTAAATTTTCGTCCAGCGGAGCGGTGCGACTTCCCTGCCAGGTATAAGACCAATTAATGCTAACATTTACCAGCTGAATTGTTGCTACAGTTCCTGAGGACAATTTGCACTGCAAAATATGCCTGAGATTATTTTCTTCCTGCACAGCACATTTGTTTTCTTAGTTTGATCATGTATTGACGAACAACTAATTTGAGTGGGAGAACGCAGAAAGTGAAATGTAGTTGTCCTAAGCCAAACGTTTTTGTGTGGCAACTTCATTTAGTTCATTTATTGGAAGGAGTTCCGTACTCGAGCGCCAAAGACCAGAAACTAACTAAACACAACTACCCCAGCCCCTTTTCGCCTGATTAGTCAATCTGACTACCGCCCATTGATACAAACTGACTAGACCCTCACGCCCCCAGGTCCATCTGACCATTCCATGTGTTTAAATTGATAACAGTGAAAGTGGCGCTCGAGTAAGGTACTCCTCCCCATTTATTAAAGGTAGAACTTGAAAGAGTTACAGCAGACGTTTGAGCTATCAGACTAGGTTAGGTTGGTAATTAGTAGGTATGTGGATCTAGTACCACACAGTTTCCTGAGGTATTAGTATTAAGAGTATGGGCTATTGAATAATGAGTCTCTGTAAAACCATAAAATGCAGCGGAACCATCGGTCATCCGAAACTTGTTCAACTTACCCCATTCCATGGCTGTTGCCGAATCTGGTTATCTCCAATCTAAAGAGGGTTTATTTCATGTTGTAGTGTTGGATAGTAATGTACTGAGTAGGCCCCTAATATTCAGCAGTTTTTTTTTTCCTTGTTGCTTTGGTTTAGATTGCACAGTGCAGCCTGTGCAGGGTAGTAGTTTTAATTTTTCAAGTCAGAAATGCAACAATGCGTTTATTGTAGCTCATGCCCATAGAATGTCTATTATGCAATTGTATATAGATCTAGATCTATATGGACTAGTCTAGATCTAGATCTAGATCTAATTACAGTTGTGTATTTAAGTGTTTGTTGTTGCTTTTTTTTTTTACATTGAGGGTCTATAATATATAGATCTAACAATAATAAAGTGGATCAGGATCATATCGCTGGCTACTTTTCTCTTGACAGTTCTTGACATGCAGTTTGTAAGTTTACATTTTTCCATTTCAGAACGAAGTAAGCAGCGAAATTCAATCATCTGGCAGGGAAATGAGAGCCTCCCATCAGAAGTCACACCTGTACAAGGACAAATATTACAGAGGCTGCATTAAGACCATTCTCTGATACGGCAGCACCTGTCTTATGGCTTCAAATGGACAACACTTACATGTTATGTATGCTGTGTTGACTAATCTTTGGCACATGTAGATGGCAGCTGTCTAAAGGCTTCAAATAGGCAACAACTTCCTTGTTACGAAGGCTGGAAGTGGAAAAGTGACGTCAGCAGTGTGAAGACCTCAAATGGTCAACAATATTAGTATTACAAAGGCTGCATCCAGAGCAGTCTCTGATATAATGGCAGCTGTCTGAATAGACAATAAGTTAAACATCTGACGTGTTACAAAGACTGCAGTGGTAACTAAGAACCATCCTTGTAAACAACTCAACAGAGGCTGAGAGAGCTATATGCAAGACATCAAGGCCAGACAGCATAAGGCAGCATCATGTCTCTTTCTAAAGGCTGTGAACCAAAGTATTGAAAAGTAAGTACCTAAATTGTAAGTGGTTGCTCAATAGGATAAGTTGATAATAGATTTAAAATTGGGGCTAGGTTTTGTAATTCATTTCTTTCAAGTTCCGTCACTTTTAATATTTTTTGTCACTCTTGTCCCATTAAAAAGCTTTAAATGTGTTTTCTAGAGATAATCAGATTGGGTCATTGTTTTCTAATTTCAGTTTTGTACTTTTATAAATTGACTATAAAACAATTTTAGAAAGATATATTCATAACTTGTATGACTGAATGGTATCCAGGTTCATGTTTTGTGAAATATTCAGCCTTCTTTTCTGTTGTTTTATAGTTAGATTGCCATATGTACTTTGCAGGTCATGCACATTTGTTTTTTTAAACTTTGCAGGTAGGACATAAATGCCTAACATCCACCCGAAGACTTCAAACAGGCAACAAGAAAAATTAATGCTAGCTGTTATAAGGGCTGCATCAAGACCAATATCTAATATAGTGTAAAGAATTCTTTCAAGTAAGCAACACAGAATTGACAGATGATACAAAGACTGCTTCAAAAACAATCTCTAATATTCTGACATCTGTGTAAAGACTTCAAATAGGCAACACAGAACTAATAGATTTTAGTTATGAAGTATAGTGACCTTAGTATAGTGACCTTAGTTCTTGTTTGTTCTATCTCCATTTTCTGAAAAACTGGAGATCTCTGAGTATGTTGAGGAGGTATACATAACCAATGCAAACTGACATTTGTTTAAAATGCCCAGTGGCGCTTATAATCTGTTTCAGTTTCGATTTATTCTAGATTCTTATTATTACTAAAGCTGCAAACATTTAATGCCCAATTTCTTAGTTGTTACAAAAAAGTGCAGTTGGAACAAACGAACTCTGTGGTAGGTTTTGCTCCTGCGTTCATCCAAACAAATCTCATCTCGTCTCTCCCATGACAATAAAAGTACAAAAACAAACGACCAACAGTTTCCATGCTTTTTATTTAACTCTCAACAAATTAATAGCATTTCATAAATGAAACTAGAACAGGTGAGATACTACAATATTACATAAAATTTCAACACCTGGAAATGATGAAGGGTGGTTCAACCCCCATTGTCCCATCCCTTCACAATTTTAAACTTGTATTGTATATCACTGAACAACAAAAAAGAACGACTAAATTAGTGTGCACACATATTAAGGGCGTAACTGTTTATGACAGAGTAATAAAGCATAATTATGCCTACCAAACTGGAAAATTAGTGTGAAGAAAATATATGGAAATTTTAACAAAGGAAAATATGGATCTATACATGGTTATTGTCATCTGCAGTGTACTAAACCTTTTACACAAAAAGATATAAATACATACACAGCTTTTGTCTACAGAGTGAGTAGCAAACTCCCCCCTCCCTCCCAACTTCGATTACACAGCAGAGCCCAAATGTTAAACGAAAAAGGCTTTTCTATGTTATGGGTCACACTGATCATTCAATTCAACATTAGGGAAGGACTAAAACAAATATTGAGCCAGACCTCTCTTTGCATACTATACTTACCTGTTTCCAGCTCAATTGCCTGCACAACTTCTCTCAGACTTGCTCATCAAGTCAGGATGAGTGTATATTGTGCACAAACTGGCAAACTGCCTTGACTCAGTGTCACAGACAGATGTATACATACAATGTATGATACATACAGGGTTTTCATCATGAAAACAATTTGGTATCCAGGTCTGACTTAATAAAATAAATAATATATAAAGTAAATAATAAAATAAATAAAATAGATAAATAATATAATAAATAATAGAAATAATATATAATATAATAAAACTACTGAGTTGGGGATTCTAATCTAACAATATGAATTAATTGGGCAAAGGGTCCTGATTAACATGAAATAAGGGATAAATAAATTAACTCATGTATTCTTTAAATTTTATTTAAAATGTACAGATAATTTAAATTTCAAGAAGTTGAGTTAAAGTTTCACAGTCAGGGAAAATGTTCTGAAGTAAGTGAATTTAGTTTCAGTTTGGGCTTTTGCTGCAAATCACCTTACAATTTACTTGACTTTACCACACCCTGTGTTATTCATTGACTGGTCTCCGAAATGTAGAAATTTCTGCAGAAAAGATATAAAACAACTTAATCCCTCCCAATTATGCTGACATTTCATTTTGTATGGTCTACACAATCAATTTTGTATGTTAATTCCTAACCACTTGGAAAAATTAAGGTAGTACATCAATCACAATCATTACATTATTACATCCAATCACAGATGAGATCCATTAAATGCATAGGAATTATTCAAGTTTGAAAGTACATTAATTTACATACAAATTACCTTTGACTAGACTTCACTGTACTCTGTATAATTTACAGACTAGATCCAAGATATGAATGGCAACACTTTGCATATGAAATCTTAGTACCCTGTTCAGTGCATAGACCTACACAGTAAGCACTGCCTTACATGTTGCGTGATGGGTTATCCTGACTATAACAACGATAACTATTTCGTCACTGCTCTACACTAATGGTGCAAGTCATTTTTGACAATTTTGATATATTAAGAAAAAAAAAGTTTTCCTGACATTTGGTGGCTTATGCCATTATCATTTAATTGGATTATTACATTTCTGTATTGACGCATTTCTTTTCTATAATATCTGATAGTCCTCATGCTCAGAAATGCAATAAAGTCTGGAGATATGCCATTAGCATAGAGTAGTGACGATGCGTTTCATACTGACATGATGGATATTCCATGAAGAAAGTGTCAATTTCTAATACACAGCAAATATAAAATTAATCACATCAAGTTATACATCAAGTTTGTATTCCAATCACCAACCATTGTAAAGATCAGACAACCACAGTCACTTTATAAATCGCATACAATATTGCCGTGCAACGGAAGAGCAACGTAACCGACCATATGGCCTTTTTTTTTACTTTATTGTCTCGATTAACTCTTTTCACACATTTTTGTGAAACTTTCTGAAATAAGTGCATATGTTGCTCTGCCTTTGCATGGCAGAATACATCAGTCACACTTTTCCATCACACACTACAACAATCACACTTTTCCATCACATACAATACAACAATCACACTTATTCCACCACATACAATACAACAATCACACTTTTTCCATCACATACAATACAACAATCACACTTTTTCCATCACATACAATACATCATACTTTTTCCATCACACACAATACATCAGTCACACTTTTCCATCACACAGTCACACTTTTCCATCACACACAATACAACAATCACACTTTTCCATCACACACAATACAACAATCACACTTTTCCATCACATACAATACAACAATCTTTTCCATCACACGCATTACATCAATCACACTCATCAACCACATACAATACATTAATCACATACATCAGTCACACAGACAACATCACATACAAACTATATTATTTAACAAATGCATAAAAATTACTCAAATTATAAAGTCCATTTGGTTGCGAAAGTAATTTTCCAGATTATTTTAGGCATCCCAATTGTGTCCACATTGTGAAACAGAAATTTATATAAATTTACATCACCTGTAAGTGACAGCTCAGACACTTAGCCTCTAACCCCTGCACTTTTCCACCCCATTAAAAAAGAAAAAGTTTTATCAATTCAAGATCAATCAATCTAAGAAAAAAAGGAAAAATAAAACCATTATATTTTCACCATTATATTCATACAATTTCCACCCCCCCGTATTTGTCTTCTTAGTTTAATGCCTGCAAAGAATTTTGATAAGAAATATCTAATGACCTGCACGTGTCAACATTTAGGCACTGATACTGGGTTGAGATCTTGCTCTCCGATTTTACACATTGCCTCCTATAGTCATTTCACAACCGAATTTATGCAAGTTGTTAATATTCTCTGCGTTGAGCATTTAATCTCACACCAAGTGAGAACAATTCCGTTTTTTAACGCAGTTCATCTCCAGCACAAACTGTCTCTGTGAATCAGGTGGAAATTTTAAACAAAAATGAAATAAATGATAAATCATGACCAAAAGTTCCAATGAAAATAATGAACATGTTGTCCATGCCAGCTCTAATGTGTCAGGAAAAGTTTTATTCCAGGATTTTCAGGTTTTAATCTCCCCTTAGAAAATAAATATATTGTCCTCATCAGATACGATTAGATCCATTTTGATTTTGAAAAAAAAATAAACTTGCCCACGTAGTTAAGGATGTTGTACGAGTTCTGCAACATCCTAGTTTTTCTGTTCTTGAAGGTTACATTCAAGGTTCTGTGCACTGTAGCGTCTGCATTCCCGTCTTGGATTTGAAAGCCTAATCCATCCCTTTAAATTACCCATGTCTATCATTAGCCCTGTTCTGCAGCCTTAATAATTTCCATGGCAGGATAAACACTGGATATTCTATACTTGCACGTCAATTTTAGCAATCGTTATCGCATTATAGTTTTACAGTGTACACTCCATTGTTCAGATGAAAGAAAAGTTACCATTTTTGACAATTCTCTAATCACTTGCCAACATCTGAATCAGTGAACAGCTGGACACAAAAATCTATGTGTCAAACTACAACAGAATTAAATTCCAACTTGTCAAACTCCATAATCTATATGAACAAACTCAATGGAACTGGCAGGTCAAAGAACCAACATCAATACCGTCATGACAACTTTTGCATCAGACTTCTCAAAAAGACACAGCCAACCCGTATTTACAGAAATTTACAAGAAGAATTACCACCGAGCAATGCTAAAAACAATTATTCTCTCCTCCTAAAAACAACTTAAAAGCACGGCACAGACCATCCTCTATTCCAGAAAAACTTTAAAAGCAAAACCGGCCAGCAGTAAAAACCCAGACTATAAAATGCACATCTAACGACACATAAAACCATGATCTTAAATGAGAGTTAAAAACACTTCTCTATACAGCAAATCTTAGAAAATAAATCACAGAAGAAATGCTACTACTAGTCTAAATGAACAAAATTCACAGCCTATTCAGCATCTCTATCCTTTATGACAATATCTGCATAACCAGTTGTGTAACCTGCGAGAATTCACATCTGAACCAATAGAAGTGCACACTGCAAACAAGCGTAAACAATTTTGTATCCCTGACATCCAGTGTTATCCTCCAGTACCCCTGCACCCCCTGGAAATGAGATTCAATGAAATAAATGCATTTTAAACCCCTTTTGCTTATGTTTCAAGTGCTTCTTCCCCCTCCCTCTCTTCCTCCGAAAGTTTGTTTTCACATTATTAAATCAACTTATCTACTTGCAATCCTGTTTCCTGTCATCAAACACTATAGAAATTAAAGTGCAAACATTCAATAACCTAAACATGTACATGTAGTATGTCCTTAACCTGTCAGAAAACCATAATGACTGATGAGGACAATGTTCATCATGTTAATGTTAAAATTACTTCTTATTCTTGTAACAAAGTTACATTTGACTACCCCAAACATTTCTAGGTTACATTAATCATTCGTAACTTACAACAAATTTCAGACTTTTGAGATTTCCAGTGTTTCAAATTCACTTTGTTCCCAGTTCCAATTTGACCTAAATGTTTTAGCAAATCACACCACTGGCTTATATAAAGATGTGAATCAGTTTTTCCTAAGACATGTAGATAAATAATCCACATGATAACTGAATCACGAGACGCTGGGCAATGTTATCAGTAACTCTCTTCAAGTTTCTATCATAGAAGGTTTAACACATGCAGGACACTGAGTATTTCTGTTCCCACTACCATTATGAAATGGTGCTGAATTTCTGAAACTGCAACATATAAACCTGTAAATACATAATATACATATAAAATAAGCATTCCTCAAAAAGAATAGAAATTGCAATGAAAATGAAAATAAAGTTAATTATAAAATTACGGCAAAATATTTTCTATAAATAATTTCATTCACACAACATTACGACAAAAATACACAGAGGAGGAAAAGGACAAGAAGGAGAGACAGAAGAGAAAGAGAGGATAGGAAAGAAGGAGAACCCTACCAGCGGCACCCGCCAACCTCCCACATGACACTGGTAACATACAAAACAACACACAACACATTTCATATTAAGCAATGGCATATAAAGGTGACATTGTAACTGCTTCAATGAATGAGATGTTAGCTCATCTATAGCAACTCTAATAAAACAGATGTTGGATACATTACGCAGATCTACATGGACACACATAGTATTTACACAGCTCTTCAACTGTAACTTGAAACAATATTTTCACATTTCATGTACATCTTGCAATGAAAACCCTCATACATAATGCCACCCTCCGCCCCCCCCCCCCCCTTCCCATTTATTTCCTGCAAGATTTATCCAAAAAAACTCCCATAATTAAAACAATACTGAAAATAATTCAGATCCCAAAATACAGCAAAATCAACCCCAATCTCCCCCCTCCCCCCAAAAAAAAACAATATCCCCCCTCCCAAAGTACAGAAAAATCAACTCCAACCCCCAACCCCCCCCCCCCCTCGGAAAAAAAACAATAACCGAAATTCCCCATCCCCCAAAAAATACAGCAAAATCAACCACAATTCATCGGACCGCTGAAAAAAAAAAAAGCAAAATCAACCCCAACCCCCTCCAACCCCCCACCCTTTTTTATGCAAGATTTATCAAAGGAAATTACCATAATGAAACAATATTGCAAGTGATTCTGTTCACAAATACAAAAATACATTTAAATCACCATCTTTATACACAGGTCCAACAGATTCAACTAGTCAGCACATTTTGTCATACTGTTTTCTGTTTTCGTATTGTTTAGAACTGAAATGATCCCCCCCCCCCCCCCCGTTTCATACCCAGGGTCTCATAACACCATCCTCTCTCTTTTTTCTTGTGTGTGTGTCAATTTTGATTGACTTTCTATACCGCATGATAGGTTTGGCAGTTGGCAGGCTTTCGCTGACCTAATATGATCCATTTTTGTAACACTAGATTTCATATCCTCCTCCAATCTAGTCACTCTTTAAGTTGTTGGCTTCAAACAGTTACATTTCAGCTTTCTCAATATTGCAAGTCATTCCATACCTGTAACACTACTTGGTATGCTTCTCTCGTCTAGTCACTCTGTCTATTAAGTTGTTGGCTTCAAATAGTTAATTCATACTTGTAATACTACTTGGTATCCTTCTCTAGTCTAGTCACTCTGTGTATTAAGTTGTTGGCTTCAAAATTTTAGCTTTTCCCATTAACATTGCAAATTAATTCATACTTGTAACACTACTTGGTATCTTTCTCTAGTCTAGTCACTCGTGTATTAAGTTGTTGGCTTCAAATAGTTACATTTCAGCTTTCCCATTAACATTGCAAATTAATTCATATTTGTAATACTACTTGGTATCCTTCTTTAGTCTAGTCACTCTATGTATTAAGTTGTTGGCTTCAAAATTTTAGCCTTCCCCATTAACATTGCAAGTTAACCGATACTTGTAATACTTGGTGTCCTCCTCTAGTCTAGTCACTCTGTATATTAAGTTGTTGGCTTCAAATAGTTACATTTCAGCTTTCTCATTAATATTGCAAGTTAACCCATACCTGTAACATTACTTTGTATCCTCAGAATCTTAGTCACTGTGTATCACGTTATTCGCTTCAAATAGTTGAACTCTTTCATTAATTATACAAGTTAACATTATTGCACTTCACCCAAAGTCTCCCCTTAGTAAATTTATTTTTACACTTTTGACTTGGTCACATTTTTGTTTTCTCTTCTATATACATATCTTAAATTTGGTCAGTTTGCTAAAAAATATGGAGCTTAAGCTCCGTCCCCTTCAATAAGACTGCAACAAAAAAAAAAACATTTCACTTGGCAAAGATGGCATTCTGTGGCATAACTAAATACAAAATCTATTATGTCTTCAGCTGATTATCTGAAGGTTCCATTGTCTTCGACATGAATTTTGAAAAAATAAAAAACAACCTACACTTTGCAACAAATGGATTGAATTTACTAAATTTCAGATGGCAATGATGGTATTCTATCTTGATAGGTGCGAATGCACTAGTTCAAAATATTTCCAAATGCTCAGGTTGATTAATGTCTGTACGCTTTATGCAAATCTCCTCCGTAAATTTTTACACTTTTGTTTTCTCTTCTGCCTTTCAAATTTGGTCAGAGTTTGCTAGAAACATGGCTTAACTGTGGCAAAACTAAGCACGAAGTCTATGTCCCCAGCTGATTGTCTGCTTAAGCAACATCATCTTTAATAAGAACTTACTAAATTTCAATGGGCAATGATGGTATTCTACCCTCATAGGTGTGAACGCACTAGTTCCAAATATTTCCAAATGCTCAGGTTGATAAATTAATTGTCTCCACACTTCAGCTAAGGTCTCTCCTCCGTAAATTATTTTTACACTTTTGACTCAGTCACTCTTTTGTTTTCTCTTCTGCCTCTTAAATTTGGTCAGAGTTGGCTATAAATATGACTTAACTAAGCACAAAGTCTATGTCTTCACCTGATTGTCTGCTTAAGCTACATCACCTTTAACCAGAACTTTAAAAAAAAAAGGAAAAAAAACCCTTTGCAACCAACGGCTCAAATTTAGCAACTTTCAATATGCAAAGAGGACATTCTGTCTTGATAGGTACAAGTATACTGGTTATATATTGCAGTAATTAAAGACTGTCAGTAAAATGATGCACTTTCAAACATATGGATCAAGTTTACTAGATTTCAGTTGGCAAAGATGGCATTCTTTCTATCTTGATAGGTGCAGGTACACTGGTTTATATATTGTAACTAAACATTGTCAGCAAACTGACATACTTTGAAACAATTTCCTAAATTTCAGCTGGCAAAGATGGCTTCCCATCTTGATATATAAACAAATACACTGGTTCTAAACATTTCCAAATGTTCATGCTGATAATTTCCACACAGACACAACAACTAGCATACTAACTATGACTCCTGATTGCTCGTTTAAAGAAAGAAATATCTCTGGCTGTGTAACATTAAGAGTAGTCTGCTCAATATCATTAGTTTCAACACCATCCCGCCTCCCTTTCTTTCTACATAAAACAAATGTTGAATTTACAAAATTAAGAAAACCTTACATTTGTAGAAAGACAAAATCCTGAAAAGAATTTCACTTCAAGCGTTAACTTTTTGAAAAGCCCCAAAAAGTATCTTTCATCTCAACTGTTTCATTATCTGTGCAGTATTTCATTGCCAAATCTTGAGAGACAATATCTCACTGTCATAAGATGACCACACCATGTTCCAGTATTACACAGGTCACAAAATTTGAAGTTCCTTGACATGCAAACTGTGCAGCTGATCAAGGAAATGTGATTAACATGCTTGGGGGGCACATGCAGGTTAGTACAGTTGGTAAAGAGCTTGGATCATTCATGTATATCTCCCTTTCAGTAGTGAAATTTGCCTTTTTACTGACACCAAGTCAACTTCTTCAGCTGATTAATACACAAGCTATCCGAGCCCTTTCTTGTATTAGAACATTATGGAACACTAAATCTTGTGACTGGGCAATACTGATTTTCTTTGTGCCTGTCAATTAGCACAGAAATTGCTGTTTACAGTGGTAATTTCACAAAGTTGAGATGAGATACAATACATTCATTATCCGAATTCCAATTTAATCTAACCCCAATATCATATATATTCTGTTTGTGAAAAAAAAAACTTAATTATAATTTCTCTTTTTCCGTTTTAATCAAAGAACTTTTATATGATTACGCCCTACAGCAATGCTTAAAACTAAAAACAGCTATGATGTGCTCTACACAGCTCACTGACAATGTTCAGCTACTATAAAATAAAGAAAATTTGGTTGACAATGAAAATGGCAAATGCCCTTATTTATTATCTAAATTGTGGACAAATTTTTTACTGAAATAAATGCCATCTTTACACAATGTTATACTGCTGGTTCATTGAACTGACAAGATTAAATACCTACAACAACTTTTTCTGACTGCCTTACAAATTTACCAACATCCTATCTGTATATGTCAGAAAATTTGGAACATATGTTTTATAAACTCATTTGGCCTAAACTATTTACCATTAACCAAAACTACCAATCCTTAATAGCACTCATTATCTGCTCTAGTTCCAGTCACATTTACAGGTGTCATTCACTTATGCAGTTTCTCATGATTTTTTTTTTTTTACCCCTTTCAATCACCCACTTGGGGGAGGGGGTGCTGCATTTTTATTTCATCTTAACCACCACCCCCCCCCCTCCTCAATGTTCATTTTCTTTTTCTGCCTATGTATCTTTCTTTGTCTTTCAAAATTTACCTCCCTGGAGGGTAGTACTTACTCTTTTGTTTTTGTCCCAACTTCTCTTCATTATTTTTTTTTTCTGCTCCCCAGGAGGGGAGTGCTTACGCTTATTCTTTTTTTTTTCTTGACTTCCCCTCCTCGGGAGCATACGATAAACATTTCTTTTCTACAAAATCTACTCCCCTGGAGGGGAGTGCTACACTTATTTTTTTTTTTTCTCGACTTCCCCTCCATGGGAGTGAACATCATTTCTCTTTTTCTTTCTGCTCCCCAGGAGGGGAGTACTTATGCTTATTTTTTTTTTTTCTCGACTTCCCCTCCTCGGGAGCATACGATAAACATTTTTCTTTTCTACAAAATCTACACTTATTTTTTTTTTTCTCGACTTCCCCTCCACGGGAGTGAACATCATTTCTCTTTTTCTTTCTGTTCCCCAGGAGGGGAGTACTTATGCTTATTTTTTTTTTTCCTTGACTTCCCCTCCTCGGGAGTGTACGATAATTTTGTTTTCTACAAAATCTACTCCCCTGGAGAGGAGTGTTACACATTTTTTTTTTTCTCGACTTCCCCTCCACGGGAGTACATCATTTCTTTTTTTTCTTTTCTTTCTGCTCCCCAGGAGGGGAGTACTAACGCTTATTTTTTTTTTCTTGACTTCCCCTCCTAACAAAATCTACTCCCCTGGAGGGGAGTACTACATTTATTAATTTTTTTTCTTGACTTCCCCTCCAAAGGAGTATTTCTCTCATAAATATATCTTTCTGTTTTCCCACTCTACTTCCCAGGAATGGAGCAGTTCATTTTTGAACACATCAAGAGCATGCCGTGTCTCTGGTCAATGCTCCGTGCCATCAGCATTTGTCATCAATTTTCTTTTCCCAAACAGTACCGTTTTCTCTAATCTCTCCATCCAGTCAGTGTTCCAGAATTTCTTCCCCCCTATCTCCCAAACACCACCCCCAATCTATATTTCTTCCTCCAGCAAAGGGTCAGTTCACTCCAGCTTTTTTGCAGCTGTTCAAGTCTCTCAATTTGTCTCATTATTTGCCTTTTGTCCCACCAGTAGCACATCTCATCTCAATGTTTTGCCTTTTATTTGACATCCAGACACACAGCCACAGTCAATGCCTTGTCCCATTGACTTTGAGGCTTCTTGGCAACAAAGCTATTAAATGCAGATATTCCTTTCCCTCTCTCTCACTTTTTTCACAAGTAACTGGCCTTCCAGACTCCTGGTTCTACATTACACAATAAGGAGTTTGGCACAAAAAAAAAGGAAGCCCCCCCCCCCCCCCCCTCCAAAAAAAAAACACTCTCTTTCCGTCCCCTCTTCAGCCTATTGAAAATATTTGTTATCTAGTGCCACCATTGGATAATGTTCGCCATCGGGATGGGCAAAAAGCTTCGGGCGCCAGGGCAACTTTTTAACTTGCCGATGGTAGAACATTCCAGATTGATTATCTTTGAAGGTCCGGGTCTGGGCCTCACTGATAGACAAAAAAATCAGGAAACCGCCGTCGACAACCTTTCCTTCCTTAATAGCTCCCCATTCTTATGCCAGATGAGGTCTCTTACAGGTACATAACTAATTTTCTGACAATAAATGAACCAGCAACTCTTGTAGTATGGACTAGGGCAGATTAGTTTTAATAGAGTGAAAGATATATACACATTTAGTTTGAGTGAAAGATATATGTACATATGTACATGTAGAATAAGTGAAAGATGTACATTTATATACATGTAGACAGATATATACAATAGATAGATACAGAGAGAGAGAGCAAAAGATAGATACATATTGACAGAGAAAGAAAAAGAGGAGAGATATATACATGTATATATATACATGGAGATAGATAGAGATAGAAAGAAAGAGCAAAGGAGATATATACAAAGATAGATGATGAAAGAAAGAAAATGAGTGCTAATCTGCCAGTACAGTTGCCTACTGAAGTATGTTTACTCCAACTCATTCGATTCAGAAAATCACTCGATCCTAAACACCTAAAGAACCAAGATTGTCAGAAAATTCTTTATGTGCCTGTATCCTGTGCTACACGCAAGGGACAGGGCAACACAGAAACAACAAAGTCACACACAACTACATACTTGACCACAACCACAAACAAGGGGACCTTTCTGGACTATGGGTCACTACAAATAATCGATCGCTATGGTGAGAATTTCAAAATTTTGAGGAAAAAAAAACACATCAAAAACAAACTTTACAAAGCCAAATAAGGGTCCAAATAAAGAAAAATTATCTTGCAAATCCCAATTTACAGAAAGTGGCTATGGCTATTTCCCATCAGTAATTGAAGGCCCAGCTCTTGTTGACTTTCCATTTTCTTGCATCCCTTTTCCTCACAGATAATTTTTTTGTCCGTCCTATTTAAATTTTTTTGGCTCACCCAGGGCACAGAGTCTGTTCTATTTCAATTGAGAATTGTGCCTTCCCTATATCAACAGCCCAGTAGACTCAAGAGATTTTCTCTCCTCTGATTACATCTGGTAGTTTGGCCATCCCATTAACCTGACCCTAGTTAATGTATTTCGCCATCATCAACTATCAGCTTGACTTTCTTTCCTGGTCATCAGTTCTGACAATGTATCCTATTTTCCTTGCCACACCTTTTTGAGTTTGTACCCACTTCTTTTCTCTAAGTTCACCTCAATCTCTTTCACTTGCCTTGTCAATGAAGGATCTATTCATCCTCATTCTTGCCTTTCAAATAAATCGCAAACACAGCCTGTCTTGGCTGTTTGTCAACTTTATTCTTTCTCGTAAATATATCTTTCTGATTTCCCACTCTACTTCCCAGGAATGGAGCAGTTCATTTTTAACACACCAAGAGCATGCCATGCTCCTCGCCATCAGCATTTGTCGTCAATTTTCTTTTCCCCAAACAGTACCGTACAACTTTTGTCAGTACACCTGTTTTACATCCCGAGCTACTTGTTTGCCCCTTTCCCACTTTTTCTCACCGGTTTCTTTTTTTTTTTGCCTTTGGCTGGCAAACACACACTTGAATAGCTAAATTGTTCCCTTCCTAAGCATCTCGTAATTATTAAATGTTTTCAACCTATGTTCTAATACTCCAGATTTCTATTTCAGGGAAACTGACTTGTTTTTCAAACTCCAAATAAATTTAAGTGTACAGACATGATAACCTGATGCCAAAACATTTAATCTCTTACGTCCATAGCCTTTACACATATTTCTTTGATTTAAAGTTCTACAAAAACTCATTTCTTTTTCAAAACTCTGACCAAATATAAGTGATGATAACCTCCAGGGTATTTCTCAAAAAATGTTCCGTAAAAAACCTTTCTGGGATGGGAGCCGGCCTAGTTTGAATTCCTGAACTTGAAATGCATTTTTTTTCACATCTTTTCCAAAAACTGGTCTACAATCCAAAACAAGACTTTAGAATTCCTGCCCTGGAGGTGCTGGGTGTAGGATCCTGTGAAAATTAGTTATTTTCTGTTTCATTTTGATAAAACTGTCATTATGACTGAAACTATCTAGACTTCATTTTCACAGGATCCTTTGATGGTACTGCCCAGCTCAGTTGACAGACACAGGATAGTACCATTTACTGTCATTAATGGTAGCAGTGAAGGCCGCAAATGTATCAAATTAGCTCAGTTGAATATGGAAAAAGGTTTCAAACTTAGAAAAATTTCATCAAGATTCGGGAACCATAGATGAGTTATTTTTTTTAATTGAAAGACCAGAAGAGAACACTTTGGACTCCATATAACTTTGTGCATTACAAAATTGAGTTTACAGTTACTGATGAAGTTAAAATTGTGCTTAGCCCTGGATATGAAAGCAAAATTAGAACATTTGCAGTTTATAATTTAATACAAAACAAAAGGTTGGCACATCTGAGACTTTCACTGACTTGACACAAAAAATCCCCTAATTAAACTCTGATGTTGCAGTCCTACTTACTATCACAAAATATATGAAACCTGTCCTTTCATTCTGCCCAATCTACACTACCCCAAAATGAATCCTATATTTTGATAAGATCTACATCTGACAAACTCAAGCCAACAAAATCACCAGCTTTAACTCAAAGATAAAAGTTTCAAGAGCCGTGAATCCCTTTATGGTAGTTCTATCTATGCAATCTCAGATTAATTTAAGATATGGAAAGAAATAGCATCTCCTACCCTTCGTTCGGAACACACATCTGCCTTGCCTCCTTTGTTAAGCTGTAACCATTTATTCCTTTGAAACTAATGATATGCTGTTCATGGCAGCTCTACCATGTGTCAGGAAAAAGTTTACCCCAAGATTTTCATGTTCCAATTGCCACTCAGTCTGAAGTTAGATAGTCTTATTTATTTTGAGTTTGAATCTTTAAATATATACTATGACCAGCTATCTTCATCTCATTCTATTTAGTATTTATATACATGAGCAGTTTTGTCCTCAAACATTTTCAGCTCCACTGACTGCCATTTCCCCAGCTGCAAAACATGCAAGCGATATCTGTTTCTATGTTGTTTTTTTTAGAAACCCATGATGAATTTATGAACTCAAATTGCACTTTTCCCATCAACAATGTTTAGGATGATAATGTCACTGTTACCCTGCTTTTTCAGATTCCAATATGGTCAAAATATTGGGAACCACTAAATACCCTAAATACTTTTTTAAAAAAAGAAAAAAAATGATGACTGAATCTGATGGACCTTTATGGTGGTCGTTTGCAAATTCTGGCCTAAGAACCATCTCATATCAAGAGTATAACAGCACCCACAGCCAGTTTAGCTTGCCATCTTGTGTAAAACATTCCTGTGGTAACTTCATATGGTTAACAACCACCTCATGGTCACACTAATAAGCCCTACATCAACTTTACAACATGGGAACAATTGCTAATATTAAGTTCTCTTCCCGACCATTTTCTTTTGATAAATGGTTTAACCTCTCTAGTGAATAGTCCATGATCAAATTTACATAAAATATAAAACAAAAAAATAAAATCCGGTCACAATAAACGCACTGTCGAAGTCTTGAATCCTAAGAAAATTTCTATCCTGCTCAATTCATAACAGTTGTAAAAATGTCTCGGCTGAATGCCGCTATACAAAAGACATTTGTTAAGCTTCTGTAGTTCTAGGCAGTAAAGTGACTGCACATTGCCAAAATACATTTAGGCACAAAACTGAATAAATTGCTACTACAAAATCCAGATCTAGTGATGTTCTCAGCTGCTTTGACACACCTTTGAACTGAGTACATGTGATTCACTTCTAAAATATTGCAAAAAATCCAGATCAAGTGATGTTCTTAGCTGCTTTGACACAAACCTCTGAACTGGGTTGTGATCTATAATTAAAAAATCCAGATCAAGTGATGTTTTCAGCTGTTTTGCCCCAACGTCTTTGATTTTTTATTCAAATAGTTCTGTACTCACTGCTGCCATGTCCACATTTTACAGACATCAAGGAGCAATCTTTCACACTGTAGTAGCTGTCAGGCTGACTGGGGTTGACCATGTCAACAATTAGGGTTTGAAAAGGTACCTTCTGGTGTACTCGTCTGGTGCCAAGAGTACAAATCTCATAGTCATAGACAAGTGATGTGTGTGGCTCACTTTCAGTTGTCTGACAACTGCCTGTGCAAGAAAACAAAGCAAAGAAAATATGTATAATGTTTTGCAATTAAATTATGGTCTTGAATTAAAAAGTTTACTTTTATTCACTTTTCTTTTCAACAAAACAGTAATAGGATTATTCAATACAGATTACGTACATAATGTAATGGAAAGAATATACCTAGTCAAAATCTACCGGTAGGCCTACTGTCATATTATTAGGAAAACTGGGAGACTAAAACTTGTGGAAATTCCAAAGAATTAGATCTCTAGTCCCTTTTCAAGTCTCAGTCTAAGAAAAGACATTCAGCTCAATGTCAAATGTCAAAAAGTTTTTCTGGCTAAATTTTACAGTTTGAAGGAAGTAAATCTAGACTACTACAAAATCCAGATCTAGTGGTGTCCTCAGCTGATTTGACACACGGGTACATGTGATTCAATATTAAAATTTTGTAAAAATCCACATCAAGTGATATTCTTAGCTGCTTTGACACAAGCCTTTGGACTGAGTAGAATCTAAAATTTTAAAAATACAAATCAAGTGATGTTCTCAGCTGTTTTGCCCCAATGTCTTTGATGAGTTGTGATAATCTTAGATTGAAAGAGTTTTGTACTTACTGATACTATTTTCAAATTTTTCAGGCATCAAGGAGCAATCTCTCACACTGTAGTAGCTGTCAGGCTGACTGGGGTTGACCCTCTCATCAAAGCAGGTTTGAAAAGGTACCTTCTGGTGTACTCGTCTGGTGCCAAGAGTACAAATCTCATAGTCATAGGCAAGTGGTGTGTGTGGCTCACTTTCAGTTGTCTGACAACTGCCTGTGCAAGAAAACAAAGCAAGAAAATATGTATAATGTTTTGCAATTAAATTATGGTCATGAATTAAAAAGTTTACTTTTATTCACTTTTCTTTTCAACAAAACAGTTATAGGATTATTCAATACAGATATGTACATAATGAAATGGAAAGAATAGAACTAGTCAAAATCTACCGGTAGGCCTACTGTCATATTAGGAAAATTTAGAGACTAAAACTTGTGGAAATTCCAAAGAAATAGATTTCCAATCCCTTTTCAAGTCTCAGTCTAAGAAAAGACATTCATTCTCAATGTCAAATGTCAAAAAGTTTTTCTGGCTAAATTTTACAGTTTGAAGGAAGTAATTCTAGACTACTACAAAATCCAAATCTAGTGGTGTTCTCAGCTGATTTGACACACCTTTGCACTGCGTACATCTGATTCACTTCTAAAATTTTGTAAAACTCCACATCAAGTGATGTTCTAAGTTGCTTTGACACAAGCCTTTGAACTGAGTAGTGATCAAAAATTAAAAAATACAAATCAAGTGATGTTCTTTGCTGTTTTGCTGAAATGTCTTTGATGAGTTGTGATAATCTTAGATTGAAAGAGTTCTGTACTTACTGATGCTATTTTCAAATTTTTCAGGCATCAAGGAGCAATCTCTCACACTGTAATAGCTGTCAGGCTGACTGGGGTTGACCATGTCAACAATTAGGGTTTGAAAAGGTACCTTCTGGTGTACTCGTCTGGTGCCAAGAGTACAAATCTCATAGTCATAGACAAGTAATGTGTGTGGCTCACTTTCAGTTGTCTGACAACTGCCTGTGCAAGAAAACAAAGCAAAGAAAATATGTATAATGTTTTGCAATTAAATTATGGTCTTGAATTAAAAAGTTTACTTTTATTCACTTTTCTTTTCAACAAAACAGTTATAGGATTATGCAATACAGATACGCACATAATGAAATGGAAAGAATATACCTAGTCAAAATCTACCGGTAGGCCTACTGTCATATTATTAGGAAGACTTGGAGACTAAAACTTGTGGAAATTCCAAGAATTAGATGTCCAATCCCTTTACAAGTCTCAGTCTAAGAAAAGACATTCATTCTGATTGTCAACTGCCAAGTTTTTCTGGCTAAATTTTACAGTTTGAAGGAAGTAGATCTAGATTACTACAAATTCCGGAACTAGTGATGTTCTCAGCTGCTTACACCACACTTGTACTGAGTACATGTACGTGATTCACTATTAAAATTTTGTAAAACCCCAGATTAAGTGATGTTAGCTGCTTTGACACAAGCCTTTGGACTGAGTAGTGATCTAAAATTTAAAAATACAAATCAAGTGATGTTCTCAGCTGTTTTGCCCCAATGTCTTTGATGAGTTGTGATAATCAGACTGAAAGAGTTCTGTACTTACTGATGCCATTTTCACTATTTTCGGGCATCAAGGAGCAATCTCTCACACTGTAGTAGCTGTCAGGCTGATTGGGGTTGACCCTCTCACCAAAGCAGGTTTGAAAAGGTACCTTCTGGTAAATTTTTTTGATGCCAAGAGTACAAATCTCATAGTCATAGACAAGTGGTGTGTGTGGCTCATGTTCAGTTGTCTGACAACTGCCTGTGCAAGAAAACAAAGCAAATAAAATATGTATGAAATGTTTCGCACTTAAATTTTTAAATTATGGTCATGAATTGAAAAGTAGTTTTATTCACTTTTCTTTTCAACAAAACAGTTATTGGATTATCAAATACAACTAGGTTAGGTACATAATGAAATGGAAAGACTAGAACTAGTCTAAATCTACCGGTAGGCCTACTGTCATATTATTAGGAAAACTGGGAGACTAAAACTTGTGGAAATTCCAAAGAATTAGATTTCTAATCCCTTTTTCAAGTCTCAGTCTAAGAAAAGACATTCATTCTCAACATCAACTGTCAAAAGTTTATCTGGCTAAATTTTACAATTTGAAAGAAGTAGATCTAGACTACTACAAATTCTGGAAGTAGAGATGTTCTCAGCTGCTTACATCACACTTGTACTGAGTACACATGATTCACTATTAAAATTTTGTTAAAAATCTAGATCAATTGATGTTCTTAGCTGCTTTGACACAAGCCTTTGAACTTAGCTGTGATTTAAAATTAAAAAATACAAATGAAGTGGTGTTCTTAGCGGTTTTGCTGAAACGTCTTTGCTGAGTTGTAATAATTTTAGATTGAAAGTTCTGTACTTACTGATGCCATTTTCAAATTTTTCAGGCATCAAGGAGCAATCTTTCACACTGTAGTAGCTGTCAGGCTGACTGGGATTAATCATGTCATCAATGCATGTTTGAAAAGGTACCTTCTGGTGAATTCGTCTGATGCCAAGAGTACAAATCTCATAGTCATAGACAAGTGGTGTGTGTGGCTCATGTTCAGTTGTCTGACAACTGCCTGTGCAAGAAAACAAAGCAAATAAAATATGTATGAAATGTTTTGCACTTAAATTATGGTCACGAATTAAAAAGTTTACTTTTTCACTTTTGTTTTCGACAAAACAATTATTGGATCATCAAATACAGGTTATGTACATTATGAAATGGAAAGAGTAGATCTAGGCTAAATCTACCGGTTTTGTCCCATTATTAGGAAAACTTGGAGACAAACTTCTGAAAATGCCGAAGAAATAGATTTCTAGTCCCTTTTTAAGACTCAGTCTAAGAAAAGACATGCATTCGTTCTCAATGTCAACTGTCAAAACTTTTTCTGGGTGAATTTTACAGTTTGAAGTAGATCGAGACTACTACAAATTCCAGAACTAGTGATGTTCTCAGCTGCTTTGACACACCTTTGAAGTGAGTACATGTGATTCACTTCTAAAATTTTGTAAAAATCCACATCAAGTGATGTTCTTAGCTGCTTTGACACAAGCCTTTGAACTGAGTAGTGATCTAAAATTAAAAAATACAAATCAAGTGATGTTCTCTGCTGTTTTGCTGAAATGTCTTTGATGAGTTGTGATAATCTTACTATTCTTAGATTGAAAGAGTTCTGTACTTACTGATGCCATTTTCACATTTTTCAGGCATCAAGGAGCAATCTTTCACACTGTAGTAGCTGTCAATCTGACTGAAGTTGACCATGTCACCAATCGTCCAACGCAGGTTTGAAAAGGTACCTTCTGATGAATTCTTCTGTGTGTATGGTGCCAAGAATACAAATCTCATAGTCATAGACAAGTGGTGTGTGTGGCTCATGTTCAGATGTCCGACAACTGCCTGTGCAAGAAAACAAAGGAAAAGAAAATATTTACAACGTTTTGCTCTTAAATTATGGCCATGAATTAAAAAGTTTTATTCACTTTTCTTTTCAACAAAACAATAGGATTATCAAGTACAGGTTATGTACAAAATGAAATGGAAAAACTAGATCTAGATCTAGACTAAATCTACCGGTACTGTCATATTATGAGGAAAACTAGAGACTAAAACTTGCGGAAATTCCAAATAATTAGATTTCTACTTCTAGATCTATATATCTAGATCTAGATCTAGATTCTAGTCCCTTTTCGAATCTCAGTCTAAGAAAAGATATTATTCATTCTGCCTTATGTCGGGATGTTAACTGTCAAGTTTTTCTGGGATAAATTTTACAGTTTGAAGTAATCTAAGTAGATCTATACTAGATCCTGAGATTTATTGGGCCTGGTTTGAAAACTAAATAAAAAGAAACTCATCTTGTTCAAAATTGTTTCCATAAGTGCTTATATATTTCTTAAGTTCCAATCATGTGAAAGTCTTGAACTATGCTGCCATGTTGTACGGTGCAGATTTTATTAACATGTAATTAATTAAAAAAATTTATAGAAAATATTTTAGGAAAAAACGATATGTAGTTTTCAAGCAGATAATTTAAGTATGTATAGAGAAAATAAATCCAGGAAAAATTTTAAGACATAAATTTTCTGATGTGAACCAAAACTTGAAAAAGCCAGACTTCTAGAATTTGTCTTTAAAAAGCCAATCTGGTAACCATGCTAGGGGTTTTTTTTTTTTTTTTAATGCTCGCAGTTGATTAGCCTACATTAGGAATTTTAATTTTCAATTGTTCATGATTCATATTCTAAGTTAAGTTTCTTTTTTCCTTTTTTTTTTTGTTCTTTTAATTTTTAAACTAATGTCAGTGCTCACTAAACGAGTTGGTAGCAATGTCACAGGGGTATCCTCACAATCTCATTCATTCAACACCGGTGTCATCTGCATGACCCTCATTGTTTTAAGGCAACTGAATCAATGGTGTGAACGATTTTTTTGTTTCAACTTCAGGCTACCTTAAAATGGTAATCAGATAGGCCTAGCTCCTGCAATGAAAACAGATGATTTACTCCTTTTAAAAGTATTTCTTGTAATTTTGAGCTCAAGAAGCACACATGGATCTATATTTTTACACTGGTCACTTTTTTTTCTTTTTTCCAAAGGATTACAGAATCTGGCTTTTTTCCAGAAAACACAGAAACGCCCTATAAGGGGGCAAGAGTGAGAAAAGATATTTAAATGATCAAATTCGAAAGAAATATATTAATAATACTAACCTAATTCCCAATCCCTGCCCAATAACACTGTCCAAAAGTGAATCAAGATAAACCAATATAAAACTCCCCTCCTTGTTTCTGACGTGATTTAACTTCCACGCATTTCTGGTCGAAAACACGTACGGACTTCCTGATGCAAACTTTCTGAGGGCACCGAGCGGCGCCAATCTTTAGTCTAGGCCTAGGGGAACATGACTTTGCCTTGTGATTCATAATAAAATTATGTGTGATCCGGCCTATTCGACTACGATTATAAGCGGGTACAATTTCTAGTGCCCCATCTAAGCAAACTTGGCCTATACTGGTACTTGAAATTGATGCAAATTTAGGCCCAAGCTTACTTCGCCAGAAAGGCTGGCTCTACTGTTTGTAAGCAACAGTTTTCGATGCATATAAATATGTGTTTTCATCCCGTGAAAGCTATACTTTTCTTAAAGCAAGCAAAGATTTTCACGATGTTGCAAGGCAGGCCCCGCTGTTCGTGATATTTCATAATTTTGTCACGAGAAAGGATCGCCAAACTGGAAATACGCGACCTTGTTTGTTCTATCTCCATTTTCTGAAAAACTGAGATTTTTCAGTATGTAAGCTTAGAAGAGGTATAACAATACGCTCTTTGACACTTGTTTAAAATGCGTTGTGGCACTTACCAAGCTGTCTCACAGTTCCGATTTATTCAAACTCCTTACCATGATACTAGAGGCGCAAATGTTTGACGCTGAATTTCTCCGTTGTGCAAGAAGTGGAGTTGGAACAAACAATTAAGAACTAAGGTTGCGAATATATGAAATTCAAGTAGATTTACCTTGAAAAGCAGCCTATGTACGTGTTGACTTTTTCCACTGCTTGTTTAAACTCTCTACATTCGCCAGGCAGAATCAATGTCAGAATGCGTGAAATAGGAGTTCACATTGGCGCGCGCAGATTTTATACCTGGCTATGACGTCATGGTGAACACAATTCCTAAGGCTCGGGTATTTCGTCCATTGTGAATACAAAACTCATGGAAAACTCAGAGTATCTGTTTGAATTCAACATTCACGAATTCCTTGATCTTTCGGAGCTTGAAATGGGCGTTTTTCACACTTGTTATGGTAAACATGAGCCCATCTGTTTATCAGTGTCAATGGTCACCTTCGAGCTCAGTTAACCCTTTGACTACTAAGACTGTGAAAGCTGGATTATTGGCCACGCTTATTCGCAGACATTCGCAGATGGATTTTTGGTTTGCGATTTTTATTTAGGAAGAGCTCCTTAAAACGGCGTTCGGTCGAGCTATCAATGAAACTTTCACCAAGACATTTTTCATGGCGAGAGCTGTCGATGGGATACTAAATCGCCCAAATACCATAACAAGCAGGCGAGAATCAAAACCTTCTGAATTTTAGCGAGTGATAAATCTAGAAAGATCAGATCAACTTCACACGCATACACTGAAAAGCTGAAACGAACAATTCCTTCGCTCGACGCGTGAGAGGCCAGCAACGGCCTCCCGTGCGTCCGTCTCAGTCACATGACCAAAAGCTTGGAAGTCCACAGTGAGAGCTGGAGTCTTCACACTTTAAGAACAACATCACCTCAGACCAAATTGAGAAGCGCCAAGCAAGAAAGGAGAAATCCCCACAATCTCGCGGCACCTCTCTTACCTGCCAGTACTGTAATAGGAGCTGCTTATCCAACATCGGTAGGATAAGCCATGAGAGAAGCTGCGGTAGAAAGTGAATTTAGCTGCTGACCGTCTGTCAAGACGAAAAGAGCCAAGTAGTACAACTCACGGAGCAATAAAATAATTATACTGAGTGATGCTGAAAGGGTTAAAGAAGACACAAAAGTGAGATGATGGCCTCCGTAGCGTGCTATTGTAATCTATTATAGTATTATATAAATCACTGGGTGTCTTACCCAACTTTAAAGACTATAATAAACCTTTTCTTCCTTTTGTCCTTACAATATAGTGGCATAATGGAGGGGGAAGATAGTGACATGAAGAAGGGGTTTAGGGTGAGGGTTAGGAGCACCGTGCACTGACCTGTCAACCAATCAGTCAGACAGCCAATCCATCCATCAGTTTGACTGATTTTTCACAGAAAAAAAGAATGATGATTGTGGAAGTGACTGCTTTTTTAAAAAGGGGAAGGGAAGACGCACAGAGATAGAAAGAGAGAGAGAAGAAAAGAGACTGACAAAGAGAAAGACACACACACACACACACACACACAAACACATATATATATATACATATACATAGAGAGAGAAAAAGAGACCGGGGGGCGGGGGGGGGGGTGTTCTGTAGCACTTCGGCTATCTTTAATATCTTGATAGCCAACAATACATGTACTGAGTAAAGTACCGCGCCTGTGCCAAAATGTACTAGTTGAATTACTAGATTGAAACCCATTGATATGATGTGTACATAGGTTAAAATGCTTTAGTCGTGGTGTGAGCAATGGGGTAAACAAAACCGAAGAATGCAAAGGCATCTTGGGGGGGGGGGGGGCTGGTGGAGGTACATGTATTGGTTATTCCACAGAAATTACAGCTCAGATAATTTCGTTCACTGAACTCACGCGGGGCGGTGTCGCATTCGTACAAAAAAAAAGTCACCTCAACTCGCTGGCGAGCCAAGAGTTTAATTGTTCGCGCATTAGACTACCCCCCCCCCCCTCCCATAAAAAAAGACCCATCAGCCTTTTTTTATATGCATGAATGCACGCGCGCGCGCACACACACATTCATACATACACACACACATACATACATACACACATATACACAACTACACATACATACACACACATACACAGGATACATGGAGGCAATGGTAGAGTATGATACGAATAGGGGGAGATAAATTATAGCTCATGATAGAAATATAGGGTGAAGAAGGACAATTAGTCCCATCTCACGAACATAAAAGAGGTGGGGAAACAAAGGATACTTTATAGCCCCATCACTTACACATAAAGGGGGTGGGGGAATAGAGAATGTTTAGCTCCATCACCTACACATAAAGGGGGTGGGGGAATAGAAAATGTTTAGCTCCATCCCCTACACATAAAGGGGGTGGGGGAATAGAGAATGTTTAGCCTCATCCCCTACACATAAAGGGGGTGGGGGAATAGAGAATGTTTAGCCCCATCACTTACACATAAAGGGGGTGGGGGAATAGAGAATGTTTAGCCAAATCCCCTACACACAAAGGGGGTGGGGGAATAGAGAATGTTTAGCCAAATCCCCTACACACAAAGGGGATGGGGGAATAGAGAATGTTTAACCCCATCCCCTACACATAAAGGCGGTGGGGGAATAGAGAATGTTTAGCCAAATCCCCTACACATAAAGGGGGTGGGGGAATAGAGAATGTTTAGCCCAATCCCCTACACATAAAGGGGGTGGAGGAATATAGAATATTTAGGCCCATCCCCTACACATAAAGGGGGTGGGGGAATAGAGAATATTTAGCTCCATCCCCTACACATAAAGGGGGTGGGGGAATAGAGAATGTTTAGCCAAATCCCCTACACATAAAGGGGGTGGGGGAATAGAGAATGTTTAGCCAAATCCCCTACACACAAAGGGGGTGGGGGAATAGAGAATGTTTAGCCAAATCCCCTACACATAAAGGGGCTGGGGGAATAGAGAATGTTTAGCTCCATCCCCTACACATAAAGGGGGTGGGGGAATAGAGAATGTTTAGCCCCATCCCCTACACATAAAGGGGGTGGGGGAATAGAGAATGTTTAGCCCCATCCCCTACACATAAAGGGAGTGGGGGAATAGAGAATGTTTAGCCAAATCCCCTACACATAAAGGAGGTGGGGGAATAGAGAATGTTTAGCTCCATCCCCTACACATAAAGGGGGTGGGGGAATAGAGAATGTTTAGCCCCATCCCCTACACATAAAGGGGGTGGGGGAATAGAGAATGTTTAGCCAAATCCCCTACACATAAAGGGGGTGGGGGAATAGAGAATGTTTAGCCAAATCCCCTTGACATAAAGGGGGTGGGGGGAAGGGGAGACGCAAAGAGAGAGAAAGGGAGAGAGAAGAAAAGAGACTGACAAAGAGAAAGACACACACACACACACAAACACACAAACACATATATATATATATACATATACATAGAGAGAGAAAAAGAGACCGGGGGGCCGGGGGGGGGGGGGTGTTCTGTAGCACTTCGGCTACCTTTAATATCTTGATAGCCAACAATACATGTACTAAGTAAAGTACCGCGTCTGTGCCAAAATGTACTAGTTGAATTACTAGATTGAAACCCATTGATATGATGTGTACATAGGTTAAAATGCTTTAGTCGTGGTGTGAGCAATGGGGTAAACAAAACCGAAGAATGCAAAGGCATCTTGGGGGGGGGGGGGGGGGCTGGTGGAGGTACATGTATTGGTTATTCCACAGAAATTACAGCTCAGATAATTTCGTTCACTGAACTCACGCGGGGCGGTGTCGCATTCGTACAAAAAAAAAGTCACCTCAACTCGCTGGCGAGCCAAGAGTTTAATTGTTCGCGCATTAGACTACCCCCCCCCCCTCCCATAAAAAAAGACCCATCAGCCTTTTTTTTTATATGCATGAATGCACGCGCGCGCGCACACACACATTCATACATACACACACACATACACACATACACATATATACACAATTACACATAAATACACACACATACACAGGATACATGGAGGCAATGGTAGAGCATGATACGAATAGAGGGAGATAAATTACAGCTCATGATAGAAATATAGGGTGAAGAAGGACAATTAGTCCCATCTCACGAACATAAAAGAGGTGGGGAAACAAAGGATACTTTATAGCCCCATCACTTACACATAAAGGGGGTGGGGGAATAGAGAATGTTTAGCTCCATCACCTACACATAAAGGGGGTGGGGGAATAGAGAATGTTTAGCTCCATCCCCTACACATAAAGGGGGTGGGGGAATAGGGAATGTTTAGCCCCATCCCCTACACATAAAGGGGGTGGGGGAATAGAGAATGTTTAGCCCCATCACTTACACATAAAGGGGGTGGGGGAATAGAGAATGTTTAGCCAAATCCCCTACACACAAAGGGGGTGGGGGAATAGAGAATGTTTAGCCAAATCCCCTACACACAAAGGGGATGGGGGAATAGAGAATGTTTAGCCAAATCCCCTACACATAAAGGGGTGGGGGAATAGAGAATGTTTAGCCCCATCCCCTACACATAAAGGGGGTGGGGGAATAGAGAATATTTAGCTCCATCCCCTACACATAAAGGGGTTGGGGGAATAGAGAATGTTTAGCCAAATCCCCTATACATAAAGGGGGTGGGGGAATAGAGAATGTTTAGCCAAATCCCCTACACATAAAGGGGGTGGGGGAATAGAGAATGTTTAGCCCCATCACCTACACAGAAAGGGGGTGGGGGAATAGAGAATGTTTAGCGCCATCACCTACACATAAAGGGGGTGGGGGAATAGAGAATATTTAGCCCTATCACCTACACATAAAGGGGGTGGGGGAATAGAGAATGTTTAGCCCGATCCCCTACACATAAAGGGGGTGGGGGAATAGAGAATGTTTAGCCCCATCACCTACACATAAAGGGGGTGGGGGAATAGAGAATATTTAGCCCTATCACCTACACATAAAGGGGGTGGGGGAATAGAGAATATTTAGCCCCATCACCTACACGTAAAGGGGGTGGGGGAATAGAGAATATTTAGCCCTATCACCTACACATAAAGGGGGTGGGGGAATAGAGAATGTTTAGCCCCATCACCTACACAGAAAGGGGGTGGGGGAATAGAGAATGTTTAGTCCCTGTCCCCTATACAAAAAGAGGGTAGGGAAATGGAGAATACTTTGCCCCATCCCCTATACATAAAGGGGGTGGGGGAAAAGAGGATAACTGGCCCCATCCCCTAAACATAAAGGGGATGGGGAGGGGGGAAATAGAGCCCCATCTCCGAAACAAAAGATAAGTGGGGTAGCAGAGTGACATAGAGCATGATCATTATACAGAGAGGCAATGGCAGAGGGTGATAAGGAAAGAGGTACACATAGATACAGTGCGGTAATGAAGCAAGACGAGAGATGTGAAAAAAAACAGTTAAGTAGTCTGTGTCTTAGGGTAAAAACTAGGATCTGGGGAAATTGGGATATATCGAAAATGATAAGGACGAAGGGTGACAACCATCACCACAGAAACAAAGGCCTGCAGAGCAGGGATTCATACGTACATGGGTATAGCTAAGTTGATAGTGGACTTGTATTTTTGCAGATTTCGGGTGGTAATTTTGGAGGTCATTCAGAAATTTGGGCATGACATTCTAAAAGGTGAACATTTCTTGATAACGTTAAGGTACACTAAAACTTGACCCTGACGTGAGCAAAATAGTTTGGTTCTCTGTAATGTAGTGACCCACTGTCTGGCGGCGGTAGACCCCTGTTTGTAGTTGTGGTCATGTATGTTATTGTGTGTCACTCCGTTGTTTGCTGTCCTGCCCCGTGATCTGCATGTTGCACAGGGTGACAGGCCTCGGCTGGACAAAGTGTGGGGAGCTATTAAGGAAGATTACCGGTCGACAGCGGTTCTCAGAGTTTGCGTCTCTCGGTAGAGCTCAGACCCAGAACCAAACTGCTCTCTTATCTCCTGGTCACTTGGCCATCTGGGTGCCCTGGCTCCTTGTCCAGTAAGATGGAAAAACCCTAATTACCTGCTACAATATTATTATTTAAAATTTTGTTGGCGAGTGATTCAAATATTTTTAAAACATTTCTCTTAACGGCAGATCAAAATTTTGAGAAAATTTGTAAGACTAGTTCGAATAGGGTCAAGTTACAAAATGTTCATGCAGAAATAAAACAAAGGCTGAAGTGAAATGGCTGGATAAAATAATGTTCAACAGGGTTTCATGATGAAGTGAGAAGACAGGAATGGTACCTCAAGTTTTGCTACACATGTTAATCAAATCAAAGGTATTAGACAGGGAGGCTGGCAGAGATCATAATTCCAGTGTTTATACAGGACCAGATACGATTTGGCCTCCCTAAAGTTAAAGGAAAGACTCGGTGTATAAGGCGATTGGATATGGGGTATTCAGGACGACGAGAAAAGAACTGAAAGGGCATTTCCTGTGTACAGAACAATATAGCTGAAAAATTACACTGATGTATTACTCAGTATAAAGGAAGAATGTACATAGACGAGTGCTAGGCCTATATCCTAAACATTAAGGGGGTGGTTAAATAGACGATTACTAAGGCCATCTCCTAAACATAAATGGGGTGGGTAGAGAAACGGATTTTCCGTACGTCGCTATTTTGCCTGCGGTCCGTACGTCGTGGTAAATTTTGTTACCAGACTGTCCCGTATAGAGAAAAATGCAGGTTATGCCTATGCGTACGCCCTGGGAACAATTGTTACCATACTGAGACAAGTGTAGAATATCACGCTTTCATTCGGTCTGTCCCTCGTGGTCACAAATACTATCCAATGCAGCTTTCATGGGGACTCTAGGGACCACTTTTTGTCAAAAGAAACGTTCTGTGGGATGTTTATTTATCTAAATTTATAATTGTATCACAGTGGGCCGACCACCGTGATTCTTAGCCAGGGCGCTAGAATAAGGTGCTCACCTATAGTTTTCTTTCAGCTTCAACCTGACTGGAAACAAGGTGTGTAATTGTAGTATGTAATTGCACAAAGATGATTATACTCGTGTGAATTTCAGACGATGCTCTGTAATGTCCTCCACCCCACCTCCACGTGCAACAATCAGGTAAGTTTTTTTTTATTATCTAAGGCAGCTTTCTGCCAGTACAGGAAAAGCCTCGCAGATGCTTATTTTTTTCAATATACAATGTATACATGCACTATTTTATTATACCCGGCCCTCACCCTGTCTTAATTTTTTGTTTGTTTGTAGCAAACTGCTACGTACCGTACTGTATTATTTAGTTCGAAATTATAATAATTGTGGGATGAGACCTATCATTGTCATTTGCTCATGAGCACAGCATAGTAAGAAAGCCACATTATTTTTTTCATCTCTAGTTGCGCACTGTAACAATGAGTCAAGGTCAGTTGAACGACACCATAACGGTGTCCAAAAAAGTAAAGTCTGAGAAAACACAGTATAACCACAATGCGGAAAACAGTCTTTTGGGGGCCAAGACTGACGTAATATGGGCCCAATATTTCTATAACAGTTAACACTGCCTCATCAAACCCCACCGCACTGGAAGATAAGGCGAGAGCGACAATGAGAAGGATAAGAACATGACTCAGTGTCAGTTTATCCTATTCCTATCCGCATAATAAATTGAACAAAATGAACTTCAGAGGCGGTAAAGGGGCTGTGTGGTCCATGAGAAAGACAATCACTTAAAATAATAAAAGAGTCAAATGGTGAAATCAAAGTGCAATGATTCACAGAAATGCAAACGTTTCTGATTTGGGTGCTAATGATTACAAGTGGTGTTTTCGGGAACAAAAATACGTACAAATTATAAAAATTAAAATAATGAGCAGTAAATAATTAACATTCCTATCGCTGTCCACACGTTGAACGTTCAACCATTGACTTATGGTTGAGGAAACTGTTCTTCAGGCTTTTCAGAATTGAGTGGGAAACATAACAAAATGTGGGACGCGAGGACCGTTGGAATAGATCAATGACTTGCCATTTCCAATGGCAGGCCTCAAAATGGGTGACAGTGAACGAATTTCCTGATTTCTTCATGTAATCTTAAGCAACAGCCTCACATGGGTGTTACATGTTGCTCCTTCGGAGATTGAGTAACACTAGCTGAAGCTCTATCAACTCTCATGACCATCTTGTCAGCACTGCACATTTTTGTCACTATTATGCCACTCACTGTCCCACTCGCCAGTTAATACCTGTGCATTTATAATGGCTTTGCATTCAAGTCAGTTCGTCAACACTCACTTGGTCGTGCGAGGCTGTGCTCACTACCGACAGCGCTCTATAAATAGCTTCAGGCATCATTTTCTAACTGTTCCCTCAAAATCTTGGAAAATACAGGATTTACATACGGTGTTTTATCAAAAAATACACTTTCCGTCGGAGCAGAAATGAAAACTTCAAGTTCATACGTGGTCGATTTCGATTATCTTACATTTTATAAGAGGGGAAAGTAATACATAAAATGAAGGGATTTGCATATTTTGTTACATAATGGGGCCATAAAATTAAACAATACACTGAGAAATAATCATCTGTTCATATTACAGACATTTCTCTAGGTACTGTCCATATAAAACTAAGTCCCAAATCAAAAACTAAACACAGCAATATTACTAGAATGTTGCCCAGTCGATATTGAGGCTTGGAAATCGCCCAGAAAGATGGCCCAGTTACAGATTACACAAAGAGACACAGTTTACTGCAACCAAAGAAGTTACATACCCGATGTTAAGGTTTTTTCTCACTTTCATTTTTTTTTTTTTTTCACAACAAAGAATGAGAGGTTTGGTCGTCCGATGCCACTGTACGTTGTTTTTATCGCCCCATATTACACATACCACTGAAATTTGATCTCCTCAAAAACCATTATTGCTTGCCTTTCAGGAGGGGTTTGGTGGGTGGGACAGTGGGGTCAACTTGTGTCCCCCTTTATATGTTGGGGGAAACCTGATGTCGACAGCGCGATTGTTTCACTCTTTACAGTATCTGCTGCATGGGAACATTTTTTACCACGACGTACGAACGTGTTGGATTTAGTAAATCTCTTCTTTGTTAGTCTGGTAATTTTTGTTCCCACGACGTACTGTAAGGGGTACCGAAAAGTAAGCGTAAATAAAACCCGCTAAAACAAACACACGTTCAATTCTATAGCACCAGACGAATCCTCTGATGAAACTTGAAGAATACATGGAGTTTCAGTACCGTGCTGTCAATTGTGTATTTTATATTGAATTTTAAAGACGGCTGTGGGAACATTTCTTCCCACGACGTACGGAAAAGGTAAAGCCCATCTCCTAAACATAACAGGAGGTGGGTAGATAGACAATTGCTAAGCCCATCTCCCAAAAATATAAGGGGGTGGGTAGATAGAGGAGAACAAAGCCCATCTCCTAAATATATAAGGGGGTGAGTATATATTACTAAGCCCATTTCCTAAACATAAAGGTGATGTGTAGATAAACTATTACTAAGCAGATCTCCTAAACAAGTAAGTGGGTGGGTGGATAGACATTTGTTAAGCCCATTTCTTCAACACAAAAGGGATGGGTAGATATACAATTACTAAGAACATTCAAAACATGAAGGGGATAGGTACATAGACGATTACTAAGCCCATCCCCTAAACATGTAAGGGGGTGGGTAGACGATTACTAAGCCCATTTCCGAAACATGAGGTGGGTAGATAGAAGATTACTAAGCATATCTCTTAAACATACAGGAGGTGGGTAGATATACTATTACTAACCCATCTCCTAACCTTAAAGGAGGAGGGTAGATATACTATTACTAAGCCCATCTCGTAAACATAAAGGAGGTGGGTAGATATATTATTACTAAGCCCATCTCCTAAACATTAAGGAGCTGGTTAAATAGACGATTACTAAGCCAATCTCCTAAACATAAAGGAGATGGGTAGATTTTTACTGTTACTAAGCCCATCTCCTAAACATAAAGGAGATGAATACATATATTATTACTAAGCCCATCTCCTAAACATATAGGGTATGGGTAGATACACTCTTACTAAGCCCATCTCCTAAACATAAAAGGGGTGGTTAGATAATATGTTACTAAATAGATCTCCTAAACAAATAGGAGATGGGTAGATTTACTATTACTAAGTCCATCTCCTAAACATAAAGGAGATGGGTACATATATAATCACTAAGGCCATCTCCTAAACATATGGGGTATGGGTAGATATACTATTATTACTAAACCCACCTCCTAAAAACATAAGGGGGTGGGTAGATGGACGATTTCTAAGCCCATCTCCTAAATATAAAGGGATATGTAGATAGACGATTACTAAGCCAATCTCCTAAACATAAAGGGGGTGGGTCAATAGTAAATATACTATTACTAAGCCCATCTCCTAAACATAAAGGAGGTGGGTAGATATATTATTACTAAGACCATCTCCTAAACATAAATGGGGTGGCTAGATAGACGATTACTAAGCCCATCTCCTAAACATAAAATGGGTGGGTAGATATACTATTATTAAACAGATCTCCTGAATGTACAATAGGGTGGGTGGATAGACGATTGCCACGCCCATCTCCTAAACATAAATGGGGATGGGTAGATTTACTATTACTAAGCCCATCTCCTAAACATAATTGGGTGGATAGATAGACGATTACTAAGCCCATCTCCTAAACATAAAACAGGTGCACAGATGGACGATTAAAAGGCCCATCTTCTAAACATAAAAGGGGTGAGTTGATGGACGATTACGAAGGCCATCCCCTGAACATAAAGGAGTGGGTAGATATATTATTACTAAGCCCATCTCCTAAATATAAAGGAGGTGGGTAGATATACTATTACTAAGCCTATCTCCTAAACCTAAAGGGAGTGGATATATAGACGATTACTAAGCCCATCTCCTAAACATAAATGGGGTGGGTAGATAATATATACTATTACTAAGTCCATCTCCAAAACATATAAGGGGGTGGGTAGATAGACAATACAAAGCCCATCTCTTAAACATAAATGGTGTGAGTAGATGTTCAATTACTAAGCCCATCTAAATATAAAAGAGGTGGGTAGATAGACGATTACTAAGCCCATCTCCAAAACATAAATGAGGTTAGTAGATAGACAAGTACTAAGCCCATCTCCAGAGCATAAAGGGCGTTTGGAAATAGACTATTACTAGGCCTCATCTCCTAAACATAAAGGGGTGTTAAAATATAACAGAAGAGAGAAAGGGGAGCAATTTGATGACTAGAGCAACCTCATGATAGAACTGGAATAATCATGGTTGAAGAGGGTGGAAACCTAACCCCCTGTGTATTATATCAAAGGAATATAACGAACCCATATTTAAATATGAAATAAGATGGGGGAAGCATGAACATATCCCCACTGCTCAGTAAGCTAGAAAAGAGGCAATTGGTAGGACATGGTTTATTTTCTATTTATTATAAAAATGTGGGGTCGATTTTGAGGGTGGGGGGAGGGGTGAAGCGGTGATCCGGATTCCAGAATAATTTTATTTATGTAGAAAAAGATGAACCAGACGCTCTGCGTAACGGGTGCACTGCCAGAGGACTAAGCGAGGGGATCAGGAGTTGAAGAAGAAAACTATATAAATTGTGAAACATGATTTTTATAAAGTGTAGAGTGTAAGGGGGAACTACACCGAGGAAATGGACTACCAGAAAGAAATAACATAACTAATGTTGAATTCGGGAATGAGCAGATGATTCAGAAATGGTTAGAATACAGAAGATTCAGTTCCGTTGATGACAAATCAGTGAGAGAGAAAAAAGAACAAAAGAAATCATTTTTCAAGATACAGACTTGGAGAGAAGAGATTAGAGAAAATTATAGTCCCCATTCCCCCTTGGGGTGGGGTGAGGGGGGGGGGAGATGGGGAAAGGGAAAAACCTGTGGGTATGAGACCCTCTGGAAGGAGAGATGTTTCTTGCATCTTCAAGTGCAGGCTAGGAGTTCAGGAAACAGTGAAGCAAAATCGAATCTCTCCAAAATCTCAAGAAGGAGAGACAGTTTCTTGCATCTTCAAGTGCAGGCTAGGAGTTCAAGAAACAGTGAAGCAAAATCGAATCTCTCCAAAATCTCAAGAAGGAGAGACGGTTTCTTGCATCTTCAAGTGCAGGCTAGGAGTTCAAGAAACAGTGAAGCAAAATCGAATCTCTCCAAAATCTCAAGAAGGAGAGACGGTTTCTTGCATCTTCAAGTGCAGGCTAGGAGTTCAGGAAACCGTGAAGCAAAATACAGTCTCTCCTAAACTGTGGTATAAAAAGTCTCTCTGGATATAAAGACTCTCGAGAAAGAGAGAAGGTTTCTCGTATCTTCAAGTGGAGGCCAGGAGTTTGAGAAACAGCGAAACTAAATCAAATCTCTCCAAAGTCTGAATGTCCAAATACAGAATAAGCAACAACGCCTATCTTATTGTGACAAGACGCGTCGACTTTGAATGAAAGACATCTATTGGATATAACTTAGAAAACAGAAAATTTATGGTCCATTTCCACGGTAAACAGAAACTACATGGGAAATCAGGATCCAGCTCATCGATAAAATTAAAAAGTCCATTTTCTCTGCAAAAGGGAGATATGTAGGTCAATCGTTGTCGATCAGTTCGATTTAATTCTTAGAGAACCATTCGCCCTCCCATCCCATTTTTCCCCCGGAAAAACAACAGGAGGTATTTCTTACAGAGGAATGAAGGACGCGGAAGAAAAATAAAACACCTCTCTTGATGTAAGACTAAGAGATGGGAGAAAATGGAAAAAAAGTGGGGGGAATAAAACAATACATCTTCAGGAATGGGGAGATGAGTAAGAGAGTATAGAAAAAAAAAAGCCAATGTCCTGCGTATTAATGGCCAGAGGATGGCGAGAAAGTAAGTAAGAAACTAATAAAATACATCACCTCGATGCAAGGGTAGGGGACAGAAGGTAAAAATCTAAGTCAACATAATTATGCCTTGAACATAGGAGATGGATAGGAACAAAAATACGAATCAAACAGTTATACCAGGTAGTGAAGAAGGAAAAAGACAAGGAAAGGCAAAACCCATACAGGCCCGTGCAAATTTGGTAGTGGGATGCACATTTATATATATTTTTCATTTGTATTGACTTTTTTTTTCATCCCGATCTCCTTTGCACTGTTCATGTTTCTGGGTCATTGTTGTTTTTTTTTCGTAATAACCCAGCGATTCCCCCCCCCCCCCCCAAATCCATTTCTCTCACACCTACCCATCCTCAGTCACACCCTCCCGTTTTGTCCTGATTCCACCTAGAGGACAGGCACAACGTTTGGGTGTTACTTGAGGCAAAATGATGAAGAACACTAGCACTACGTGGGGGAGATGGGCAAAAAGGTCATGCACAAAGTCTGGGTGTTACTTGAGGCAATGGTGTGAAGAACAATATTATGTACGGGAGATGGGCAAAAATGTCATGCACAAAGTCTGGATGTTACTTGAGGCAATGGTGTGAAGAACAATATTATGTACGGGAGATGGGCAAAAATGTCATGCACAAAGTCCGGGTGTTACTTGAGGCAATGGTGTGAAGAACAATATTATGTACGGGAGATGGGCAAAAATGTCATGCACAAAGTCCGGGTGTTACTTGAGGCAATGGTGTGAAGAACAATATGTACGGGATATGGGCAAAAATGTCATGCACAAAGTCCGGGTGTTACTTGAGGCAATGGTGTGAAGAACAATATTATGTACGGGGGATGGGCAAAAATGTCATGCACAAAGTCTGGATGTTACTTGAGGCAATGGTGTGAAGAACAATATTATGTACGGGAGATGGGCAAAAATGTCATGCACAAAGTCCGGGTGTTACTAGAGGCAATGGTGTGAAGAACAATATGTACGGGAAATGGGCAAAAATGTCATGCACAAAATTTGGGTGTTACTTGAGGCAATGGTGTGAAGAACAATATGTACGGGAGATGGGCAAAAATGTCATGCACAAAATTTGGGTGTTACTTGAGGCAATGGTGTGAAGAACAATATGTACGGGAGATGGACAAAAATGTCATGCACAAAGTCCGGGTGTTACTTGAGGCAATGGTGTGAAGAACAATATGTACGGGATAAGGGCAAAAATGTCATGCACAAAGTCCGGGTGTTACTTGAGACAATGGTGTGAAGAACAATATGTACGGGAGATGGACAAAAATGTCATGCACAAAGTCCGGGTGTTACTAGAGGCAATGGTGTGAAGAACAATATGTACGGGAGATGGACAAAAATGTCATGCACAAAGTCCGGGTGTTACTTGAGGCAATGGTGTGAAGAACAATATTATGTACGGGAGATGGACAAAAATGTCATGCACAAAGTCCGGGTGTTACTTGAGGCAAAGGGATAATCTATTATATATTTCAGTTACTCGCAACCTTTGGCATGACTAACTGACCAAACTATACACTCGTCAGGCCTTAAATTTGGCAGGAAGGTGGCAATTGAGATAAGGAAGATGATGGCTATGATTAAAAGCTGTTTACTTCAAACATGTATTTTAAAAAAATAACAATGTTTATTGCTATGTAACATCTGTACTTCTTGCATGTTTGTTTTATAGTACCGTGCCTGTCATAAAAAGTAACCGTATCAAGCGTTCAGTTTGGTGCGTAATGTTGTGGTGCGCATGAGTTCTGAAGCAAGACTGTAGTTTTTACTTTTATTATATGAAAGAGAGAGAGAGAGAGAGGGCACATGATTGTTTATTCCGGGCAATGCCCGGTAGGTCATCTAGTAAACAATATGTAGGGGAGATGGGCAAAAAGATCATGCACAAAGTCTGGGTGTTACTTTGAGCAAAGAGATAATGAACAATATGTAGAGGAGATTGGCTAAAAGGTTATGCACTTAAGTCGGGTGTAAATTGAAGTAAATGGATGAAAAAACAATACGTAGGGGAGATTGGAAAAAAGGTCACGCACAAAGTCCCGAAGTTACTGGAAAAAATAGATGGTGAACAATATGTAAGGGAGATGGGCTAAATAGGTCATGCACAAAGTCCCGAGGTTACTGGAGAAAATATATGATGAACAATATGTAAGGGAGATGGGCTAAATAGGTCATGCACAAAGTCCCGAGGTTACTGGAGAAAATAGATGATAAACAATATGTAAGGGAGATGGGCTAAATAGGTCATGCACAAAGTCCCGAGGTTACTGGAGAAAATAGATGATGAACAATATGTAAGGGAGATGGGCTAAATAGGTCATGCACAAAGTCCCGAGGTTACTGGAGAAAATAGATAATGAACAATAGGTAAGGGAGATGGGCTAAATAGGTCATGCACAAAGTCCCGAGGTTACTGGAGAAAATAGATGATGAACAATATGTAAGGGAGAGGGGCTAAATAGGTCATGCACAAAGTCCCGAGGTTACTGGAGAAAATAGATAATGAACAATAGGTAAGGGAGATGGGCTAAATAGGTCATGCACAAAGTCCCGAGGTTACTGGAGAAAATAGATAATGAACAATAGGTAAGGGAGATGGGCTAAATAGGTCATGCACAAAGTCCCGAGGTTACTGGAGAAAATAGATAATGAACATTATGTAAGGGAGATGGGCTAAATAGGTCATACACAAAGTCCCGAGGTTACTGGAGAAAATAGATAATGAACATTATGTAAGGGAGATGGGCTAAATAGGTCATGCACAAAGTCCGGTTGTTACTTGAGGCAAAAGGATAAAGAACAATATGTATTTAAGAGATTGGCAAAAAGGTCATGCACAAAGTCCGGTTGTTACTTGAGGCAAAAGGATAAAGAACAATATGTATTTAAGAGATTGGCAAAAAGGTCATGCTCAAAGTCCGGGTGACACTTGATTCAAAGGGATAAACAACAATATGTAGGAGATATGGGCGAAACGGTCATGCACAACTTCCGAGTGATACGTGAAGGAAAAGGATAAAGAACAATATGTACGGGAGATGGGCCAAAAAAAGTTCGTGCACAAAGTCCGGGTGTTAATTGAAGCAGGAGGATGAAGAACAATAATATATAAGATGACATGGACAGAAAGGTCATGAACAAAGGCCGGGTGTTAATTGATTGAATGGAATGAAGAAAAATATGTAGCGGAGATGTTACATTTAGTCACTTTGTCTTTTTATCTCTCCGTCATCTTTTTTAGTCAATCTTTCTTTCTATCTCTCCATTTTTTTTATTAGTCATTATCATCTTCCATCTGGCCATCCTCCTTTTTAATCACTCTGTCTTTCTATCTCTCCATCATCCTCTTTAGTCACTCTGTCTTTCTATCTTGCAATTTTCCTTTTTAGTTACTCTATTCTTTCTATCTCGGTACCTTCCTTTTTAGTCACTCTGTCTTTCTAACTCGCCATAATCCTTTTTTGTCACTCTGTCTTTCTATCTCGCCGTCATCCTTTTTAATCACTCTGTATTTCTATGTCTCCATTTCCCTTTTAGTCACTCTGTCTTTCTATCTCGCCATCATCTATTTTAGCCACCCTGTCTTTCTATCTCGCTGTGATACTTTTTAGCCACTCTTTCTTTCTATCTCGCCATTTTCCTGCTACTCACTTTATCTTTCTATCTCTCCGTCATCCTTTTGAGTCACTCTTTCTTTCTATCTCTCCAATTCCATTTTTTTCGTAACGTTGTCTTTCTAATTCGCCGGGCGCGGGATCCTTTTTAGTCACTCTGTCTTTCTATCTCGCCTTCATACTTTTAAATCACTCTGTCTTTCTATCTTTCCATTTTCCATTTTCCTTTTTACCAACTCTGTCTTTTATCTCCCCGTCACCCTTTTTAGTTACCCTGTCTATCTATTTCTCCATTTTCATTTTAGCCAATCTGTATTTCTATCTCTCCGTCATCCTTTCTAGTCACACTGTTTTTCTACCTCTCCAATTTCTTTTTAGTCACTATGTCTTTCTGTCTTTCCGTCATCCTTTTCAGTCACCCTGTCTTTCTATCTCGCAATTTTCCTTCTTAGTCACTCTTTCTATTTCGCAGTTTACATTTTTAAGTCACTTTGTCTTTCTGTCTCAGCATCCTCCTTTAAATCACACTGTCTGTCTGTCTCGCCATCCTAATTTTTAGTCACTCTGTCTTTTTGTCTCGGCTTCCTCCTTTTTAATTTAGTCACTCTTTCATTCAATCTCTCCGTCATCTTTCTATATCGCCGTCAAGCTTTATAGTCACTTTGTCTTTCTAGCTCTCCGTCATCCTTTTTAGTCGCTCTCTCTTTCTATCTCTCGATCATCTTTTTTAGCCACTCTCTCTTTCTATCTCTCCATCATCCTTTTTGGTCACTCTGTCTTTCTATCTCTCCATCATCCTTTTTGGTCACTCTGTCTTTCTATCTCTTCATCCCACTTTTAGTCACTTATCGTTCTATCTCTCCATCATCCTTTTTAGACGCACTGTCTTTCTATCTTGCAATTTTCCCCTTTAGCCAATCTTTCTTTCTATATCTCCATTTTCCTTTTAGACATTATGTTCTTAAATCTGGGTACCCTCCGTTTTAATCACTTTATCGTTCTATCTCTCCATCATCCTCTTTAGTCACTCTGTCTTTCTATCTTGCAATTTTCCTTTTAATCTCTCTGTAATCCTTTTGACTCTATCACTACATTCTCTTTTTAGTCATTCTTTCTTTCTCTCACTCCGTCATCCTTTTTAATCACTCCGTCTTCCTATCTCTCCATCCTCCTCTTTAGTTACTCTGTATTTCCATCTTCCAATTTTCCTTTTCAGTCACTCTAGTCTTTCTATCTCGGCATCCTAGTTTTTAGTCACTCTGTCTTTCTGTCTCGGCATCCTCCATTTTAGTCACACTGTCTTTCTATTTCGCCACAATCCATTTTAGTCACTCAGTCTTTCTATCTTTAGATCACCCTTTTAAGTTACTCTTTCTATCTCTCTATCATATTTTTTAGGCACTCTGCTTTATATCTCTTCGTTGTCCTATTAATGTCAGGCCAGAGGTTTCTGCTATTGTATGACAGTACACAATACAGCCTGCTACTGTCACCCCCACTGTCTTGTGGGTCATCTCGGGAGAGAGGAAGACTAGGGGAAGGTAACCCTGAATACAAATACCACACTGCCTTGTGTGTTGCTATGATAGCAAAGGCTATGGGAGTAAACCCAGACAGAAAATCAGGAGTGGAGACCCGAAGGTGGTTGTCAGGGAGAACTGCATCAAACTGGCTTCCAGCATCTCCTGCAGCCGGACTAGTTCCAAATGTATTGACCTGGTCTCTCCCTTGGGTTTAACTAGAATGGCAGAGAGAGGGGTGGTGCCTCTGGGCAAAGCACCATCTCTTAAAAATAGCCCAGGCAAGGCAGCAAAACGAGGAGGCGTTTGCTCGGGCTTGGCAAGCGTCTGTCTCTCCTCTATAAGCCCACCCATTTCCGATTTGGAGAGGACACTCCAGCCATCCGTTACGGATGGGCACAACACGGGAGGTGGCAGTTACCGGTGATAAGCTCAATCCATTTGGCGTACGGATGAGCGCCAGGGGTCCCCTCTGTCGGTGGGAGCGGCTTTTCAGCTGCATTGATCAACTACCGCCCGCCGTAACCTGGGCAGCCCCCAGGCAGTTGGGTGTTGTTCCGCCACGTCAGCCTGCTTCATAAGGTGGCTGGAGCTAGACCAAAAGTCAAAAAGCTGACGTAAAGTGTGCACCTGGCAAAAACAGAAAAATACTAAAACTTGGTACCTGGAACGTCAGAACAATGCGCCCAGGCTTGCAACAGCAAGATCTCACTGATATTGACTCCATCAGGAAATCCCAAATTATTGATCGAGAACTTCAGCTACTAAACATCGACATCGCTGCCCTTCAAGAAACTCGACTTCCCGACTCCGGGTCAGTCAAAGAAGAAAACTACACCTTCTTCTGGCAGGGCCTTAGCAGCGAACAGCCGAGAATCCACGGCGTGGGCTTCGCCGTAAAAAACTCCCTTATCAATTCGATCGCAACTCCAATTGGAGTGTCAGAACGCATCATGACACTCAGACTGAACACCCGGTCTGGTTTTACCAACATTATCTGTGTCTATGCCCCAACACTTACCTCCTCTGACGAAACCAAAGACATTTTCTACGAGGCATTGCAGAGGACTCTCCACAACATCCCTCTCACCGAAGGCCTGCTAATTCTGGGTGACTTTAACGCTCGAGTGGGAGCAGATCACTCCGCATGGCCAAAGTGCATTGGGCACTTCGGCATTGGCAACATCAACGAAAACGGGCAGCGCCTTCTGGAGCTATGCTCCGTAAACTCATTATGTGTTACAAACACGTACTTTGACCTTAAGAGATGCCAAAGAACATCATGGCGCCATCCCAGGTCTGGCCATTGGCATCAATTAGATCTTATTCTCTCAAGGAGGAAGAGTTTGGGCTGTATAAAAATAACTCGTTCCCTCCACAGTGCTGACTGTGACACCGACCATGCACTGGTAGTCAGCAAAATCAAAATTTCGGCCAAGAAAATATACAGATCAAAAGCCCCTTCAATCCGTAAGATCAATGTAACAGCAATCAGAGATGAATCAAATAGAAAGTCATTTGAAAAGTTATTTGCTGAAAGCATGGATAATGTCACCCAATGTGACTCGGTAGATGAAACATGGAACACTCTCAGTTCAAAAATTCATGACTGTGCCATCAAGTCTTTTGGACAGCATAAAGTTTCAAACAACGACTGGGTAGCCCAGAACAGCGAAATTCTCCTACCTCTCATTGAGCAAAAGAAATCTGCTTTCAATGAGTATAACCAAAATTGCAATCAGAGTACAAAAACTTGTTTGAAAAATGCAAAAGCTAAACTTCAGCTGGAGGTAAGACGTTGCGCCAACAAATACTGGACAGACTTGTGTAACAGCATACAAGAGGCAAATGAAAAGGGAGATATGAAAACCGCCTTTAGTCAGATGAAAGTAGCTCTTGGGCCAATCATCACCAAAAGCGCCCCACTTAAGTCTGTAAATGGTGAACCCATCACAGATAAAAATGAACAACTGAATAGGTGGGTAGAGCATTACTCTCTGTTGTATTCAACTGAGAAAAATATTCCACCAGATTTTGAGGAACACCTCCAAAAACTGCCAATAATGGCCGAACTTGACGCTGAACCTTCCTTAGTCGAGCTTTCCAATGCAATCGACCACCTGTCTGCTGGAAAAGCCACAGGAAGTGACAACATTCCTGCAGAGGTATTAAAAGACCTAAAAGGCCCACTATTACCACACCTGTATAATCTGTTACTGCAGTGTTGGAAAGAAGGCGTGATACCACATGATATGAGAGACGCCAAAATTGTCACACTTTACAAGAACAAAGGAGACAAAGGCGACTGCAACAACTATCGAGGCATATCCCTCCTCAGCATTACTGGAAAGGCTTTTGCTCGCGTCATCCTCTGCCGCCTTCAACAACTGGCGGAAAAAGTCTTACCAGAAACACAATGTGGCTTTCGAAGCAAACGATCAACTATTGACATGATATTTGCACTTCGGCAAATCCAAGAAAAATGTAAAGAACAAAACAGGCCGCTTATAACATGCTTTGTGGACCTAACAAAGGCTTTCGACACCGTAAGCCGATCTGGCCTGTATGCAGTCCTTAAATCCATAGGCTGTCCACCAACATTGCTAAAACTTATTGCATCCTTCCACACTGACATGAGGGCATGTGTCAACTTTGAAGGCTGCACATCCAATTCATTTGCTGTAAACAGCGGTGTGAAGCAGGGATGTGTTCTTGCTCCTACCTTATTTGGTATATATTTTGCAGCCCTACTCAAGAATGCCTTTGGTCAATGTTCAGGTGGAGTACTTATTAACACCAGAGTGGACGGCTCCATTTTTAATGTTGCCAGACTAAAAGCAAAATCTCGTACAGAGCATATTATGTTACAAGAGCTCCTCTTCGCAGATGATGCTGCAATCGTGGCCCACGATGAAACCACGCTCCAGGCTCTCATCAATAGCCTTGCCAAAGCCTGTGACAAATTCATGCTAAGGATCAGTGTCTCAAAAACTGTAGTTTTGACACAAGGCTTGAGAAACCCCAACCCAATCATGCTGAATGGCTCTCCTCTGGAGCAAGTGGGAAAATTCTGCTACCTAGGCTCAACCATCAGTGGTAGCACAGACATAACAACTGAAATAAATGCCAGAATAGGAAAGGCGGCCACAGCTTTTGGCAAACTCTCAAAAAGGGTGTGGAACAATAGCAAGCTGACCATCAAAACAAAGGTACTCGTGTACCAAACTTGCGTCCTAAGCACCCTGCTGTATGGCTCAGAGACATGGACCACCTACTCCAAACATGAAAGATCCCTCAACTCCTTCCACCTGCGCTGCCTACGCAAAATTCTCAAGATCAAGTGGCAAGACAGGATCTCAAATATCGAAGTTCTGAGCCGAGCCAACATTCCATCAACTCAGGCTCTCCTAGGCAAAAAAAGACTGCGGTGGCTTGGACATCTCCACCGTATGGAAAATGATCGCATCCCCAGACAAATTCTCTACGGGGAACTTGCTACTGGCAACCGACCCAGAGGTAGGCCACATCTGCGATTCAAAGACACTTGCAAGGTCACGATGAAAGCATTCAACATCGGCCCCAATGAATGGGAGAACCTTGCAAATGATCGAAGCAGATGGAGACAAAAATTGCGCAGTGGCACGCTCGCAATAGACTTCAAGGCAAAAGAAACATACCTGACAAAACGACAGAGGCGGAATGAAAACACTCGCCAAAGTGAACCCAAAAGACTGACCTGCAATCACTGCCATCGCACTCTCGGGTCAAACATTGGTAGAATAAGCCACGAGAGAAGCTGTCAGTCAAAGTGAAAGTGAATATTCTAGCTGCTAAGACCGTCTGTAAAGACGCTAAAGGCCATATATATATATATATGTCCTATTAAGCCACTCTGTCTTTATATCTCTCCATTTTCCTTTCAGCCAATCTGTCTTTCTATCTCTCAATCCTCTCGCAACTTTCCTTTTTAGACACTCTGCCTTTCTATCTCACAATCCACCTCTGTACTCACTTTTCCTTCTTTCTTGCCATACACCTTCTTAGTCACTCTGTCTGTCTATCTCGCCATCCTCCTTTTTAATTTAGTCACTCTTTCACTCTAGCTCTCCCTCATTCTTTCTAGCAACTCTGTCTTTCTATCTCTCCGTCATACTTATAAGGCTGTCTGTCTTTAAATCTCTAGATTTTTTATAAGTCACTCTGTCTTTCTGTCTCTCCGTCATCCTTTCTATCTCTCCATTTTCCCTTTAGTCATTCTGTCTTTTTATCTCTCCGTAATCCTTTGTAATCACTTTGTCTTTCTATCCCTCCATCCTCTTCTTTAGTTACTCTGTCTTTCCATCTTGTAATTTTCCTTTTTAGTCACTCTTGTCTTTCTATCTCGGTATCCTCATTTTTAGTCACTTTGTCTTTCTATCTCGCCATCATCCTTTTTAAACACTCTTTCTATCCCGCCATAATCCTCTTTATTTACTCTGTCTTTCTATCTCCCCGTAATCCTTTTTAGTCACTCTGCCTTTCTATCTCTCCATCATCCTTTTTAGTCACTCTGTCTTTCTATCTCGGCATCCTTCTTTTTATTCACTCTGTCTTTCTATCTTCCCGTAATCCTTTTTATTCACTCTGTCTTTCTATTTTTCCATCATCCTTTTTAGTTATTCTGTCTTTCTATCTCTCCATCATATTTTTTAGTCACTCTGTTTTTATATCTCTCCGTCATCCTTTTAAGCCACTCTGTCATTATATCTCTCCATTTTCCTTTCAGCCAATCAGTCTTTCTATCTCTCAATCCTCCTTTTTAGTCTCTCTGTCTTTCTATCTCGCAATTGTCCTTTTAGTCACTCTGTCTTTCTATCTCGAAATCCACCTTTATACTCACTTTTCCTTCTTTCTCGGCATCCTCCTTTTCAGTCACACCGTCTTTCTATCTCGCCATTCTACTTTTTAATTTAGTAAGTCTTTCATTCTATCTCTCCGTCATTCTTTTTAGTAACTCTTGTCTTTCTCCCTCTCTCTGTAATCCTTGTAAGATTTTCGTTTTAGTCACTCTGTCTTTTTGTCTCTCCGTCATCCTTTTTAGTTACTCTGTCTTTCTATCTCGCCACCATCCTTTTTAGACACTCTGTCTTTCAATCTCGGCATCCTCCATTTTATTCAATCTGTCTTTCTATCTTCCCGTAATCCTTTGTATTCACTCTGTCTTTCTATTTTTCCATCATCCTTTTTAGTTACTCTGTCTTTCTATCTCTCCATCATATTTTTTAGTCACTCTGTCTTTCTATCTCGCCACCATCCTTTTTAGTCACTCTGTCTTTCTATCTCGCCACCATCCTTTTTAGTCACTCTGTCTTCCTATCTCGCCATCCTCCTTTTTAGTCACTCTGTCTTTCTATCTCGCCACAATCCTTTTTATTCACTCTGTTTTGATATTTCCCCGTAATCCTTTTTAGTCACTCTGTCTTTCTATCTCTCCACCATATTTTTTAGTCACTCTCGACTTTATATCTCTCCGTCATCCTTTTTAGCCACTCTGTCTTTATATCTCTTCATTTTCCTTTCAGTCACTCTGTCGTTCTTTATCTCCATCCTCCTTTTTTAGTCTCTCTGCCTTTCTATCTCGCAATTTTTCTTTTTAGTCACTCTGCCTTTCTATCTCGCAATTTTCCTTTTTAGTCACTCTGTCTTTCTATCTTGCAATCCACCTTCGTACTAACTTTTCCCTCTGTCTCGCCACCCTCCTTTTTAGTCACTCTGTCTTTCTATCTTGGTATCATCCTTTTTAAATTAGTCACTCTTTCATTCTATCTCTCTCTCATCCTTTTTAGTCACTCGTCTTTTTATCTCTCCGTCATCCTTATAAGGCAGTCTGTTTTTCAATCTCTCGATTTTCGTTTTAGTCACTCTGTCTTTCTGTCTCTCTGTAATCCGTTTTAGACACTTTGTCTTTTTATCACTACATTCTCCTTTTAGTCTTTCTTTCTTTCTGTCACTCCGTCATCCTTTTTAATCACTCCGTCTTTCTATTTCTCCAACATCCTCTTTAGTTACTCTGTATTTCCATCTTCCAACTTTCCTTTTTAATCACTCCGTCTTTCTATCTCTCCAGCCTCCTCTTTAGTTACTCTGTATTTCCATCTTCCAATTTTCCTTTTTAGTCACTCCGTCTTTCTATCTCGGCATCCTAGTTTTTAGTCACTCTTGTCTTTTTGTCTCGGCATCCTCCATTTTAATCACACTGTCTTTCTATCTCTCAATCCTACTTTTTAGTCTCTCTGTCTTTCTATCTCGCAACTTTCCTTTTTGATCACTCTGCCTTTCTATCTCGCAATCCACCTCTGTACTCACTTTGCCTTCTTTCTCGCCACACTCCTTCTTAGACACTCTGTCTGTCTATCACGCCATCCTCCTTTTTAATTTAGTAACTCTGTCTTTCTATCTCTCCGTCATCCTCCTCTTTAGTCAATCTGTTCATCTATCTCGCAATTTAACGTTTTAGTCAGTCTGTCTTTCTATCTCTCCAGCCTCCTTTTTAATCACTCCGTCTTTCTATCTCTCCATCCTCCTCTTCAGTTACTATGTATTTCCATCTTCCAATTTTCCTTTTTAGACACTCTAGTCTTTCTATCTCGGTATCCTCATTTTTAGTCACTCTGTCTTTCTATCTCGCCAACATCCTTTTTAGACACTCTGTCTTTCTATCCCGCCATAATCCTCTTTATTCGCTCTGCCTTTCTATCTCTCCATCGTGCTTTTTAGTAACTCAGTCTTTCCATCTCTAAGTCATCATTTTGGGTCACTCTGTCTTTCTATCTCCAGCATTTTCCTTTTAGTCATTCTGTCTGTTCATCTCTCCGTCATCCTTTTTTGTCACTCTTTCTTTCAATCTGTCCATTTTCCTTTTAGACATTATGTTTTTCCGTCTGGCCATCCTCCTTTTTAATCACTGTCTTTCTATCTCTCCATCCTTCTCTTTAGTCACCCTGTCTTTCTTTCTTTCAATTTTCCTTTTAGCCACTCTGCCTTTCTATGTCGGTATCCCCCTTTTTAGCACACTGTCTTTCTATCTTGCCATCCTCTTTTTTATTCACTCTGTCTTTCCATCTCTCCATCACCCCTTTATTTACTGTGTCTTTCTAACTCTCTATTTTCCTTTTATTCAGTCTGTCTTTCAATCTCTCCATAATCCTCATTAGTCACTCTATTCTTCTATCTCGCAATTTAATTTTTAGTCAGTCTGTCTTTCAATCTCTCCATCCTCCTTTTTAATCACTCTGTCTTTCTATCTCTCCATCATCCTTTTTAGTCACTCTGTCTTTCTATCTCTTCATCCTCCTTTTAGTCACCCTATCCTTCTATCTCTCCATCATCCTTTGTAGTCACGCTGTCTTTCTATCTCTATGTCATCGTTTTTAGTCACACTGTCTTTCTATCTCTCCATTATCATTTTAGTCACACTGTCTTTCTATCTCTCCATTATCCATTTTAGTCACACTGTCTTTCTATCTCTCCATTATCCATTTTAGTCACACTGTCTTTCTATCTCTCCATCATCCTTTTTCGTAAATGTCTTTTTGTCTCTCCGATATCCTTTTAAGTCACTCGATCTTTATATCTCTCTTTCTTTTTTAGTCACCCTGTCTTTCTATCTCTCCGTCATGATTTCCACTGTCTTTCTATCTCACCAATTTTCCTTTTAGTCATTCTGTCTTTTTATCTCTCCGTCATCCCTTTTAGCCACTCCTTCTTTCTATCTCTTCATTTTCCTGTTACTCACTTCCTGTTACTGTCTTTCTATCTCGAAGTCATCCTTTTTAGTATCTATTTCTTTCCATCTTTCGAATTTCATTTTTTTCGTCACGTTGTCTTTCTAATTCGCCGTGATCCTTTTTACCCACTCTGTCTTTCTATCTCCCCATCATTATTTTTAGTTACGCTGTCTATCTATTTCCCACTTTCATTTTAGTCAGTCTGTATTTCTATCGATCCGTCATCCTTTTTAGTCACACTGTTTTTCTACCTCTCCATTTTCTTTTCAGTCACTCGGTCTTTCTATCTCGCAATTTTCCTCCTTAGTCACCCTTTCTTTCTATTTCGCAATTTTCATTATTCAATCTGTATTTCTATCGATCCGTTATCCTTTTTAGTCACTCTGTTTTTCTATCTCTCGATCATCTTTTTTAGTCACTCTCTCTTTCTATCTCTTCATCATCCTTTTTAGTCATTCTCTCTTTCTATCTCTCCATGATCCTTTTTAGTCACTCTGTCTTTCTATCTCTCGATCATCTTATTAGTCACTCTCTTTCTATCTCTCCATCATCCTTTTTAGTCACTCTGTCTTTCTATCTCTTCATCCCAGTTTTAGTCACTTATCATTCTATCTCTCTATCATACTTTTTAGTCACACTGTCTTTCTATCTGGCCATCCTCCTTTATAGTCAATCTTTCTTTCTATATCTCCATCATCCTCTTTAGTCACTCTGCCTTTCTATCTTGCCATTTTCCTTTTTAGCCGCTCTAGTCTTTCTATCACGCCATTCTCATTTTTAATCATTCTGTCTTTCTATCTCTCCATCATCATCTTTAGTCATTCTGTCTTTCTATCTTGCAATTTTCCTTTTTAGTCACTCTGGTCTTTCTATCTCGCTATTCTCCTTTTTAGTCACTCTGTCTTTCTATCCCGGCATCCTCCATTTTAGTCACTCTGTCTTTCTATCTCACCATCCTCCTTTTTAGTCTTTCTATCTCTCCGTAATACTTTTAAATTAATCTGTCTTTCTATCTCGCCATCATCCTTTTTAGACACTCTGTCTTTCTATCTCCCCGTTATCCTTTCTATCTCTCCATTTTCCCTTTAGTCACTCTGTCTTTTTATCTCTCCATCTTCCTTTTTAGTCACACTGTCTTTCTATCACTATATTCCCTTCTAATTACTCCTCCTTTTTAGCTCGCCTTCATCCTTTTTAGTAACTCTGTCTTTCTATCTCGTAATCCTCACTTTTAATAATGTTTTTTTTTCCATCCCGCCATTCTCCTTTTAAGTCAATTTGTCTTTCTATCTCGCCATCCTAATTTTTAGTCACCCTAACTTTCTATCTCTCCATTTTCCTTTTAGTCACTCAGTCTTTCTATCTCTCCGTCATCTTTTTTAGTCACTCTGTCTTTCTATCTCTCCATTTTCCTTTTAGTCACATTGTTTTTTTCTCTTCATCATCCTTTTTAGTCACTCTGTCGTTCTATCCTTCTGTCAGGCTTTTTAGTCAATTTATCTTTCTATCCTTCTGTGAAGCTTTTTAGTCACTCTGTCTTTCTATCTCCCAGTCATCCTTTTTAGTAACTCTTTTTATCTCTTTGTCGTCTTTTATAGTCACTCTGTCTAGCCATCCTCCTTATAAGTCATGGCGTTTTTCTATCTCTCCATTTTTCTTTAAGTCTCTCTGTCTTTCTATCTCGCCATCCTCCTTTTCAGTCATTCTGTTTTTCTATCTCCCCGTCATCCTTTTTAGTAACACTTTTTATCTCTGTCATCTTTTTTGTTTTGGTCACTCTGTCTTTCTATCTCTACATTTTCTTTTTAGACACTGTCCTTCTATCTCTCCGTCATCCTTTTTAGTCATTTTGTCTTTCTATCTCTCAACACTCCTCTTTAGTCTCTCTGTCTTGATTTGTTGCTGTTTTCCATTCTAGTCACTTTGTCTTTGTTTCATGCAATCCTCCTTGTTAGTCAGTGTGTTTTTCTATCTCTCCATTTCTATATAAGTCACTCTGTCTTTCTGTCTCTCCGTGTGCATTTTTAGTCACTCTGGCTTCCTATCTTTCTGTCATCCTTTTTAGGAACTGTCCTTCTATCTCTCTGTCATAGTTTTAAGTCATTTATCTTTCTATCTCTCCGTCATCCTATTTAGTCACTCTGTCCTTCTATCTCTTCATTTTCCTTTACCTCACTCTGCCTTTCTCTATGTCCGTCACCCTTTTCAATCACGCTGTCTTTCTATCTTTCCGTCATCCTTTTTAGTCACTCCATCTTTCTATCTCGCAATTTTCCTTTTTTTATCTCTGTCTTTCTATCTCCCCGTCATCCTTTTTGGTGACTCTTTTTATCTCTCTGTCATCTTTTTTAGTCACTCTGTCTTTCTATCTCTCAATACTCCTCTTTAGTCTCTCTGTGTTTATTTGAAGCTGTTTTCCTTTCTAGTCACTTTGTCTTTGTTTCATGCAATCCTCCTTATAAGTCACGGTGTTTTTCTATCTCTCCATTTCTATATAAGTCACTCTGTCTTTCTGTCTCTCCGTCACCATTTTTAGTCACTCTGTCTTCCTATCTTTCTGTCATCCTTTTTAGTGAATGTCCTTCTATCTCTCTGTCATAGTTTTAAGTCACTTGTCTTTCTATCTCTCCGCCATCCTATTTAGTCACTCTGTCTTTCTATCTCTTCATTTTCCTTTACGTCACTCTTGTTTTTCTATGTGTCCGTCACCCTTTTCAATCACGCTGTCTTTCTATCTTTCCGTCATCCTTTTTAGTCACTCCGTCTTTCTATCTCGCAATTTTCCTTTTTTTTCTCTCTGTCTTTCTATCTCGCCATCTTCCTTTTTACTCACTCTGTCTTTCTATCCTTCTGTCAAGCTTTATAGTCACTCTGTCTTTCTGTCTCTCCATTTTCCTTTTAGTCACAGTGTTTTTTTCCCTTCATCATCCTTTTTAGTCACTCTGTCTTTCTATCCTTCTGTCAGGCTTTTTAGTCACTCTATCTTTCTATCCTTCTGTGAGGCTTTTTAGTCACTCTGTCTTTCTATCTCCCCGTCATCATTTTTAGTAACACTTTTTAGCTCTGTCATCTTTTTTGTTTTGGTCACTCTGTCTTTCTATCTCTACATTTTCTTTTTAGACACTCTGTCCTTCTATCTTTCTGTCATCCTTTTTAGTCATTCTGTGTTTCTATCTCTCAATACTCCTCTTTAGTCTCTCTGTCTTGATTTGTTGCTGTTTTCCATTCTAGTCACTTTGTCTTAGTTTCATGCAATCCTCCTTGTTAGTCAGTGTGTTTTTCTATCTCTCCATTTCTATATAAGTCACTCTGTCTTTCTGTCTCTCCGTGTGCATTTTTAGTCACTCTGGCTTCCTATCTTTCTGTCATCCTTTTTAGGAACTGTCCTTCTATCTCTCTGTCATAGTTTTAAGTCATTTATCTTTCTATCTCTCCGTCATCCTATTTAGTCACTCTGTCCTTCTATCTCTTCATTTTCCTTTACCTCACTCTGCCTTTCTCTATGTCCGTCACCCTTTTCAATCACGCTGTCTTTCTATCTTTCCGTCATCCTTTTTAGTCACTCCGTCTTTCTATCTCGCAATTTTCTTTTTGTTTATCTCTGTCTTTCTATCTCCCCGTCATCCTTTTTGGTGACTCTTTTTATCTCTCTGTCATCTTTTTTAGTCACTCTGTCTTTCTATCTCTCAATACTCCTCTTTAGTCTCTCTGTGTTTATTTGAAGCTGTTTTCCTTTCTAGTCACTTTGTCTTTGTTTCATGGAATCCTCCTTATAAGTCACGGTTTTTTTCTATCTCTCCATTTCTACATAAGTCACTCTGTCTTTCTGTCTCTCCGTCACCATTTTTAGTCACTCTGTCTTCCTATCTTTCTGTCATCCTTTTTATTAACTGTCCTTCTATCTCTCTGTCACAGTTTTAAGTCATTTATATTTCTATCTCTCCGCCATCCTATTTAGTCACTCTGTCTTTCTATCTCTTCATTTTCCTTTACGTCACTCTTGTTTTTCTATGTGTCCGTCACCCTTTTCAATCACGCTGTCTTTCTATCTTTCCGTCATCCTTTTTAGTCACTCCGTCTTTCTATCTCGCAATTTTCCTTTTTTTTCTCTCTGTCTTTCTATTTAGCCATCATCCTTTTTAGTCACTCTGTCTTTCTGTCCTTCTGTCAAGCTTTATAGTCATTCTGTCTTTCTATCTCCCTGTCATCCCTTTTGGCAACTCTTTTTATCTCCCTGTCATCTTTTTTAGTCACTCTGTCTTTCTATCTCCCCATTTTCCTTTTAGTCACAGTTTTTTTCTCTTCATCATCCTTTTTAGTCACTCTGTCGTTCTATCCTTCTGTCAGGCTTTTTAGTCACTCTATCTTTCTATCCTTCTGTGAAGCTTTTTAGTCACTCTGTCTTTCTATCTCCCCATTTTCCTTTTAGTCACATTGTTTTTTTCTCTTCATCATCCTTTTTAGTCACTCTGTCATTCCATCCTTCTGTCAGGCTTTTTAGTCACTCTGTCGTTCTATCTCCCCGTCATCCTTTTTAGTTACTCTTTTTATCTCTCTGTCATATTTTCTAGTGACTCTGACTTTCTATCTCTCGCATTTTTCCTTTTTTATTTCTCTGTCTTTCTATCTCGCCATATTCCTTTTTACTCACTCTGTCTTTCTATCCGTCTGTCAAGCTTTATAGTCACTCTGTCTTTCTATCTCTCCATTTTCCTTTTAGTCACATTGTTTTTTTCTCTTCATCATCCTTTTTAGTCACTCTGTCTTTCTATCCTTCTGTCAGGCTTTTTAGTCACTCTATCTTTCTATCCTTCTGTGAGGCTTTTTAGTCACTCTGTCTTTCTATCTCACCGTCATCCTTTTTGGTATCTCTTTTTATCTCTCTGTCGTCTTTTATAGTCACTCTGTCTAGCAATCCTCCTTATTAGTCACTGCTTTTTTCTATCTTTCCATTTTTCTTTAAGTCTCTCTGTCTTTCTATCTCGCCATCCTCTTTTTCACTCATTCTGTTTTTCTATCTCCCCGTCATCCTTTTTAGTAACACTTTTTATCTCTGTCATCTTTTTTGTTTTGGTCACTCTGTCTTTCTATCTCTACATTTTCTTATTAGACACTGGCCTTCTATCTCTCCGTCATCCTTTTTAGTCATTTTGTCTTTCTATCTCTCAACACTCCTCTTTAGTCTCTCTGTCTTTATTTGAAGCTGTTTTCCTTTCTAGTCACTTGGTCTGTGTTTCATGCAATCCTCCTTATCAGTCACTGTGTTTTTCTATCTCTCCATTTTTATATAAGTCACTCTGTCTTTCTGTCTCTCCGTCACCATTTTTAGTCACTCTGTCTTCCTATCTTTCTGTCATCCTTTTTAGTAACTGTCCTTCTATCTCTCTGTCATAGTTTTAAGTCACTTATCTTTCTATCTTTCCGTCATCCTTTTTAGTCACTCCGTCTTTCTATCTCGCAATTTTCCATTTTTTACTCTCTGTCTTTCTATTTCGCCATCATCCTTTTTAATCACTCTGTCTTTCTATCCTTCTGTCAAGCTTTATAGTCACTCTGTCTTTCTATCTCCCCGTCATCCTTTTTGGTGACTCTTCTTATCTCTCTGTCATCCTTTTTAGTCACTCCGTCTTTCTATCTCACAATTTTCCTTTTTTTTTTCTCTGTCTTTCTATCTCGCCATCATCCTTTTTAGTTACTCTTTCTTTTTCTATCCTTCTGTCAAGCTTTATAGTCACTCTGTCTTTCTATCTCGACGTCATCCTTTTTGGTGACTCTTTTTATCTCTCTTTCTTCTTTTTTAGTCACTCTCTGTCATAGTTTTAAGTCATTTGTCTTTCCATCTCTCCGCCATCCTATTTAGTCACTCTGTCTTTCTATCTCTTCATTTTCCTGTACGTCACTCTTGTTTTTCTATGTGTCCGTCACCCTTTTCAATCACGCTGTCTTTCTATCTGTAACAGCTGAAGTTGTTCTAGCACGTTATAGTAGGGGGGAGTTAGTTGATCTAACTACAACTCTTTAGAAAACGAAACTATTACAGCTGTAAAATAAATAAACACGAGATCCGACGATAGATTAAATAATACTAAAGTTTAATAACTGTATAGTGAACAATAAATTACTAGGAAGACACCAGCGAAACTAAATATCTACGCCACACAAAAGGAAACTCACTTACTCACCCCCCAACCACTCACACAGGTCTATATACATAAACATTCCTACAGAAAGTTCCCGAAATAAACGTTACCTTTGCCCTCGCACAAACTAACCAATCACGCATCAATACGTCATCAGGTTACATCACCCAAGGCCAAATCTGGCGTAAACATTCGTGTCCATAACGTTATCGAATATTCGGGAACGTACTAATATTTACTGAACGAGTCAAAGCACCTGACAACAAGCGGGCGAGGAAAAAACTACTCACTAGGAAAGAAGGTCAGGTCACGGAGTACAGTACGCTCTAGCGGTTGTCAAGAAGAAATGAACACATGCTCACCAGTGTAACAAGAAAACGGGGGAGGGCAAGGGATAGCTTGCAGATGCTACACTATCTTTCCGTCATCCTTTTTAGTAACTCCGTCTTTCTATCTGGAAATTTTCCTCTTTTTTTCTCTCTATCTTTCTATTTCGCCATCATCCTTTTTAGTCACTCTGTCTTTCTATCCTTCTGTCAAGCTTTATAGTCACTCTGTCTTTCTATCTCCCCGTCATCCTTTTTGATGACTTTTTTTTATCTCTCTGTCATCCTTTTTAGTCACTCCGTCTTTCTATCTCACAATTTTCCTTTTTTTTTCTCTCTGTCTTTCTATCTCGCCATCATCCTTTTTAGTTACTCTTTCTTTCTCTATCCTTCTGTCAAGCTTTATAGTCACTCTGTCTTTCTATCTCCCCGTCATCCTTTTTGGTAACTCTTTTTATCTCTCTTTCATCTTTTTTAGTCACTCTGTCTTTCTATCTCTCCATTTTCCTTTTAGTCACATCTTTTTTTTCTCTTCATCATCATTTTTAGTCACTCTGTCATTCTATCATTCGGTCAGGCTTTTTAGTCACTCTATCTTTCTATCCTTCTGTGAAGCTTTTTAGTCACTCTGTCTTTCTATCTCCCCGTCATCCTTTTTAGTTACTCTTTTTATCTCTCTGTCATATTTTCTAGTCACTCTGACTTTCTATGTCTCGCATTTTTCCTTTTTTATTTCTCTGTCTTTCTATCTCGCCATCTTCCTTTTTAGTCACTCTGTCTTTCTATCCTTCTATCAAGCTTTATAGTCACTCTGTCTTTCTATCTCTCCATTTTCCTTTTAATCACATTGTTTTTTTCTCTTCATCATCCTTTTTAGTCACTCTGTCTTTCTATCCTTCTGTCAGGCTTTTTAGCCACTCTGTCTTTCTATCTCACCGTCATCCTTTTTGGTATCTCTTTTTATCTCTCTTTCATCTTTTTTAGTCACTATGTCTTTCTATCTCTCCATTTTCATTTTAGTCACATTGTTTTTTTCTCTTCATCATCCTTTTTAGTCACTCTGTCTTTCTATCCTTCTGTCAGGCTTTTTAGTCACTCTATCTTTCTATCCTTCTGTGAGGCTTTTTAGTCACTCTGTCTTTCTATCTCACCGTCATCCTTTTTGGTATCTCTTTTTATCTCTCTGTCGTCTTTTATAGTCACTCTGTCTAGCAATCCTCCTTATTAGTCACTGCTTTTTTCTATCTTTCCATTTTTCTTTAAGTCTCTCTGTCTTTCTATCTCGCCATCCTCTTTTTCACTCATTCTGTTTTTCTATCTCCACGTCATCCTTTTTAGTAACACTTTTTATCTCTGTCATCTTTTTTGTTTTGGTCACTCTGTCTTTCTATCTATACATTTTCTTTTTAGACACTCTGTCCTTCTATCTCTCTGTCATCCTTTTTAGTCATTCTGTCTTTCTATCTCTCAATACTCCTCTTTAGTCTCTCTGTCTTGATTTGTTGCTGTTTTCCATTCTAGTCACTTTGTCTTAGTTTCATGCAATCCTCCTTATTAGTCACTGTGTTTTTCTATCTCTCCATTTCTATATAGGTCACTCTGTCTTTCTGTCTCTCCGTGTGCATTTTTAGTCACTCTGGCTTCCTATCTTTCTGTCATCCTTTTTAGGAACTGACCTTCTATCTCTCTGTCATAGTTTTAAGTCATTTATCTTTCTATCTCTCCGTCATCCTATTTAGTCACTCTGTCTTTCTATCTCTTCATTTTCCTTTACGCCACTCTTGTTTTTCTATGTGTCCGTCACCCTTTTCAATCACGCTGTCTTTCTATTTTTCCGTCATCCTTTTTAGTCACTCCGTCTTTCTATCTCGCAATTTTCCTTTTGTTTATCTCTGTCTTTCTATCTCCCCGTCATCCTTTTTGGTGACTCTTTTTATCTCTCTGTCATCTTTTTCAGTCACTCCGTCTTTCTATCTCTCAATACTCCTCTTTAGTCTCTCTGTCTTTATTTGAAGCTGTTTTCCTTTCTAGTCACTTGGTCTTTGTTTCATGGAATTCTCCTTATCAGTCACTGTGTTTTTCTATCTCTCCATTTTTATATAAGTCATTATGTCTTTCTGTCTCTCCGTCACCATTTTTAGTCACTCTGTCTTCCTATCTTTCTGTCATCCTTTTTAGTAACTGTCCTTCTATCTCTCTGTCATAGTTTTAAGTCACTTGTCTTTCTATCTCTCCGCCATCCTATTTAGTCACTCTGTCTTTCTATCTCTTCATTTTCCTTTACGTCACTCTGCCTTTCTCTATGTCCGTCAACCTTTTCAATCACGCTGTGTTTCTATCTTTCAGTCATCCTTTTTAGTCACTCCGTCTTTCTATCTCTCAATTTTCCTTTTTTTTTCTCTCTGTCTTTCTATTTCGCCATCATCCTTTTTAGTCACTCTGTCTTTCTATCCTTCTGTCAAGCTTTATAGTCACTCTGTCTTTCTATCTCCCCGTCATCCTTTTTGGTGACTCTGTTTATCTCTCTGTCATCCTTTTTAGTCACTCCGTCTTTCTATCTCACAATTTTCCTTTTTTATTTCTCTGTCTTTCTATCTCGCCATCTTCCTTTTTAATCACTCTGTCTTTCTATCCTTCTGTCAAGCTTTATAGTCACTCTGTCTTTCTATCTCTCCATTTTCCTTTTAGTCACATTGTTTTTTTCTCTTCATCATCCTTTTTAGTCACTCTCTCTTTCTATCCTTCTGTCAGGCTTTTTAGTCACTCTATCTTTCTAACCTTCTGTGAAGCTTTTTAGTCACTCTGTCTTTCTATCTCCCCGTCATCCTTTGTGGTATCTCTTTTATCTCTCTGTCGTCTTTTATAGTCAATTCTTTCTAGCCATCCTCCTTATTAGTCACTGCGTTTTTCTATCTCTCCATTTTTCTTTAAGTCTCTCTATCTTTCTATCTCGCCATCTTTATTTTCAGTCATTCTGTTTTTCTATCTCCACGTCATCCTTTTTAGTAACACTTTTTATCTCTGTCATCTTTTTTGTTTTGGTCACTCTGTCTTTCTATCTCTACATTTTCTTATTAGACACTGGCCTTCTATCTCTCCGTCATCCTTTTTAGTCATTCTGTCTTTCTATCTCTCAATACGCCTCTTTAGTCTCTCTGTCGTTATTTGAAGCTGTTTTCCTTTCTAGTCACTTGGTCTTTGTTTCATGCAATCCTCCTTATCAGTCACTGTGTTTTTCTATCTCTCCATTTTTATATAAGTCACTCTGTCTTTCTGTCTCTCCGTCACCATTTTTAGTCACTCTGTCTTCCTATCTTTCTGTCATCTTTTTCAGTAACTGTCCTTCTATCTCTCTGTCATAGTTTTAAGTCACTTATCTTTCTATCTCTCCGCCATCCTATTTAGTCACTCTGTCTTTCTATCTCTTCATTTTCCTTTACCTCACTCTTGTTTTTCTATGTGTCTGTCACCCTTTTCAATCACGCTGTCTTTCTATCTTTCCGTCATCCTTTTTAGTCACTCCGTCTTTCTATCTCATTATTATCCTTTTTTTTCTCTCTGTCTTTCTATCTCGCCATCATCCTTTTTAGTTACTCTATTTTTCTCTATCCTTCTGTCAAGCTTTATAGTCACTCTGTCTTTCTATCTACCCGTCATCCTTTTTGGTAAATCTTTTTATCCCTCTTTCATCTTTTTTAGTCACTCTGTCTTTCTATCTCTCCATTTTCCTTTTAGTCACATTGTTTTTTTCTCTTCATCATCATTTTTAGTCACTCTGTCATTCTATCATTCGGTCAGGCTTTTTAGTCACTCTATCTTTCTATCCTTCTGTGAAGCTTTTTAGTCACTCTGTCTTTCCATCTCCCAGTCATCCTTTTTAGTTACTCTTTTTATCTCTCTGTCATATTTTCTAGTCACTCTGACTTTCTATCTCTCGCATTTTTCCTTTTTTATTTCTCTGTCTTTCTATCTCGCCATCTTCCTTTTTAGTCACTCTGTCTTTCTATCCTTCTGTCAAGCTTTATAGTCACTCTGTCTTTCTATCTCTCCATTTTCCTTTTAGTCACATTGTTTTTTTCTCTTCTTCATCCTTTTTAGTCACTCTGTTTTTTTATCCTTCTGTCAGGCTTTTTAGTCACTCTATCTTTCTATCCTTCTGGGAAGATTTTTAGTCACTCTGTCTTTCTATCTGCCCGTCATCCTTTGTGGTATCTCTTTTATCTCTCTGTCGTCTTTTATAGTCACAACTCTTTCTAGCAATCCTCCTTACTGCGTTGTTCTATCTCTCCATTTTTCTTTAAGTCTCCCTGTCTTTCTATCTCGCCATCCTTATTTTCAGTCATTCTGTTTTTCTATCTCCCCGTCATCCTTTTTAGTAACACTTTTTATCTCTGTCATCTTTTTTGTTTTTATCACTCTTTCTTTCTCTCTCTACATTTTCTTATTAGACACTGGCCTTCTATCTCTCCGTCATCCTTTTTAGTCATTCTGTCTTTCTATCTCTCAATACTCCTCTTTAGTCTCTCTGTCGTTATTTGAAGCTGTTTTCCTTTCTAGTCCCTTTGTCTTTGTTTCATGCAATCCTCCTTATCAGTCACTGTGTTTTTCTATCTCTCCATTTCCCTTGTTTTTTTCTCTTCATCATCATTTTTAGTCACTCTGTCATTCTATCATTCGGTCAGGCTTTTTAGTCACTCTATCTTTCTATCCTTCTGTGAAGCTTTTTAGTCACTCTGTCTTTCTATCTCCCCGTCATCCTTTTTAGTTACTCTTTTTATCTCCCCGTCTTTTATAGTCACAACTCTTTCTAGCAATCCTCCTTATTAGTCCACAAGACCTCCTTTGTGGTATCTCTTTTATCTCTCTGTCGTCTTTTATAGTCAACTCTTTATAGCAATCCTCCTTATTAGTCACTGCGTTCTTCTATGTCTCCATTTTTCTTTAAGTCTCTCTGTCTTTCTATCTCGCCATCTTTATTTTCAGTCATTCTGTTTTTCTATCTCCACGTCATCCTTTTTAGTAACACTTTTTATCTCTGTCATCTTTTTTGTTTTGGTCACTCTGTCTTTCTATCTATACATTTTCTTATTAGACTCTGTCCTTCTATCTCTCCGTCATCCTTTTTAGTCATTCGATCTTTCTATCTCTCAATACTCCTCTATAGTCTCTCTGTCTTTATTTGAAGCTGTTTTCCTTTCTAGTCCCTTTGTCTTTGTTTCATGCAATCCTCCTTATCAGTCACTGTGTTTTTCTATCTCTCCATTTTTATATAAGTCACTCTGTCTTTCTGTCTCTCCGTCACCATTTTTAGTCACTCTGTCTTCTTATCTTTCTGTCATCCTTTTTAGTAACTGTCCTTCTATCTCTCTGTCATAGTTTTAAGTCACTTATCTTTCTATCTCTCCGACATCCTATATACTCACTCTGTCTTTCTATCTCTTCATTTTCCTTTACGTCACTCTTGTTTTTCTATGTGTCCGTCACCCTTTTGCATCACGCTGTCTTTCTATCTTTCCGTCATCCTTTTTAGTCACTCCGTCTTTCTATCTCACAATTTTCCATTTTTTTCTCTCTGTCTTTCTATCTCGCCATCATCCTTATTAGTTACTCTATTTTTCTCTATCCTTCTGTCAAGCTTTATAGTCACTCTGTCTTTCTATCTCCCCGTCATCCTTTTTGGTAACTCTTTTTATCTCTCTTTCATCTTTTTTAGTCACTCTGTCTTTCTATCTCTCCATTTTCCTTTTAGTCACATTGTTTTTTTCTCTTCATCATCATTTTTAGTCACTCTGTCATTCTATCATTCGGTCAGGCTTTTTAGTCACTCTATCTTTCTATCCTTCTGTGAAGCTTTTTAGTCACTCTGTCTTTCCATCTCCCAGTCATCCTTTTTAGTTACTCTTTTTATCTCTCTGTCATATTTTCTAGTCACTCTGACTTTCTATCTCTCGCATTTTTCCTTTTTTATTTCTCTGTCTTTCTATCTCGCGTTCTTCCTTTTTAGTCACTCTGTCTTTCTATCCTCCTGTCAAGCTTTATAGTCACTCTGTCTTTGTATCTCTCCATTTTCCTTTTAGTCACATTGTTTTTTTCTCTTCATCATCCTTTTTAGTCACTCTGTCTTTCTATCCTTCTGTCAGGCTTTTTAGACACTCTATCTTTCTATCCTTCTGTGAAGCTTTTTAGTCACTCTGTCTTTCTATCTCCCCGTATTCCTTTGTGGTATCTCTTTTATCTCTCTGTCGTCTTTTATAGTCAACTCTTTCTAGCAATCCTCCTTATTAGTCACTGCGTTTTTCTATATCTCCATTTTTCTTTAAGTCTCTCTATCTTTCTATCTCGCCATCTTTATTTTCAGTAATTCTGTTTTTCTATCTCCCCGTCATCCTTTTTAGTAACACTTTTTATCTCTGTCATCTTTTTTGTTTTGGTCACTCTGTCTTTCTATCTCTACATTTTCTTATTAGACACTGTCCTTCTATCTCTCCGTCATCCTTTTTAGTCATTCTGTCTTTCTATCTCTCAATACTCCTCTTTAGTCTCTCTGTCTTTATTTGAAGCTGTTTTCCTTTCTAGTCACTTTGTCTTTGTTTCATGCAATCCTCCTTATCAGTCACTGTGTTTTTCTATCTCTCCATTTTTATATAAGTCACTCTGTCTTTCTGTCTCTCCGTCACCATTTTTAGTCACTCTGTCTTCCTATCTTTCTGTCATCCTTTTTAGTAACTGTCCTTCTATCTTTCTGTCACAGTTTTATGTGACTTATCTTTCTATCTCTCCGCCATCCTATTTAGTCACTCTGTCTTTCTATCTCTTCATTTTCCTTTACGTCACTCTTGTTTTTCTAGGTGTCCGTCACCCTTTTCAATCACGCTGTCTTTCTATCTTTCCGTCATCCTTTTTAGTCACTCCGTCTTTCTATCTCACAATTTTCCTTTTTTTTCTCTCTGTCTTTCTATCTCGCCATCATCCTTTTTAGTTACTCTTTCTTTCTCTATCCTTCTGTCAAGCTTTATAGTCACTCTGTCTTTCTATCTCCCCGTCATCCTTTTTGGTAACTCTTTTTATCTCTCTTTCATCTTTTTTAGTCACTCCGTCTTTCTATCTCCCCATTTTCCTTTTAGTCACATTGTTTTTTTCTCTTCATCATCCTTTTTAGTCACTCTGTCTTTCTATCCTTCTGTCAGGCTTTATATTCAGTCTATCTTTCTATCCTTCTGTGAAGCTTTTTAGACACTCTGTCTTTCTATCTCCCCGTCATCCTTTTTAGTAATTCTTTTTATCTCTCCATCGTCTTTTATAGTCAACTCTGTCTAGCAATCCTCCTTATTAGTCACTGCGTTTTTCTATGTCTCCATTTTTCTTTAAGTCTCTCTGTCTTTCTATCTCGCCATCCTCCTTTTCAGTCATTCTGTTTTTCTATCTCCACGTCATTCTTTTTAGTAACTCTTTTTATCTCTATCATCTTTTTTGTTTTGGTCACTCTGTCTTTCTATCTTTCCGTCATCCTTTTTAGTAACACCGTCTTTCTATCTCGCAGTTTTCCTTTTTTTTTCTCTCTGTCTTTCTATTTGGCCATCATCCTTTTTAGTCACTCTGTCTTTCTATCCTTCTGTCAGGCTTTTTAGTCACTCTATCTTTCTATCCATCTATGAAGCTTTTTAGTCACTCTGTCGTTCTATCTCCCCGTCATCCTTTGTGGTATCTCTTTTATCTCTCTGTCGTCTTTTATAGTCAACTCTTTCTAGCAATCCTCCTTATTAGTCACTGCGTTTTTCTATCTCTCCATTTTTCTTTAAGTCTCTCTGTCTTTCTATCTCGCCATCTTTATTTTCAGTCATTCTGTTTTTCTATCTCCACGTCATCCTTTTTAGTAACACTTTTTATCTCTGTCATCTTTTTTGTTTTGGTCACTCTGTCTTTCTATCTCTACATTTTCTTATTAGACACTGGCCTTCTATCTCTCCGTCATCCTTTTTAGTCATTCTGTCTTTCTATCTCTCAATACTCCTCTTTAGTCTCTTTGTCTTTATTTGAAGCTGTTTTCCTTTCTAGTCCCTTTGTCTTTGTTTCATGCAATCCTCCTTATCAGTCACTGTGTTTTTCTATCTCTCCATTTCTATATAGGTCACTCTGTCTTTCTGTCTCTCCGTCACCATTTTTAGTCACTCTGTCTTCCTATCTTTCTGTCATCCTTTTTAGTAACTGTCCTTCTATCTCTCTGTCATAGTTTTAAGTCACTTATCTTTCTATCTCTCCGCCATCCTATTTAGTCACTCTGTCTTTCTATCTCTTCATTTTCCTTTACGTCACTCTTGTTTTTCTATGTGTCCGTCACCCTTTTCAATCACGCTGTCTTTCTATCTTTCCGTCATCCTTTTTAGTCACTCCGTCTTTCTATCTCGCAATTTTCCTTTTTTTTTCTCTCTGTCTTTCTATTTCGCCATCATCCTTTTTAGTTACTCTGTCTTTCTATCCTTCTGTCAAGCTTTATAGTCACTCTGTCTTTCTATCTCCCCGTCATCCCTTTTAGTAATTCTTTTTATCTCTCTGTCGTCTTTTATAGTCACTCTGTCTAGCAATCCTCCTTATTAGTCACTGCGTTTTTCTATCTCTCTGTTTTTCTTTAAGTCTCTCTGTCTTTCTATCTCGCCATCCTTATTTTCAGTCATTCTGTTTTTCTATCTCCCCGTCATCCTTTTTAGTAACACTTTTTATCTCTGTCATCTTTTTTGTTTTAGTCACTCTGTCTTTCTATCTCTACATTTTCTTATTAGACACTGGCCTTCTATCTCTCTGTCATCCTTTTTAGTCATTCTGTCTTTCTATCTCTCAATAATCCTCTTCAGTCTCTCTGTCTTTATTTGAAGCTGTTTTCCTTTCTAGTCACTTGGTCTTTGTTTCATGCAATCCTCCTTATTAGTCACGGTGTTTTTCTATCTCTCCATTTTTATATAAGTCACTCGGTCTTTCTGTCTCACCGTCATCACTTTTAGTCACTCTGTCTTCCTATCTTTCTGTCATCCTTTTTAGTGAATGTCCTTCTATCTCTCTGTCATAGTTTTATCTCTCTGTCATAGTTTTAAGTCACTTGTCTTTCTATCTCTCCGCCATCCTATTTATTCAATCTGTCTTTCTATCTCTTCATTTTCCTTTACTTCCCTCTTGTTTTTCTATGTGTCCGTCACCCTTTTCAATCACGCTGTCTTTCTATCTTTCCCTCATCCTTTTTAGTCACTCCGTCTTTCTATCTCGCAATTTTCCTTTTTTTTTCTCTCTGTCTTTCTATTTCGCCATCATCCTTTTTAGTCACTCTGTCTTTCTATCCTTCTGTCAAGCTTTATAGTCACTCTGTCTTTCTATCTCCCCGTCATCCTTTTTGATGACTCTTTTTATCTCTCTGTCATCCTTTTTAGTCACTCCGTCTTTCTATCTCACAATTTTCCTTTTTTTTCTCTCTGTCTTTCTATCTCGCCATCATCCTTTTTAGTTACTCTTTCTTTTTCTATCCTTCTGTCAAGCTTTATAGTCACTCTATCTTTCTATCTCCCCGTCATCCTTTTTGGTAACTCTTTTTATCTCTCTTTCATCTTTTTTAGTCACTCTGTCTTTCTATCTCTCCATTTTCCTTTTAGTCACATTGTTTTTTTCTCTTCATCATCCTTTTTAGTCACTCTGTCTTTCTATCATTCGGTCAGGCTTTTTAGTCACTCTATCTTTCTATCCTTCTGTGAAGCTTTTTAGTCACTCTGTCTTTCTATCTCCCCGTCATCCTTTTTAGTTACTCTTTTTATCTCTCTGTCATATTTTCTAGTCACTCTGACTTTCTATCTCTCGCATTTTTCCTTTTTTATTTCTCTGTCTTTCTATCTCGCCATCTTCCTTTTTAGTCACTCTGTCTTTCTATCCTTCTGTCAGGCTTTTTAGACACTCTGTCTTTCTATCTCTCCATTTTCCTTTTAGTCAGTGTTTTTTTCTCTTCATCATTCTTTTTAGTCACTCTGTCTTTCTATCATTCGGTCAGGCTTTTTAGTCACTCTATCTTTCTATCCTTCTGTGAAGCTTTTTAGTCACTCTGTCTTTCTATCTCCCCGTCATCCTTTTTAGTTACTCTTTTTATCTCTCTGTCATATTTTCTAGTCACTCTGACTTTCTATCTCTCGCATTTTTCCTTTTTTATTTCTCTGTCTTTCTATCTCGCGTTCTTCCTTTTTAGTCACTCTATCATTCTTTCCTTCTGTGAAGCTTTTTAGTCACTCTGTCTTTCTATCTCCCCGTCATCCTTTTTAGTAATTCTTTTTATCTCTCTGTCGTCTTTTATAGTCACTCTGTCTAGCAATCCTCCATATTAGTCACTGCTTTTTTCTATCTCTCCATTTTTCTTTAAGTCTCTCTGTCTTTCTATCTCGCCATCGTTATTTTCAGTCATTCTGTTTTTCTATCTCCCCGTCATCCTTTTTAGTAACACTTTTTATCTCTGTCATCTTTTTTGTTTTGGTCACTCTGTCTTTCTATCTCTACATTTTCTTATTAGACACTGTCCTTCTATCTCTCTGTCATCCTTTTTAGTCATTCTGTCTTTCTATCTCTCAATACTCCTCTTTAGTCTCTTTGTCTTTATTTGAAGCTATTTTCCTTTCTAGTCACTTGGTCTTTGTTTCATGCAATCTTCCTTATCAATCACTGTGTTTTTCTATCTCTCCATTTTTATATAAGTCAGTCTGTCTTTCTGTCTCTCCGTCAGCATTTTTAGTCACTCTGTCTTCCTATCTTTCTGTCATCCTTTTTAGTAACTGTCCTTCTATCTCCTTTTTAGTCACTCTGTCTTTCTATCCTTCTGTCAAGCTTTTTATTCACTCTGTCTTTCTAACTCCCCGTCATCCTTTTTAGTAACTCTTTTTATCTCTCTGTCATCTTTTTTAGTCACTCTGTCTTTCAATCTCTACATTTTATTTTTAGACATTTTGTCCTTCTATCTCTCTGTCATCCTTTTTAGTCATTCTGTCTTTATATCTATCAATCCTCCTCTTTAGTCTCTATGTCTTTCTATCTCTGTCATCTTTTCTGGTCACTCTGTCTTTCTATCTTTACATTTTCTTTTTAAGACATTCTGGTCTTCTATATCTCTGTCAACCTTTTTAGTCACTCTGTCTTTCTATCTCTCCGCCATCCTATTTAGTCACTCTGCCTTTCTATCTCTTCATTTTACTTTACGTCACTTTGTCTTTCTATTTCTGAGTCATCTTTTTCAATCACGCTGTCTTTCTATCTTTATGTCATTTTTTTAGTCACGCTTTCTATCTATCTCGTATTTTTTATTTTTTTTTCTCTGTCTCTGTATCTCGCCATCATTCTGTTAAGTCACTCTGTCTTTCTATTCTTCTGTCAAGCTTTATAGTCACTCTGTCTTTCAATCTCCCCGTCATCCTTTTTAGTAACTCTTTTTATCTCTCTGTCATCTTTTTTGGTCACTCTGCTTTCTATCTATACATTTTCATTTTAGTCACTCTGTCTTTCTATCTCTCCGTCATCCTTTTATTAACTCTTTTTATCTCTCTGTCATCTTTTCTGGTCACTCTGTCTTTCTATCTTTACATTTTCTTTTTAGGATATTCTGTTCTTCTATCTCAAAATCATCCTTTTTAGTCATTCTGTCTTTCTATCTATCAATCCTCCTCTATAGTCTCTATGTCTTTATATGTCGCCGTTTTCCTTTCTAGTCACTCTGTCCGAGTTTCCAGCAATCTTCCTTATTAGTCTCTGTGTTTTTGTATTCCTCCATTTTTGTTAAAGTCTCTCTGTCTTTCTATCTCGCCATCATCCTTTTTAGTCACTCTGTCTTTCTATCCTCTGTCAAGCTTCTTAGTCACTCTGTCTTTCTAACTCCCCGTCATCCTTTTTAGGAACTCTTTTTATATTTCTGTCATCTTTTATAGTCGCTCTGTCTTTCTGTCTATACATTTTCTTTTTAGTCACTATGTCCTTCTATCTCTCTGTCATCCTTTTTAGCCATTCTGTCTTTTTATCTCTCAATCCTCCTCTTTAGTCTCTCTGTCTTTATATGTCGCCGTTTTCCTTTCTAGTAACTCTGTATTTGTTCCTTGAAATCCTCCTTATTAGTCACTCTGTTTTTCTATCTCTTAATTTTAATTTAAGTCACTCTGTCTTTCTGTCTTTCCGTCATCATTTTTTAGTCACTCTGTCTTTCTATCTCTCCGCCATCCTATTAAGTCACTCTGTCTTTCTATCTGTTCATTTTACTTTACGTCACTTTGCCTTTCTATATTTGAGTCATCTTTTTCAATCACGCTGTCTTTCTATCTTTCTCTCATTATTTTAGTCACGCTTTCTCTCTATCTCGCATTTTTAATTTTTTCTCTCTGTCTCTCTATCTCGCAATCATTCTTTTTAGTCACTCTGTCTTTCTATCGTTCTGTCAAGCTTTTTAGTCACTCTGTCTTTCTATCTCCCCGTTATCCTTTTTAGTAAGTCTTTTTATCTCTCTGTCATCTTTTTTGGTCACTCTTGTCTTTCTATCTATGCATTTTCTTTTTAGTCACTCTGTCTTTCTATCTCCCCGTTATCCTTTTTAGTAAGTCTTTATATCTCCCTGTCATCTTTTTTGGTCACTCTTGTCTTTCTATCTATGCATTTTCTTTTTAGTCACTCTGTCTTTCTATCTAAAAGCCATCCTTTTTAGTAACTCTATTTATCTCTCTGTCATCTATTTTGGTCACTCGGTCTTTCTATCTATACATATTCTTTTTAGTCACTCTTTCTTTCTATCCTTCTGTCAAGCTTTTTAGTCATTCTGTCTTTCTATCTCAAAGTCATCCTTTTTAGTAACTCTATTCATCTCTCTGTCATCTTTTTTGTTCACTCCATATTTCTATCAAAACATTTTCTTTTCAGTCACTCTGTCTTTCTATCTCTCTGTCATCCTTTTTAGTCATTCTGTCTTTCTTTCTCTCAATCCCCTTCTTTAGTCTCTCTGTCTTTATATGTCGCCGTTTTCCTTTCTAGTCACTCTGTCTTTGTTTCTTGCAATCCTCCTTATTAATCACTGTGTTTTTCTGTCTCTACATTTTCTTTTTAGTCACTCTGTCCTTCTATCTCTGTGTCATCCTTTTTAGTCATTCTGTCTTTCTATCTCTCAATTCTCCTCTTTAGTCTCTTTGTCTTTATATGTCGCTGATTTGAGGTCTTTATTTTAGGAGGTTCGCTGCCCTTGGCATTTACACCTCACTTTACTTGTTTTTTTATTATTTCTTGTTCTGGCGGGGGGGGGGGGAGGGGGGGGGAGATGATATGGATAAATTTTAATCTATTCATTTCAATTTTGCCCGGGCAGCGGCCTTTCGGCCTGCTCTTTACGATTTCCAACTGCCAAGGTATCTTTAAAGTGCGCAACGTGCACACGGCCCCTCCGAATTTTTTCGTCCTTATCCGAGAAGACTAGGTACTCGATCCTACCCCCCAATAGGACCAGGGACTTGAAAATATGAGAAAAATCCAATTTCCAAGAACTACTCGATCCTACCCCCCAATAGGACCAGGGACTTGAACATATGAGAAAAATCCACTTTCCAACATGCCTGCACTGCCCGGGTTTAGAACCCGGGACCCTTGGCATGAGAGGCGAGCACCTTGCCTCTAGATATATGTCCCCCTCTTTATATGTCGCCGTTTTCGTTTCTAGCCACTCTGTCTTTGTTTCTTGAAATCCTCCTTATTAGTCACTCTTTTTTTCTATCTCTCCATTTTCCTTTCAGTAACTCTGTCCTTCCGTCTCACCGTCATCCTTTTTAGTCATTCCGTCTTTCTATCTCGCATTTTTTCTTTTTAGTCACTCTGTCTTTCTATCTCCCCGTCATCCTTTTTAGTAACTCTTTTTATCTCTCTGTCATCTTTTTCAGTCACTCTGTCTCTCTATCTCTACATTTTCTTTTTAGGACATTCTGTCCTTCTATCTCTCTGTCATCTTTTTTAGTCATTCTGTCTTTCTATCTCTCAATCCTCCTCTTTAGTCTCTATGTCTTTATATGTTGCGGTTTCCTTTCTAGTCACTCTGTCCTTGTTTCTAGCAATCCTTTTTATAAGTCTCTGTGTTTTTCTATCTATACAGGGAGAGAGAGAGTGAGAGAGAGAGAGAGAGAGAGAGAGAGAGAGAGAGAGAGAGAGACAGGCAGAGCGAGGGAGACAGAGGGAGACAGGGAGGAATTAAAAAAGACAAACTTTTACAACTAGAAATACGGGAAGATGGGGAAAATACAGTAAACACATTTTTTTATAGAATGGGGGGGGGGGGGTGGGCGGGATGCTTAAACGTAAAAAAAAAAAAGAAAAAAAAGTTAAGATATGAAAAACGCTGGACACCAAAAAGTTTAGCATTTAAACAAAAAGTTTAGCATTTAAACAAAAAGTTTAGCATTTAAACAAAAAGTTTAGCATTTAAACAAAAAGTTTAGCATTTAAACAAAAAGTTCAGTATTTTAAACAAAAAGTTCAGCGTTAAGCGCTTAAACAAAAAAGCAAGCATGAAAAAGGCATTAAAAAGGGCAAGCGTAAAATCAAAACAAAAAGCTACGACTTTAGGAAGGGGATAAGTCTCCTTGGTGGATTTTTTTTAGTTTATAGTGAAAAAGAAAAAGCTAAGTAACTTTTTTTTTCCTTTTCACTCTACTTTTTCTGCCTGTCTTTTTTTCCCCGCCGTCAAAAATAGACACTTACATGAGAGAAGGTATGAAAACTGCAGTGGTGGAAGCATAACAGGTGACAGAGTGCCGTAGACTAAACTTAGAGAAGACTTTCGTACGCCCTGACCACCCACTGATCCCAGATCCTATCCATAACCCTGTCCTTATCCCTAATCCTAATCTTATCCTTGACTCTCAGCCTATCCACAACCCTGTCCTTTTTCCCTAACCCTGAACCGCCAGTAACCTTTGTCTATAGGCCTAATACTAACCCTATCCGTAATACAAACTAGGCCTATGCATAATCCTATCCTCAAAAGCGTTGTCCTTCCTCAACCCTAATCCCAAACCCTGTTCGTATCCCTAATCCTCAACCCTGAACTTGTCCCGAACTCTAAACCTGTTCCTAACCCTATCCTTATCCCTAACTCTAAAACTATTCACAACCCTGTCCTTATCCCTAATCCTAAACCTATCCCTAACCCTGTCTTTATCCCTAACCCTAAAACTATCCCTAACCCAGCCTTTATCAGTAATACTAAACCTATCCCTTACTCCTCATCCCTTATCCTAAGCATTACCTTTAACCCCTGTCCTATGCCTAATGCTAAACCCACCCATAATCCATGCTATCCTTTATCCTGAACCGATCTTCAACTTTATTCTTCCTTATCCCTAATTCTAAACCTAATTTCATCCCTAAAACGCCCGCATCCCTGATACTAAACCCTAAGCGTATGCCTAAGCCTTCACCCACCCATAACTCTGTCTTCATTCCCAATCCTAAATCTGAACTTATCCCAAAGCCGAGACCTACCCCTGACTCTGTCTTATCCCTAATCCTAAACCTATCCCCTTTTCCTTATCTCTCATCCTGAACATATCCTTAACTCCTGTCTTTGTGCCTTATGCTAAATCTACCCCTAGTCCATATGGTCCTTAATCCTTAATATATCCTTAACTCTGTTCCTTGTCACTAGTCTCAAATCCTAATTTCCTATCCCCGCCCCCTGCCCTTTCAGCCAGAAAACAAAAAGAAAATTATTAACAGTCTAAAAAAAAAACTGTCCAGTGTTAAAAGTGGTCAGGACGCACGGAATTCTTTCCCAAAAATTAAAAAGTCAACCCAATAAAAAAAACGAAACAATTTTTCGAATTCCTCTTCCCTCACCCCCCCCCCCCCCCAACCCAGAAAAAACATGGACAACCTTGCTTCCCACCTCCCATGAAGATTTGCTGAACTTGTACATACTCACAGACTCTCCCCCCTCCCACTGACGACCTGAAACAATGGCAACAGATCAAGGCTGAAAACCAAGACCACACACACAGGCAATTGAGATAAGACAGACAGAGACCAGAAAGCCAAGGGGTGCCGGATATCACAATGAGATATCTGCAACACAATGTACATTACACGAGATTCAGTGAGATGTCTCGAGTTTTTTCAGAACTGGAGCTGAGACTTTGTCAAGCCTTGTTCGGTTCGGAAGTTAAAGATTTGTCACATCCTGAAGTGGGTTTGCCCACCGAACCCCTCCCCCCCCCCCCCCGTCCCCAAAACAAAAACGCCAGCACCTATAGAACAGTGGCTTTAAAGAGTCCCAGCCCTTCCCTTACTCCTCCCCCCCCCCACCCGCCATCCTAAGTTTCCTCACACACCCCCACCCCATTTTAAATTTTCAACTGATAATTTTTCATCATTAGACTTTGACACTGGTAACTATTGAAAGAATTTATGAAACTAAATTCCTTTATTAATTGAAATCGAATGGAAAAAAAAAATTCGTGTTTCACCGGATCATAAAACTATACACAGTGAGTACATTCTTTAGCAGTTTGGAGTTCCTATTCTGACTTAAACAGAGCCGTCTTAGCGCATGGGCACACTAGGCAGTTGTCCAGGGGCCCCCAAGGCTTTAGGGGGCCCCATGCATGCAAATTTACATTGGTTTTTGAAACGGGGAAGAAATCCTATTGCTTTGCCCAAATAATGTTAAGACTGCCTGAGACTGAAATTCCTCCCCTTAGGTTTGAATTCCCTCCCTTGGGAGCCAATGCCCTTACTCTGAGAATCATCGCTATGGAAGACTGTTGCGCGGAGCACTGGCGTGCAGAAAGGGCGGACAGAAGGGGCGTAGGTCCCGCGCATCCATTTCAGGGGGTATCCAATCAAGGAGTGTCTAGGCCCTATACTTGAGGCTTGGGGCATACAAATCAAGGAGTTGCCCGCCCCGGGCATGATGGGGCATCACCACACCTATGCGCGCCACTGACACGGAGCCAATATCAGACCGTACGACTTGTTAACTCTTTACAGTCCACGCATTTTTTACCGTTTCTGAAACCCAACGAGAGTTGTCTCAAATAATTATTGCATGCTAGTGTCAACTTGTTTACTTAGAATGCAGACAAGGTCAATGGAAATATTCACACCCAATGCGTACATGTTTGGACAACTTATTGAAAGAACACGTAACACGCTATGTAACACGTCTAAGAGATGCCCGAAAACACGCCTTTTACAATTGATGGAATGCGACCATATCTGTTTCTGACCGTTGTCCCATATGCTTAGCATCTTCTTTGTACAGGCAAATTGAATATGAGTTGAAGAAATTACTCTTTCAAAGGCTTAGGCCTTACCTTTTGACGGGATAACGCGGGATATAAAATTAATATTTATTATTAATATCAATTTGCCTTAGAGACATGCAGTGCCCTTTTTGTTCAAAGTTTATACCACTGAGGGGGAATCCCACCAATACGAAGCCTTGACCTGTGTGCATTTTGAATTTAACTGGCTATCTGTGAGTGGGAATATCGTGGTACATTTGGCTGTTTCACTGTTTAGTTATGGTTTTTTTTCTTAACCCCCTCATCCCGACTGCCAGATGAGAGCCCAGCAAGAGGAAATTTGGACCTTTGTGCATTTTGGATTTGCCGACTCTCTGTGAGTGGGAAAATTATCTGCATAACTTTCCTCTCACCCAGCCTACTAAAGGAGAGCCCAGAAATACAGAGTGTGGAACTTTGTGCGTTTTGCCTCAGCTGATTGAGTGGGAAAATCATGTTACATGTAGCTGGTACGTTGTTTAGTCAAGGTTTATAAGTGCACAGTTTCGTTCGGTCCGACTACTGAGCAGGGCCCAGCAATACGGAGTATGAAACCTTTGTGTGCATTTTGGACGTCCCTGCCTGTGAGTGCGAAAATCATGTTACATTTAGCTGGTACATTGTTCTGTCACGGTTTATAAACGCACAGTGTTCTTCCTACCCCGAGTAACGGAGCAGAGCTCAGAGGAATAGAGTGTAGACCTTTTTGCGTTTTGGTTTAGCTGGCTATCTTTGTGAGTGGGAAAATCGTACCACATGTTGCTGGTACAGTGTTTAGCCCTGGTTTATAAGTGCACAGCATTCTCTCCCACCCCGACGAACGAGCAGAGCCCAGACGTACAGAGCAAGGCTGCTGTGCATTCTGTATGTTGACTGGACCAGTGTCATATGTAGACTTTGGTCATGATCGTTCTTCATTTCTCTAGGACCTCACTGTAAGGACTTGGACCTTAAGGACTTTGGTCCTGAGGACTTTGATGACGAAGAGCACACAGTTTGACATATTGATTGTTCATTTTTCCCAAATTGCCCACACAACTTTTCTCAAACTTCGGCCGCCAATTGGTAATTCAGCGGCGCAAAGTCCGGATGGTTTAGTATATTATGCAGGTAAACAGCCAGCACAGCACTGCGCCATGGTCCACAACGACAGAACGGGGATATTCGCACCCACAGTGTACACGTCTGGACAGCTTAACTATAAGAACACTCAACACATCATGTAACACTTTTCAGAAACGCCTGAAAGCACACCTTTAGAATTGATAGAATATAACCACGGCTTAATCTAAAATGCACAAACGTTGCACGGGCATTCTTATAAAATACGAAACAATCTTATTGCCATAACAAAACCCTTAGGAACAATAAAAATTGTCCCTATCGAAGTTTCTCCATTATGTGGAATTCTATTATGAATATTAGTCTCGCACCAATTCTGATCCGTTCTCCTATGGTGCGCATGTGTGCGGGCCTTATAGTGAACAGCAGTACGTCACGAGCTAATGGCACATCGCCACAGAGCCAGTTGCTGCCAGCAAAATGTACACCCAAGAAATACAGTAGTTGCAGAAATTGATTTGCGTCTGACTAGGCTTCGCATGGTAAGGTCTTCCCGGATTTACTAAGAAAATAAATATACGAAATTATGGTATGCACTTTGTGTCTGCCAGTGGCTAACTGTACCGATCTGGGATTAGAATGCTGCCTATCCCTCCCAATTCTAGATCTAGTCTAGATCTAGTTCTTGTGGCCTAAAAAGTTGACATCGGAAAAAAAGAAAAAAACATTCTTCTTTCAAAAGCCAGCGTAAGATGAACTATTATTCCTGAACATTCCGTTTTCCTAAGGCCTACGACAGTGAACGAGTTAGCAGAGAACGCCACGCTAGTCTATGAATAATAAAAATGTCCCTGAATTTTAATAACCCAAGTAAGCAACGTCTGGGAGTGGCTCCGTGCCCTACTGCTCTTTGTAACAAAATTTGAACAAATTGAATTTAACATTATGCCCAATTTCACCCCTTTTTAGACATTTCCAATTATAAAACATTTATACTCAGTTACAAAACTCTTTTCAGATCCGTACTACAAAACAACTTTTGAGAATTTTACCAATCGCGGGTATAGAGCAAAATTGTTGTATCTCCAGGTTTACCAATATGCCGTTCATAATGGCAATACTGTAATAATGACAAACTGCTTCTTGTAATTTCTTCGTTATTCGCAATCTTTAACCAGTTCCAAGTTACAGAGAAGCAGTGATGAGTTCTTTTGTTTCTCGGGGGCCTCAGCATAGTGCTGTTGGCCCCATTACCCCGCGCGATGAGTTCTTTCTACAGAGAAGCAGTATGGTTGTATTTCCCTTAAAAATGGGATCATTGAGAGCAATATTTTGAAATTTCCGAGTAAATTAAGCTTCCATCTATATAATAAAGGTACAACAAAACCCCTAATAGTCCTATGGACTCGGAAACTACACAGCGCACCGACCTGAAATTTGGCACAAAGAATTATGGGATAGCGAACCGTTTGTTATTTCTGAGTTAATCGGTAAATGCGGTTATAATTAAAGACTAAATTCACGAGAGCGTTTGATCCGAAATTTACGATCAATAAGATATTGATGTATGTTTCTAATAATAGCCCACTTCCGCCTACACATGACGTTATCACTTCCTGCGATGTGTTCACTAACAAACAAACTAACCCGTGCGCAAATCATTGCCATTTGACGGATGCTGGCGGGACGCGCAGGATGTCAGCGCGCAAAGGGAGAGCAGTAAAACTTATCTAAAAACAAATAAACAAACAAAAATAAAATAAAGCTAAAGGAACAGGCAAAATGAAGCAGGTCCATAATAATCACCCAGAACTGAAACTAATAAATCGATTTATCCCGGGCCGGGCTGGGCAACTCAGCTAGTTATTCATAAACCTGGAGATACAACAATTTTACTCTATACCCGCGCAATTTGGTAAAATTTAAACGGAACTAAATTCTATTTGCGAAGTCCAGAAGCTCTGAATACCAAATTATTATAAATGACGAACCCAAATAGACCGTGATAGGCGCAAAATGGCCGTTATTGTGCCGACGTACCTTAATACCCAAACCCAAACTCAAATATGTTCATTAATGTTTAATTTAAATAGACCGCCCCCCCCCCCCGCCCCGCCCTGAGCTATTTGGTGTCTCTCATGACCCAACAGTGAGACTTCTTGTAAAGGAACCACGCGTGGGGGATGTCTAAAGGGGATTATTGAATTTACTGGCAAAATATTTGCCAATATAAATTATAATGCCAAATTCCTTTTAGTCTATTTCACAGTTTGATAATAAACAGTACTTTAAATCAAAAACAAATACGTTTTTTTTTTAGGTCTAAGCTTACACTATTTAGATTACATTTAGAAAACTTCAATACATGTATAGCATTGCAAGTACTCTAGTTAATGATTCGCCTTCTCGTCTTAATGATTCGCCTTCTCACATAAAGAGGTAGTCAAACTCCGCCCCACACTTGTCAATTTGTACTCCTGCGCTTAACCTAGCTCCGCCCACACAAGGGTGCAAAAAGAGAGGGTGCAATGCGATACGAAAAAAACAATTGCACGTCGTATTTCTAAAGAATTAAAGGGAACCCCGATCTAGGAGTATACTGATGGCTGTTATCGAACTGATGCACTGTAAAACCCAAAGTCAAACTCCCCCCCACCCTCACCCCCCCCCCAAAATTCCTCCCTCCTCCCGTAGTATGAACGTACGAACTATTTTGTAGATAGCCGAATTTTCCTTCGTTCAGAAATCTGTGCCCTTCTTCCGAAAATTATAACTGTAGAACTCTGTGACTGAATATTTTGGAAGTTGGTAAATGTGGATTACTGGTCTTCAAGATGTCAGTAGCGGCTAATTAGTGGACACTTCTGGCAGGATCTTCTTCTGTTTCCTCTCGTTCTGTTATTTTTGCTTTTTCCTGGCACAAAGTGACTGTTATCGTGTCCACATGCCTTATCCAAACTAAAACTCAAAACTCGTAGACGTAAGCAAAATATTTTTTGTCCGTGAGAACTCATCTTATTTCGGTTATCTTGATTTGATGGATAGGTTTACAGGTTTACAGGCAGGATTAATGGTTAGGGACAGGTTTGACGATAGATTTGGGTTGGGGAAGGGCTAGTACATGTAATAAGATTTCCTTCAAGTTAGATCCTATTAATATCTTTTCTGACTCTTGCCCCATTGAACGGGTATTTTCTGGAGAAAATTGAATCGATAATCCTTCCCATGTCTTGCTTCTTAAGGCTATGTAAAAAAAAATGTTTCAGACTTCCAAGATAGCAATTTAATGATTTTACAAATTGTCACTGCTCTACTCCAATGGCATAAGTCATTTTTTGACACTCTTGCGATATTGAGAAAAAAACTGTTTCTTTTCCTGTCATTTGGTGACTCATGCCGTTGTGATTCTATTGGATTATGACATTTTCCTATCGGCGCATTTCTTTTTATCTGATAGCTCCCTGCTCAGGAATGAAATGAACCGTCAGTTGCCTTTTGGCATAAGTTTGACATATGCCATTATCGTATTGCAGTGGCGAAATAAAAAGTCGCCATTTCCGTTAACAAAATGCACACTTCTGCTCACGGGGCAAGGAAATCACGCTTGTCCGGGATTTTTTTTTTTTTCATTGTAAGGACAATGATTTTCTTTGGATCTGACCAAGTCAGCAACATTGAACCCGGAAGTGATGTAAAGTTATAGTGATGCGTTTACTGTTAACTTGAATATTTACATCAGTGGTTCTCAACCTTTTTCAGGGAATCGCCCCCTTAGACTCCAAGTTTACTTTCATCACCAGCCCCCCCCCTCTCTCCTCCCACCCCACCCCTCAAAATCCCTTATCAAATCCAACACACACATTTCACAAGAAAACCATAACTTCTGATGTTAAGTTTTTCAAAGTCTTATTAATTAATTATAAAACAGAGAGATTTCTTTATCAAATGCATTTTAAAAATAAAGAAAAAAGGCCTATAAAACCCACCTACATGTGCTGCTGAACAACCTTAGTGGCTGCCCCCGTATTTGCCACCAAAACGTTTCCCTTCATTGTTTTCGCCCCCTTGTCGCCATTTTCTTTGTTTTCGCCCACCACCCCCCCCCCCAGCTCAAAATCGCTCCCGGAGGGCGTTATTGCCCTCGTTGAGAACCACTGCTTCAGAGCAATTTTTGGGTAACATTTAAGAAAATGATCAACGAAATTGGCCGCTTTGAAGAAATTCACGTTGCTTATGGATTTACCATTCAGAAAACTTTAAGGTTATGGAAAATCTCAGATTGCAACACAACAAACAATGGCTGTTTTTTTTTTTTTAAATATTTTAGAAAATAATCATCGAAATTGGCCGGTTTGAGGAAATCACGTTGCTCATGGCAATACTCGCCGATAAGTCATCGCGTTGATTTAATATTCTACATACAAATATCTCATTGTCCACATTTTTTTTTATTGTTCAATTATTTTATCTGTTCAATTTTATCTTTTTTTTTTTGTTGTTGTTGTTTTTCCTCACGAAGAAAGTGTTTAACTGAAATATTGACTTTTTTTTTTTTTTTTGGTCTTCCTTTTCTCTGCGTTTTTTAAAATATTGTTACCAAGTACGTACGACCCCCAATTTTTTTTTTAATTTTAAATTTTTTTGGGGGCGCTAGAGATACGTATTTTAATGCCTTTTGTGACTCCAGAGGTAGAGAGCTCCTCCCGAAATACTCCTTGACAACAGCCTTAATTATTCTTTCAGATTTTTTTAAATTTTTTTTGTTAGCCTTTTTTTCTTTTTTTTTTTTTTGAAAGGGTAAGGGGCAGGGTTAGGGATTTGATAAGATTTAGGGTTCTGGATAAGGACAGAGTTAGGGATAGGTAGGCCTACGTATGCGTACACGCCCCTAGCGAAAAACGCTTAGGGTGCGTACGTACTTGTAACAACGGCCTTTTTTTTTTTGTATCCTGTGGGTATCATTTCTTACACGAGGCTTTGCTACATACTTTTTTCTTTTTCGCCATTTTTTAACTCAGTTTTCGGGAACATTTCAGAAGTCTGAGGGCACAAATTTCTAAACGAACCAAACCTTAGCGATGGACAAACACATTCAAGGACTTCACAAATCTTAATTCCGAGCCGAAAAAGACTCGACAAAGCCCCAAGTCCAGTTCTGAAAGAACCCGAGGCATCTCACTGAAGCCCGTGCAGTGTACATCATGTTACACACACCCCATCATGATACCCGACACCCTTTGACCCTCTGCCCCCTGCCTGCCCCACCCCAATTCCCCGTGGGTGTGGCCTTGATTCCCAGACTCAACCTGCCCCATTGGTTCAGGTGGTCGAGAGGGTGGTGAGAAGTCTATCAGCATGCACAAGTTGAACAACACATCACGAGTGGGGAGGAAGCAGGGGTATCCATGTGTTTTTCTGAGAGGGGTGTAGCGGGAGAGGAATTCGAAAGACAGGTTTATTTTGGTTGAGGTTGCTCTCTACATTTTTGACTATGGGGGAGGGCGGCGCGGGGGTAGTGGGAGAGGGGGGTAGGATGGGGATGGGGGGGGGATGAGGGTGGAAGTGGATTGTGGGTGAGTGAATTGGGTTGTGGGGTGGGATGGGGGTGGGGTGGATTGGGGTATGCGGGTGGCGGGGGTGGATTGGGGTATGCGGGTGGGGGGGGTGGATTGGGGTATGCGGGTGGGGGGGTGGGAAGTGAGGTGGATTGGGGTATAAGGGTGGAGGTGGGAACTGAGGTGGATTGGGGTATAAGGGTGGAGGTGGGAAGTGCGGTGGATTGGGGTATAAGGGTGGAGATGGGGTGGATTGGGGTGTAAAGGTGGGGGGGGGGTGGGATGGATGGGGGTTTAAGGGTGGGGTGGAGTAGATTGGGGTATGCGAGTGGTGGTGGGGTGGATTGGGTATGTGGATGGAGGTGGGGTGGATTGGGGTATCGGAGTGGGAAGTGGGGTGGATCGGCGTATGGGGGTGGGAGGTGGGTTGGATTGGGGCAAGGGGTGGACGGTTGGGGTGGGGTTTGTGGGTGGGAGATGGGGACTGGGGTGTATTGGGGTGGGAGGTGGAGGTGGGATGGATGGGGGTGTGGGGGTGGGGTGGACTGAGGGGGTAGTGGTGAAGGTGGGGGTGGGGGGAGGGGGCAAACGTTCTCCACTTGTTTAGACTTCTTGAAGTTCTTCCGCTGCAGTTTTGATTGTCCTGTCTACCCAGCCAGCAAGCCTAAGAAAATCCAACGCACATGATTAACAACAATATTGGCATATAAAGTAATGACATCGTTTCTACCTCGATCCGCTGGTGTACGACATCGCAACGACATCGGTCTGATGCCACCAGCCCGCCCCTACGATCATCCAACTAATCATGGAAATCTTATATAAATCTACGTTGGATTGACGTAGGAATGCTGGCTGGGTATTGCCGTCTTACGGAAAATACGGTATATATTCCAATTGAGGTAAAATTCACATTTCAACATCAGTTTTAGCAAGAAAAGTGTTCTATCTTTCTAACTGGGTTTCTAATTTTGTATGACTAATGGGTTCAATTGGTCATCACGGAATGGAAATTGAAGCCTAAATCCTGGAAAAGAGTTGCGTACGTCCCGACCACTTTGAATTCTTAGAGTTCTTTACGGATTTTCTTTTTGTTTTCTGGTTGAAAGGATTAGGGGTAGGGTTAGGGATACGATTAGATCCAGAGTTAGGGATAAGGACAGCGTTAGGAATAGATTTAGGGTTAGGGATACGTTCAGGGTAAAGATAAATTTTGGGTTAGAGATAAAGTCAGGATTAGAGATACGTTTAAGGTTAGAGATAACTTTAGGGTTAGAGATGAAGTCAGGGTTAGGGATAGGTTTAGGATTAGCGATAGCGCCAGGTTAGGGATAGGTTTAGGATTAGCGATAAGGACGGGGTTAGGTGTAAGTTTATTATTAGAGACAAGGACAGGATCAGGGATATGTTTAAGATTGGGATAAGGACAGGATTAGGAATAGGTTTATGGTTAGGGATATGTTAGGATCAGGGAGAGGGTTAGGGGCATGTTTAGGGTTGGGCATAGGGTCAGGGTTAGTGATAGGTTTGGGGTTAGGGATAACAACGGGGTAAGGAATATGTTTAAGCTTAGGGATAGAGTGGTCTTGACTGTGTGGTCTGGACGTACGGAACTCTTTCCTAAGTCACGCCACAAAGGGACATTTGTTTTTTTTTGCATCCTGCAAAATTTCGTTTTTTGGTCTATACAGTCTTTTGCCATGGTACGGCAGCCTGTCAGTCCGGGTTACTAGTACTGTAAAAACAACATCCTAGCCAGCAACCCTACTGATATCCCTCGAGTGGGACTGACGTCAAATCTGCAGATAGGAATGCATGACATCGTTCCTATGTAGATCCACTTTTTACGACATCGCCCTGACGTCTGTTTGATGTATAGACCCCCGCCTCTATGGTGATCCTACCAACCCTATGAAAATCCCACCAACCCCATGAAAATCCTAACAACCCTATCAAAATCCTACCAACCCTATCAAAATTTTACCAACCCTACAAAAATCCCATATAAACCTACATCGCACTGACATAGTGATGCTGGCTGGGCTATCTCCGTTTGTTATCCAATCATTAACCAAAAACAAGTTTAGATTTGTTTCGGGAAAGCAAATTAAGGAAATCGGGTGGGGCGAGGGGGATAAAACTGCTGAAATCAAACAGACAGACTTTATGGATGACCCGCATGTTAAATCGCGACCTTAGTTCTTGTTTGTTCTATCTCCATTTTCTGAAGAAAAAAAAAACTGGAGATCTTTTAGTATGTGGAAGAGATATAACAAATGCACATTTCTGACACTGTGTAAAATGCTTTGTGGCACTTATCAAGCTGTTTTACTATTCAGATTTATTCTAACTTCTTTTCGTATTATTAAAGCCGCAAACGTTTCATGTCGAATTTCTCAGTTGTGCAAAAAATGGAGTTGGAACAACAAAAACTAAAGTCGCCAGATACGTACAACCCTACCCGATGTTCCAGCGCTGTTAGACCCGGTCTGACCACAGCCCACACATTATCTCAGTAGATGATTCAGCCAGTCCTTCTGGAGTTCCGGGCGCATACTGGTTTTACACAGTCCCAATGGCTGACTCGAATCAGGGATCTGAAGTAGTTGCTGGCCCTTCTGCTGGGCAGTGACTCCCGTTCCCTGAACATCCAATTCTCGGGACTCCTTGTAATAATAACAATAAAAATAATGATAATAATAATAATACACAGCATTTATATGGCGCTTCATGCCGTTATCAACCAGGCTCTAAGCACTTTACAACATTTATATCATGTAAATCACACACACAATACACAGGCACACTCGGGGAAAAAAACAAAAAAAATGGACATTCAGAGTGTGAAAAAGATGACTTTTCAGCTGATCTTTAAAAGTCATTGTCTCTCAAAGACCGAGGCAGAGAATTCGAAATCTGAGGCCCTTGAAAAGAAAAAGATTTTTCACCCATGGTCTTGATGTCTCTAAGAAATTTTAAACTTTTTAGTATCAGCAGATGATTTAAGATGCCGTGATGGTACATGGAGAGTCAAAAGATCAGTGAAATAAGTTGGTGCGTTTTTATAGGCCTGCATACATTTGTGACGCCGGGTAGCCAGCTTATACATTTTTCTACCAGTAGCCAGTAGACATGGACACAAAATTAGCGTGGGGCTACAAGCTTGAGTTGTCTTGAAAATCCGTGTCAAATTACCATGCTATTTCAGGAAAGAGTTTCAAAGAGGACGATATGAGAACTCTGTTCTCTGAAAGAAACTTGCTGGAAGTGAATCAGTGGAGGATTAGGGATAAGCTTAATAATAGGTTAGGGAAGAGTTTGGCAATGGGCATTTCCACGCAAACGTCAATCTAAGAGCCAAAATCTTATCTTGAACATATGAATATGATGAAAGTTTTGTAATTTTTCAACAGAAGCACCGCCCATGATACATTGAAATAAGAATTAATTACGTGGAAAGGTGAAGCTTGTTTCCAATTTTGTCGACACTGTCGTCATGAACGAAGGGTTAAGATGAGAAACGCTGCCTTTCCCGCCACTGGTCACAATTTAGAACGCGAATTACAGTATAAAGTTGCTGAAGTTCGTAAATCTACTTACTACTAAGTACTACTTACAGCTGCAATTCCAGGGAGAGGTAAATATACTGCAAAGGATGGGCATCTTAACTCTTCGTTCTTCTTAACTCTTGTCGACAAAATTGGAAACAAGCTTCACCTTTCCAAGGTAAGCCTCGCTTGTTTCTGTAATTTTATCTCTCCTGCCGTCAGGCACTCCGGGTAATATTAGATTTCAGAGAACTGTATGAGCAGAAGCAAATGAAAAACACATCAAACATCATAAAATGCCTTTTAATTTGATTTAAAATAATTTTCCAGAACAGCTTGTCCACTATTTATTCTAGCTTGCGTTTTATAATATTTGGAAAAGGTACTTTCGTTTGACCATCCTGCAGCAGAGAGAATGTCTGATATTGGCATTCCCGACTTTGAAGCTGCGGATGTAGAAGCAGAACGAGTGCTATGCGCTGCGTAGATGGAAGTGTCAGTGCCTGCATACCCCATCATAAGTTTAATCCACCTGGACATTGTGTCCTTACTGATATATTTGTACGGCTTAGTAAAGCCAATGAGAAGCTTGGCGGTATTTACACGAAGGTATTCTGTGCGCTTAATGTATGCTTGAAGCGTTTTAACAATGCACAAAAATTTTAGGTTGTCTGGATAGGCTAGTAGCCCAATAGGTTGTTGATGCACTCCTCGCCGTGAGTGTTTGAGTAAATCTTTAATCACAAAGACACACTTAGAACTAGTAATCGTCATATCAGTTGTGTCTAATCTGTGAATAGTTGGGCATCGTTGTCCAGAAAGTAGAGCAAGAAGCATGACAACTATTAAAGTAAGTTCTTTTAGTGTGAGTTGCTCCGGAGGAGACTATGTGTCTAAAAGCTGTAACACTTGGTTTACATCCTACGTTAGAACATTTGATTTCCTTGGGTAGGATGGTTTTGTTTGAAAAGCTCCCGTCATGAGCCTTTTAACTGATGGTAAATTTACCAAATGTAACTCCACTGTCTACAGATATACAACATGATAATATTGATCTTGCTGTGCAAAGGGGCGAGTATGAGGATCCATTATGAAAGAGCTCAGCAAGAAAATTTATTGCAATCGCTATAGGTGGAGCAACGGAATCCACTTGTTGTCTCTCTGCGTAGCGTTTCCATTTTGTAATAGAGGTGCCGCAGGCTTTTGGTGTCTGTTTCCGCCATGAGGCCATGAGGAGGTCAGCAGCCTGCCTTGAAAATCCTTGACCCTCACACTGGTCCCTATCACTTTGCAAATAAGTAGTCTCAGTTTGGAGGCGATGTAGACTGTCTGGCTCGTTCGGCAAAAAACAACAGATTTTTCCTGGTTGATAGAAGAATGGGGCAGTCTGCTAGTATGTTCATGAGCATCGGGTAAAACGGTTGGTTTGGTCAAAATGGCACGACTAGGATGCCTGTCGCTCCGTCCAAGATGATTTTCTCTACCACCCTGCAGAGGATAGAGAATGGGGGGAAAGCATAAAAATTTTGTGCCTCCCAGTTCTAATAATAGTGAATGCATCCACAGCCATTGCATCAGGATCCGGTCTATATGACACAAAATGTCTGAACTGGTAATTTATTCTGGATGCAAACAGATCTATACTAGGGGTAACATTCAAGAGAGTGAGGGCATCTTTTAAAAGACATTCCATGTCCATATTAACGTTCCTGGATTCTTCATCCGCCTCAACATTATCTTCACCTGGAATGTGAGCTGCAATCAGCTATATCTTATTTTGTATGCACCATTTCCAAACTCTCTTAATCAATAAGTTTAAGCGATGAGACCGGCTGGAACCCATTTTGTTGAGACAGGCAACAGCAGTTGTATTGTCCATCCTCAACTGAACATGGATATTAGATCTGTTTTGCAAACGATTTAACCGAAAGAAGCCTGCCAGCAATTCTAGCTCATTGACATGGCAATTCAGTGTTTCATTTTCAGTCCAGGCTCCACCTGTCCTTACATCATTGCAAACAGCACCTCAAGCTTTCAAGCTAGAGTCACTTTTGATTATAAGTGTTGGGTTTTCATGTATGATAGCCGAGCTTGAGGAGGCAATATTGGCTGACCACCATCTAATGCCTTCATAAGAAGATGCAGACAGTATCATGGATTTATCCCAGTTATTTTTATTTTGTTTCAATGCATGATCTTTGTCACATTCCAGTGACCTGTAATGCAAAGGCCCAACTTGTACAGCAGGAAAACTTGCTACCATTAGCCCAATAAGGCAGGCAACGTCCCTAATTGTGAATTTCTTGCCATTCAGAAATTCTTGACACATCGTATAGATTTTGTCTTCCCTTTCCTGCGTAAGTGTAACCGTCATTGTGACAGAGTCAATGACAAATCCTAGATACGTAATTTGCTGTGTTGGTGCTATGACCGATTTGTCAGGGTGTACTACAAACCCCAGAGTATCAAATATTTTAACTGTATCTTTAATATTAGCCGCACATTTTTCTTGTGTGTGGCCTGACACTAATGAATCATCCAAAAATTCCGTAAGGACATGGCATAACCATGCAAATAAGAATATTGGTTTCATGAGTTTCGTGAAATTTCTTGGCGCTAGCGACAACCCATTTGGAAAATATGTCAAGGCATATTTTTCATATTTCCATTCAAATTTTAAATACTTCCAGTCCTCGTGAGCTATTGGGGACTCATAATAATTATGCCGACACGAGGCCAACACTCGCCATCCAATAGCGAGGGGTTATCAGGGAAACAGCGGTTCTGAAAGTCTCCATTTTAAACTTTTCATAATGGTGAGGAATGCGAGGAGGAGGAGGAAGCGGATGAAGATGATGATTATGAAGCTGATGAGCGACTTCCCTTCTGTCTTCCCCTTTTCAGTAGCTCCATTTCTTTCATCATCTTCTCTATAATTTTGTTGTTGTCTTGTAGTGCTTGGAGCATTACTTTGTCTGGATTGTATTGGTTGTTGCTGGAAATTGTAGGGCTAGACTCTAAGTCAGCTTCCTCATCACTCCTCGTATTTAGGGAGACAGCATTCTCTCGATCCGAGATATGGTCCCTTCCAGACATTTTTGCCCCTGAATTTTTGTAAAAAAACAAAAAACCAGGGCTAAACCAACTGTATAGATTTTTGGCCCGAGGCCTTCACTCATCAGATATCATTTGCGAAAGTTTATGGCCGAAGGCCTCAGTGAGTACAGTCTAGTACAGTGACCTGGAGCTGAGCTCAAATTGATCGGATTCGAAACCTGAATTGACCCGGAGGGTTAAAAAAAAGAGACAATATTTATGGCCCGAGGCCCAGGATAAAAGATCAGAGATGAAGTTACATAACATAGCCTACATAACACAGTAATGGGTATAAGTTGTGAATTGACCCCGGGGGGTAAAAAGGGGATTATAACTAGCCCATATTTACGGCCCGAAGCTCAGAGTAAAGGATCAGAGATCCAGATAAACACATAAAACAAACTATGTGCAGAAATAATATTGTGTTAGGGTGATCTGAGATCAAGCCTTAATAATTGCCGGAGTTCACACCGTAGTTTTTAATCCACTGAAATAAATGGTTAGAACCACCACAGTGCTAGTACTGCAGTGGGTAATCAAAAGAAATCTTTTCACCAGGTGCTGTAATAAACGCGTCCGACCAGTGCGGTACTCCGTAGCGAAGTGACCAGTGGCGGGAAATGTAGCGTTTCTCATATCACCCGGAGTGCCTGACAACAGGGGAGATAAAATTTGAAAATCGCTCCACGCAAAAGTAGAATAAACTCCACTCTAGTGAAATGTGTCTAAAACTAAAAGAAGTAACATTCAACATCATTTTTTTACGGTTCACATTTTGGCACCTGGTGATATGAAATTCGGGTGCATAGCGATTTCCTTCACTTATGACACAGTTTATTCAATACTGTTAACATCTTCGCATGCATCTATGTCCAGTTATTTAGTCTGAACATTTTCTGGCACATTCAGAATAATATGTAATTCTTTAACGTCAGTCCGTCACGCTAAAAACAGCAAAAGTTGTATCAAATGAAAAGTACACATCCCACACTTGTTTCCTTTATTTCCTCTGCCTACTGTCAACACTTTAAAAGCTTCCATAATCATTTTAACTGTACAATGTATGTAAATTTCCCGTGGGAGAGCGTGATGGAGTGACAATTTTATGTGATGGGCTGACCGTGAAGGCCTGACATAACAACGACTAAGTACTCAGCTCCACCATTTGCGAAAAAAGCCCAAGTGATTACATTTGCTGATGCCTGGTTCAAGGAATGTCGACACACTGAAATGAGAAACTTTGCTTTTGTAACTTTATCATTATGCAGCATCATGAATATTTTTTTGTGTATGCAACAGGTCACGTGTATATTTTTATATCTTTGAAAAAGCTGGAAAGAATGTAAGACATATTTGCAGGACTACAGCTAGATCTGTGCTTTGTTCCTGATGCAGCAGCAAGCCAGTTCAAACAGAAATTTAATTTCAAAAACCCGTGCTAAACACGGGAGATCGAGAAGTTTGGTATCAACATCACGTGGCACTGTGGATAATGTAGGTGGAGAAGTCGACCCCTTAGAATGCCAGGATTCTAACTCCTTTCCGTCAACTTTTGAGATATGGAGAATTGAAATTTCATTTGCTCATAGCTTTTGGGGCAAAGGATTTCTTTTGGTTTAAGTAATACTTACAAATTACACACCCCAATCAGCTTGATACTTTGAGAATGTCAGTAGAAGTAGTGTGTAGTGTCTAACTCAGTTGAGCCAAAAAGTAGAGATAGAACTTTGTCATTCTATAGGGACGGAGTGAGAAGGATGCCCTGGCAAGCTGTTCTCTCAGGAAAGAGCAAGAATTAGAACGCACAGGACTTTGTGCACTGCGTAGTGAAAAAAAAAAATACAGAAAGGATCTCTCGCTTTTAAAAACTGAAGAAATCGAGAATAAGATGATGTAAAGTGTGAGGGAATTCCAGCGGTGCAAGGTACTTGATAGTTGCATTCCACAAAAGTTGTATCCAACTTAAAAATAAAGTTGCCAACTGCTGTACTGCACAAAAGGGTGATTGGGCCTGCAGGATTTTAAGAACTAGGTAGCATCGTAGGAGGTCCCGACTGATGAAATGATATATTATATTATGGTGTCCATGTTGCTAAAGACAAGAAATGTGATGTCTATTGTAATAACGTTTTACAATGGTAGAATGCTTGGCTTTGACAGCAAAATTTTTGTATTTGTATTTGTATTGTATTTGTATAACTCTTTAATCCCATTTGGGAAATTTGCCTTTGTGCCATTGCAGCTCAGTTATAACTGGAGCAGGCACGTCGTCGCCACGGTGCAGCGCCGGTCGGCGGGTTTTGTTTTGTCTTTTTGTTTTTTTTTTAGGGGGGGGGGGATGAGGGAGGAGGGGAGGGAATGGTAGGGATGAATTTTATTTAATGGTTTGAAAATGAAATTTCTCAAAGGAATTTATCATGATGTGTTCTATTATTGCCAGTGGCCACCAAGTGATATGGACTCAGTGTACAAATCTTTTAATACTTTTATGTTTTTGAGACCTGTCGCAATGAAAGAAAATGAGCCATTTTCTCTTACAGAAATAGACGATATTAAAAATAACTCTTAGAAATTATAGATGAAATTGTAAGATTTTGCCCTGAAGATATTATCTGGCAACATTGTTTCTCACTGTATTGTATTTGGATTCAAAAGAATAATGGGCCTTCATTTACCTCCAGATATGGTGTTGTGTTTAGAGATGTCATCAGCAACGTTTTTTTTTTATTTCAGTCTGTCACTCACACATTACTGAGTCTAGTTCTTACAAAATTCAAGCAAATGATTTAAGATACTGGGTGTGCACGGCTCAAACATTCATACAAGATAAGGTGAAGTTCACAAGCATATGGAAACCAACCTGAATATAATAAACAGAACAAGAAGGTTGGCCTGAAAATCCACAAAGACAAAACAAAATACCTTACAAACTACGAGACAGATGAATAGGTATAACTGAAAACAAAACCATTGAAAAAGTCACGGAATATAAATACCTAGACCAGACAATACATATGGAACACAACATAAAAACTGAAACAGACTCTAGAGTAAAAGCAGCATGGAGCTGCTTTCGACAATCAGAGATATTCCTGGACCACGAACTGCCAATGGCCCTTAAGAGACAAGTATTCAGCCAGTGCATTATTCCAACGATTATGCTTACCTATGGTTGACAAAGAAAATATGGTCGAGTACAAAACAACTTAGAACGAATTAAGAACTACCCAGAGGGAAGTGGAAAGAAGAATGCTTGATATCAGCCTACAAGATAAAATTCCCACGCCGAAATACGCAAACAAACAAAGCTAACGGACATGGTAAAATTGGAATTGGGCCGGACATGTGGAAAGGATGAATGACAAAAGATGGACAAAACATTGCCTTGAATGGCAACCACGGACAGGAAAGAGAACACGGGGACGACCAGGAAGAAGATGGCAGGTATGATATTATTAAAATGAGAGGGGAAACAACATGGATGAGGAAGACATCAGACAGAAAGGAATGGAAGTCACTGTCGGAGGGCTACATTCTGCAGTGGATGGACAATGCCTAGGTGAAAAGGTGAAATAGATGAAAATAAAATGGGTTTGATAATAGATTTGGATGGGGTTAAGAACGGATTTAATAATAGGTTTGGATGGGGTTGGAAACGGATTTAATAATGGTTTTGGATGGGGTAGGGAACGGATTTAATAAACAGGTTTAATAATTAATAGGTTTGGGTGGGATTAGGAGTAGGTTTAACAAATGGGTTTGGATAAGGTTAGGAAATGATTAAATAATGGGTTTTGGATGGGGTTAGGAAAGGATTAAATAATGGGTTTGGATGAAGTTAAGAAAGGTTTAATAAATAAATGGGTTTGGGTGGGGTTAGGAACGGTATACTAATGGATTTGGATGGGGTTAGGAATTGGTTTACTAATAAGTTTGAATGGAGTTATTAACAGGTTTAATGACAGGTTTGGATGGGGTTAGGAATGGGTTTAATATTATGTTTGGATATGGTTAGGAATAGTTTTAATAATATGTTTTGGTGGGATTAGGGACAGGCTTAATAATAATTAATACTGCCATGCAAAGGCAGACGACGTAACGATGAGGTATATAGAGAGCATATTATGTCGATCTGCCTTTACACACCAGTGGCCGTATGCATAATCAATGCGTAAACTAAAGTAAATACGTTGACTGGTGTTAACGCAAGAAATGAATACAATTTCTCGTGTTAACACCAGTCAACGTATTTACTTTAGTTCACGCATTGATTATGCATACGGCCACAGAATAGGTCTGGATGGGGTTAGGAATGGGTTAACTAATATGTTTGGATGCGGTTAACAATAGGTTCAACAATACGTTTGGATGGGGATAAGAACAGGTTAAATAATAGGTTTGGATGGGGTTAAGAATACATTTAATAGTGGGTTTGGATGGGGTTAAGAACAGGTTAAATAATAGGTTTGGATGGGGTTAATAACAGATTAGTAATATATTTGGATGGGGTTAGGAAGGGTTAACGGTTTAATAAATAATAGGTTTGGATGGAGTTAGGAATGGGTTTAATAATAGGTTTGGGTGGGGTTAAGAACAGGTTTAATACTAGGTTTGGATAGGGTTAGGAACTGGTTTAATAATAGGTTCGATGGAGTTAGTGACGGGTTATAAATTGGTTTGGACGGGATTAAGAACGACTTTGATAATAGGTTTGGATGGAGTTAAGAACGTGTTTAATTTTATGAATGGATATGTTTAAGAATATGTTTAATAGTATAGGTTTGGATGGGATTAGGGACAAGTTAAGAATACTGCCATGCAAAAGTAGAGCGACGTAACTGATAAAGTATAAAGAGAACACGTACGTCGCCCTGCCTTTGCATGGCAGAATAGGTTTGGGTGGGGTTAGGAATCGGTTCAACAATAGGTTTGGATGGGGCTCATAACAGGTTAATAATACGACAGGTCAATAATTTGGGTGGGGTTCATAACAGGTTAATAATACGTTTGGATAGGGTTAAGAACGAGTTTAATAACAGGTTTGGCTTGGGTTAGGAACGGGTTTAATGATAGGTGGAAGGTCTTCCGCCCGTCCGCGCCAGTCAAGAAAATACAACTACCCCAGCCCCTTTTCGCCTGATTAGTCAATCTGACTACCGCCCATTGATACAAACTGACTAGACCCTCACGCCCCCAGGTCCATCTGACCATTCCAATGCAGGTTGTTTAAGCTTATATCTTAATCATATTATGTTTGTTAACTTTTTGGTAAGTGGCGCGGACGGGGGGAAGACCTCCCTGATAGGTTTGGCTTAGGGTTAGGAACGGGTTTAATAATAGATTGGGATGGTATTACTATTAAGAACGGTTTTAATGATAAATTTGACTGGGGTTAAGGACGGGTTTAATGATAAGTTTAGCTGCGGTTAGGAACAAGTTTAATAATAGATTTGGACTGGGTTAGTAATCGATTTAAATTAAAATAAGAGGTTTGGATGGGGTTGGGAACAGGTTTAATAATAGGTTTGGATGGGTTTAAGACTTGTATGCGGTTAGTACCGGGTTTAATCACAGCTTTGGGTGAGGTTAGGAACAGGTTAAATAATAGGTTTGTATGGGGTTAAAAATGAGTTTGACAGTAGGTTGGAGTTTTGATGGGGTCAAGAATGGGTTTGATAACAGTTTGGGGTAGGGTTAGGAATGGGTTTAACACATGTAATAGACTTGGATTGGGTAAGGAATAAGTTTAATAATAGGTTTGGATAGGATTAGAAACGGGTTTAGTAATAGGTTTGGACAAGATTAAAAACATGTTTAATCATAGGTTTGGATGGGATTAGGGACAGGTTTCATGATAATGCCATGCAAAGGCAGAGCGACGTAACTGATAAAGTATAAAAAGAGCACATACGTCGATCTGCTTTCCACGGCAGAAAAGGTTTGAATGGGTTAAGAACGGGTTTGATAATTGGTTTGTACGATGTTAAAAAGAGGTTTAATGACAAATTTGAATGGGTTTAGGAACTGGTTTAAAAACTGATTTCGATTGGATTAGTGAAAGTTTAATAATAATGCCATGCAAAGGCAGAACGACGTAACTGATAATGTATAAAGAGAGCACATACGTCGGTCTGCTTTTGCAAGGCAGAATAAGTTTGGATGAGTTTAGGAATAGGTTCAATAATACGTTGGATGGGTAAGAACGGTTAAGGTGATAACTTTGAATGGGGTTAAGAACTGGTTTAATGATAGATTTGGATTGGCTCTTAAAACAACAGGTTTGGATGGGGTTAGGAACAGGTTTAATACCAAGTTTTAATGCCGTTATGAATGGGTTTAATAATAGGTTTTGATGGGATTAGGACGGGTTTAATAATAGACTTGAGTGCTGTTAGGATCGGGTTTCATAGCAGCTTTGGATGGGGTTAGGGGGAGGAGTACCTTACTCGAGCGCCACTTTGTCAGATTGTCAGATTGATAAGTAACGACGTGAGGGTCTAGTCAGTTTGTATCATCGAGGCCGTAGGCCGATGTTCGTCTGGGCAGTAGTCAGATTGACATATCAGGGAAAGCCCCCGGTGTAGCTATGTATCATCTCTTTTAGTTAATTTCTGGTCTTTGGCGCTCGAGTACGGAACTCCTTCCGGGTTAGGATCTAGGAACAGATCAAATAATAGGTTTGGATGAGGTTAGGAACAAGTTTAATTATAAGTTTGGGTGGGGTAATGAATGGGATTAATAACAGGTTTGGATGGGGTAAGGAACAGGTTTAATAATAAGTTTGGACGTGGTTAAGAACAGGTTTAATAATACGTTTGGGTGGGATTAGGTTTAATGACACTGCCATGCAAAGGCAGAGCGGCGTAAGGGATAAAGTATAAAGGGAGCATATACATCGCTCTGCCTTTGCACCGTAGAATAGGTTTCGATGGAGTTAGTAACGGGTTTACTAATAGGTTTGGATGGGGTTAAGAACGCACAAAATATTTCAGAGAAGATTCACATAATCAAAACAAAAACTCTTTATGAACTGTTTGCAATGGCGGCCTACATTTCGTGACCTTAGGTCTTGTTTGTTTTATCTCCATTTTCTGAAAAGATGGGGATCGGGAGGACTTCCGAATGCGTTCCATAGCTCGACAAGTGCACGGGCATTGTCAGATTGATATGTAACGATGTGAGGGTATAGTCAGTCTGTACCATCGAGGCCGTAGGCCGATGTTCGTCTGGGCAGTAGTCAGATTGACATATTATATGAAAGCCGCTGGGGTAGCTATGTATTGTTTTCACTCGGGCTATGGAACGCATTCGGAAGTCCTTCCGCTGGGGATATTTTATGTAGAAGAGGTATAAACAAATGCACACTTTGACACTTGTTTAAGATGTGTTGTGGCATTTATCAAGTTATTTCACAACTAGATGACCAGCCGGGCATTGCCCAGAACAAACAATAATGTGCTACCCCCCCCCCCTGTCTCATATAACAAAAGTAACGAAGTGGTTATTTTCAAGGCATGTTTCATTGACCAATCAGAAGCTGTTTCAGTATTTCTAAACGTGGAGCCTTACACTGTGCATTGTCAGACTGATATGTAACGACGTGAGGGTCTAGTCAGTTTGTATCATCGAGGCCGTAGGCCGATGTTCGTCTGGGTAGTAGTCAGATTGACATATCAGGGAATGCCGCCGGGGTAGCTATGTATTGTTTATTGGACTCAAGGTATGCCTTGGAACTAACGCCAGCGTTATTTTCAAGGCATGTTTCATTGACCAATCAGAAGCTGTTAAGGTATGCCTTGAAAATAACGCTAGAGTTAGTTTCAAGGTATGCCTTGTAAATAACGCCTTGCAGTACGCACCAAACTGAACGCTTGATATGGTTACTTTTTATGACATGCACGGTACTATATAGTACGAAACAAACATGTAAAAATACAGATGTTACATAGCAATGAACATTGTTATTTTTTAATACTGCATGCTTGAAGTAAACAACTTTTAATTATAGCCATCATCTTCCTTATCTCTGTTGCCACCCTCCTGCCAAATTTAAGGCCTGAAGAGTGTATAGTTTGGTCAGTTAGTCATGCCAAAGGTTGCAAGTTACTGAAATATATAATAGATTCCGATTTTTTCAAGGCCTTATCATACTACCCAAACCCCAAATGTTTTAATAATGAATTTTTCAAGTGTGCAGTCAAGTGGAGTTGGAAGAAACAAGAACTCAGGTCGCGATTTCCCATCTGGTCTGGGCCTATGACCAGCTTCACACTGACCTGCCTAGATCTATCAACATGCACGAATCCGTAGCAATGATCAAATCAGTACTAGAAATAAAAGCACATAGGTGAGCTTACCTTGTAGAAACTTCATCTTCAGCAGATAGGCTTTCAGCTTCTTACCCAGTCAGCAACCCTAAGGACATCCCATGCTAGGACTGACATCAAGTTTGTTCATAGGAATGACATCGTTCCTACGTAGATCGACCGGGCACGGCATAACGCCGACGACAGTCTGATGCAGGAAATCTGCCTCTATATAATAATAGCGCTAATCCCACAGAAATCCTACACAAATTTACGTCGGATTGCAGTAAGGAACCGGTACCCACGGTTAGCCTATACCATCCCCACAGAAATCCTGGACAAATCTTACGTCGCACTGAAGTAGGCACGCTGGCTGGACGTCGTCGGCAGATACCAGCAGCTAGTCAATCCATAAATACGTCAAATTAATGCCCTTAATCAACTGCGAAAGCCTTTCCCCCTATCTCACACCGGTGTTGTCCCTATGAGCCGAAACTATGACCTAACCGGGTTCTTTCCACGTGTCTCCTGCCGGCCTTGGCTTAGATTGAACTATCCGTGTATCCCGTGAGCTGCGTGGAAAAAAAACCGTTCACCGTTGATACCGAAACCAAGAAACAAAACTTTAGGTCAATGGTTCTCAATATGGGCGATATCACCCCCGGGGACGAGTTTGATTTTTAGGGGGGGGGCGAAAACAAAGAAAAGGTGACAAGGGGGCCAAAACGATTAAGGACAAGGTGGGAGGCGGTCACAGAAGACTTGATGGTCAAGAGGCAAGGTGCTCGACTCTCATGCCGAAGGTACCGGGTTCGATCCCCGGTCGGTACAGGCATGTTGAATTTTTTTTTTTTTCGGGGGAAAAATTCCTGTCTTTGATCCTATGGTAGGTTGGATCGAGCACCTAGTCTTCTCGGATAAGGCCGAAAAAGTCGGAGGGCCAGTGTGCACGTTAAGCACATTAAAGATACCTTGACAATTTAAAGTCGAGAAAAGCAGGCGGAATAAGGCCACTGACCGGGCAAAATTCTAAAAAAACTAGATCTAATCCCTACCGCAAAAATACACAGAAACAAGAACAATAAAAAAATATATAAAAAAGTAAAGTGTATTTGTATTTCTATACTTCTTTAATCCCATTTGGGAAATTTGCCTTCGTGCCATTGCAGCCCAGTTACAACTGGAGCAGGCACGTCGTTGCCACAGTGCAGCGCCGGTCGGCGGTTTTTTTTTTGGGGGGGGGGGGGGGGGGCAAGGGCAGCGAACCCCCTAAAAAAAAGACCTTTAACACAAAAAGTGTGTGTGTGGGGGGGGGGGGGGGGTAAAAGAGAATTTTGGGCCTGACGGGGTGACTGCCTGAAAAGGGTTGAGATTCACTAATTTCGGCTTGATCTCCTTTAATGCCCGGTCATTTACCCTTTTCGTCCTAAGGGTGACCACAGAAAGGCCACCTAATAAGTCGGCGCCTATAGGTCGGAGCTTTCGGTTACCACCTAGAGCGCCTATGCTACACATAAAGGCCGCCTACAATTTCGGCGCATTGCCCCCGGTAGGTTTTATTATTGTACATTTTTTCTGCTCACACTACTCACTGCACCACGTGGAACTGTGCAGATTGAAACTGAGCTGACCAGATGCTCGCTTTAAACATCTTTAATTATCATGTCTTTGAAATGATTAAAATGTTTAAAATATTGTTCTTTTTCAAAATAAACAAATTCTGCTCGTCGACTTTGTTAATTTGAGGTCGCTGAATCCAAATCTTCAATCAAATTTCCTCTATCGTCCCGTCCCGATGTGGTTTGGTCAGTAGAAAATCTCCCCGCTCGCCGTAAATGAGTATGACTCATCACACCTTCCTGTCGCTCGACGGTCTTCCCATCACCGTGTCACGGGATCGGTATCTATCGGCGCAATAGGAATGTATTTTGGATTTCTGTGTGCAGTTGTTGAATTTATATAGTGCAATTCTTCTCACCTTCGGTGGCCTTTGTGTGGCTACCCTTACCCTTAGGATAGCCACACAAAGGCCACCGAATTCGGTCACCGAGCCACTAGGCGCTTTTAGGTGAGAAGAATTGCACTATATAATTTCAACAACTGCACACAGAGCCCACCTAGATTCGGTCCGTTTATGTAGTGCAATTCTTCTCACCTAAGGCGCCTAGTGGCTCGGTGACCGAATTCGGTGGCCTTTGTGTGGCTACCCTAGGAGTAGCCCTTTTCGCCCAGGTTGAGAACCCCTCGACTACTGCAACATGCAGTGGCGTAGCGGGAGTCTCCAGCACCCGTGGCAAGGCAAATATTGCGTGCCCTGACATTTAGAGCGTTATCACTAACCACTTACCCCCTCCCCCCACCCCCCACCCCCCCCCCCCACCCCCCGGCACAAGTATTTAAGAAAATACTGATGTAATTAAAAATGAAACGTATCATACTAAAATTTATTTAAATCGCCTTCGTGCAAACTTTTCGATACAATATTGAAATTAATCTCTTTCATTTGACGATACTGCTAGGTCACTTAGTCTTTTTCGGCTCATTGTTGATCTCTGATATGTTTTGATTAACTTGAGGTTTTTAGATTTTCTTAGGAACTACATTATGGTCGACATAATTGATCTGGGTCTAGATCGATCTATGGTGCTGTTGTTTTTTCACCACGCGCCGAATCAACAGTGATTTTCTCGAAAATTGCCTTGATAGTGTTTTTGAATTTTTTGCATGGGCCCATACTTCACACTAAACTTTACGGAACTGATTTTTTTATTTCAAACTGTAGCCTAGTTTTAATTTGCTTCTTTTGCATTCTGTAAAACACAATAAAAAAAACCAAAGAAGGAAAAATGGCAATGTAGTTCATAATTGTTAATTCAACAGTTGTACTCTTTGGAAAGTCCCAAAAGGCGGTGCGGCATGTACGTGTTATTATTATGCCCATGGAGCTATTAATAACACTGGAGTGCGTACAGCTGATTTCATGCGAGCGCATTAGAAGGCGATAGTCGCCATCTTGTATAGGGCAAGCACGGACTGCGCCTCAGCGTTTACTCATCCGTTACACTACAACGTCTGCTTTCTACCTTCCCTTTCCTTTTCCTCTGCTAACTCCTTCTTTCTTTTCCTCTGCTCCTGTACCTTCTGTTTCTTCTCTACTTTCTTTCTTTTCTGCTTCAAAAAGGAGTGAGAACTGTTCTCATTCAATTTAAGTCAATGAATTTACTATAAAACTAGACCTTAACAGCCTATGTATTTGGATTTTACCACAGTATTATTTTTGTTTCTCATTAAATTCAGTTGTTTACTATTAGCTGGTGTGCACTGGCTCTTTTGAACTCTTGTTTTGAATACATCATGTAATCATAATAATAAATAATAATGGTGCTAGTGATCCCAGTTGATGCACATACAACACTGATGTCACAATGCAATTACCAGTGACCGCACCTCATGCAAAGTGTCAGATGAATGCATGTCGGTGCAGTCAGTGCCATATGTGCATAATCATACTCATAATACCCAGAAAACATTTTTTTAAATGAAAATCCACCCGAAGTAGAATGCCCAGAGCACTTCGGTGAGCTTACACCAGACCACTTAATGGTGAAATCTGTAGGGTCACATAATTATTTACCTTTGAACTCAAGATGGAAGTTGTGCGAACACAAAACTTGGGAAAGTCATCCAAGGCAAAATACAAGCTTAAACAGCAGTCATATGCTATGTGATGTTGTGATCTCTTGATAAGAACGTCACAAAACGTGGATTAGTCACAAAAACACTGGTAAATGAAACTGTATGGAAAAACAAATACTGTCCGCATCAACGTGCTGACTGCACCTAGTGCATTGACTATAGATCTAGAATCTAGATTCACAAGGTGAGAGATTGACCTGTAGCCGTGGGAATTTATACATTTTTGTTTGGAAAAGCTCTGGAATGCACAATCCAGCTGTGCTCAAACCCCTGAATAACTAGGCTAAGGCTCTTCTGATTTTTAGATATAATATATATACTTGACTGAGTGAGTACAACCAAGCTGGTAGATTAAGATGTTCTTCTTCTTGGCTATCCAATCATTTGCTACATCTCGGCCTATGATTTACATATATTATTATAATTATGCCTCTCTCTCTCTCTTTCTCTCTCTCTCTCTCTCTCTCTCTCTCACACACACACACACACACACATACACACCAGCTCCTGGATCTTAATGGGTCTATGGCAAAACCAACTTTCCCTCAGTTCTTTAGCATGTTTTGTGTGTGTGTGTGTGTTTTTTATAATTGTTATGTACACCCTCTCAAATGATTGTTGGTTATCTGAGAGAAACTGACTTGTAAAGTTTCCTCTGTCCACACGCTGATTTTTTTTTCTTTTAACATGACTCATCATGAGCTAAACTAACATGCCGTAAAAAAGAGTACTACATAGTTCCCTTCCCTTTTACTTCTAAACGACTGACCAATAAATAAAAATACCATAATATAAAAACAGCATAAATCATAAATTTGTATTTATTATCAAACACTTTAAAAGAAAATAATACAAGTATATGATAATCCGTAAATAACATAAATGTTAATATTTCTGCTTGTATCTTTTAATCTTGATCACCACCGTGAAAAGAGAAAAAAAACAGCGCTGACTAGGCCCTATCTATTACATACAATAGTGTACTGGGCGGGCCTTGCGCTGCCGTACTTTGCCCTACTTTTTCCGCCATCTTGGGGTTTCAATAGTGCGCGGCTCGCAGGGCAAGCGAAGAGGGCTGTGCGCACTCCAGTTTTATTAGTACCTCCATGATTATGCCAGATATAAATTCACATTTGTATCTCCACCCCCCCCCCCACCCCCCAATCCCCACTCCCTCCCCCCTGCAGTTAACCACGGTTTGGTTATAAAATGGTTAAAGAATTTAAAAGAATAGCCTTCTTTGACGGCTTGGAAGATCAAATGCCAATCAATTATCCATACATAAAGTGGTAGGCCCACGTTATTCCGGAGCCAGAGTGTCAGGCATTAATTGCCATTCATGTACAGTATATAACTTTTATTATTCAACATAATTATTGCTGTAACTAACTACATGACAAGTGTGGGTGAAAAAAACAACAACAAACAAACAAAACAAACTTGCAATGAAAAATAAACAATAGGAAGCTAAGAATATCTCACATTTTCTTTTTCTTGATTTTTTTTTTTTTAGGGGGAAGGGGGAGTGGAGACTAAACCTCGGAGGCGGCGGTGGTGGTGTGAGAAACGGAATGTTTTTGGTACACCCTACACGCTGTTTCAATTTTAATTTGTTCAGTACATGTATTTTGGATAAACCTCGTGTTTTTCTACCGGCCACTGTATTCACGAATTCGTCAACGTATTTAACAATGCTCACACTAGTGTGAAAACCGCACTCTTTGTTGTGAGTTCTCTTTCATTCCTGCAAATCAGCCAACAGATAGCTGTATCAAAGATCAGTTTACCAGTCACAGTTGACACAATCACCACAACGCATAAAGTGATACATTATTCACAGCGAAATTCCCATTTACAGGTCATACAAAGGCTGCTGCACAAGGTAGGCTAAGTTCGGTCAACTCGTTCAGTAGTGTATGTCTATGGTCAACTCTTACTTTTTAGGTTCGATCTATTCATTCTGTTTCCCCAGTGTAATGATTTTTTAAATTATCATAGTGTCCGCTTTTAATTATCAAATTTAAATTTTGCGTACAGTCGCTTGATTTTTTTCACAAAGGAACTGATACGTTTAATGAAAATCTGTTAAATAAATAATCGGTTCGTTTAGGGAGGAAGTTGACTGCATTAGGCCCCAATACACAGTATGCTATTGTCTCGGCCAGGCCTACGGATCTAAATTTTCGTCCAGCGGAGCGGTGCGACTTCCCTGCCAGGTATAGACCAATTAATGCTAACATTTACCAGCTGAATTGTTGCTACAGTTCCTGAGGACAATTTGCACTGCAAAATATGCATGAGATTATTTTCTTCCTGCCGAAATTTTCTGCACAGCACATTTGTTTTCTTAGTTTGATCATGTATTGACGAACAACTAATTTGAGTGGGAGAACGCAGAAAGTGAAATGTAGTTGTCCTAAGCCAAACGTTTTTGTGTGGCAACTTCATTTAGTTCATTTATTATTAAGCAAGGCGTTATTTACAAGGCATACCTTGAAACTAACTCTAGCGTTATTTTCAAGGCATACCTTAACAGCTTCTGATTGGTCAATGAAACATGCCTTGAAAATAACGCTGGCGTTAGTTCCAAGGCATACCTTGAGTCCAATAAACAATACATAGCTACCCCGGCGGCTTTCCCTGATATGTCAATCTGACTACTACCCAGACGAACATCGGCCTACGGCCTCGATGATACAAACTGACTAGACCCTCACGTCGTTACATATCAGTCTGACAATGCACAGTGTAAGGCTCCACGTTTAGAAATACTGAAACAGCTTCTGATTGGTCAATGAAACATGCCTTGAAAATAACGCTGGCGTTAGTTCCAAGGCATGCCTTGAAAATAACCACTTCGTATTATTAAAGGTAGAACTTGGAAGAGTTACAGCAGGCGTTTGAGCTATCAGACTAGGTTAGGTTGGTAATTAGTAGGTATGTGGATCTAGTACCACACAGTTTCCTGAGGTATTAGTATTAAGAGTATGGGCTATTGAATAATGAGTCTCTGTAAAACCATAAAATGCAGCGGAACCATCGGTCATCCGAAACCTGTTCAACTTACCCCATTCCATGGCTGTTGCCGAACCTGGTTATCTCCAATCTAAAGAGGGTTTATTTCATGTTGTAGTGTTGGATAGTAATGTACTGAGTAGGCCCCTAATATTCAACTGTTTTTTTTTCCTTGTTGCTTTGGTTTAGATTGCACAGTGCAGCCTGTGCAGGGTAGTAGTTTTAATTTTTCAAGTCAGAAATGCAACAATGCATTTATTGCAGCTCATGCCCATGGAATGTCTATATATCTATATATTATGCAATTGTATATGGACTAGTCTAGATCTAGATCTAATTACAATTGTGTATATAAGTGTTCGTTGTTGCTTTTTTTTTTTTGACATTGAGGGTCTATAATATATAAACAATAATAAAGTGGATCAGGATCATATCGCTGGCTACTTTTCCCTTGACAGTTCTTGACATGCAGTTTGTAAGTTTACATTTTTCCATTTCAGAACGAAGTAAGCAGCGAAATTCAATCATCTGGCAGGGAAATGAGAGCCTTCCATCACCAGTCACACCTGTACAAGGACAAATATTACAGAGGCTGCATTAAGACCATTCTCTGATACGGCAGCACCTGTCTTATGGCTTCAAATGGACAACACTTACATATTATGTATGCTGTGTTGACTAATCTTTGGCACATGTAGATGGCAGCTGTCTAAAGACTTCAAATAGGCAACAACTTCCTTGTTACGAAGGCTGCGTTAAGACCAATGTCTGGAAGTGGAAAAGTGGCGTCAGCAGTGTGAAGACCTCAAATGGTCAACAATATTAGTATTACAAAGGCTGCATCCAGAGCAGTCTCTGATATAATGGCAGCTGTCTGAATAGACAATAAGTTAAACATCTGACGTGTTACAAAGACTGCAGTGGTAACTAAGAACCATCCTTGTAAACAACTCAACAGAGGCTGAGAGAGCTATATGCAAGACATCAAGGCCAGACAGCATAAGGCAGCATCATGTCTCTTTCTAAAGGCTGTGAACCAAAGTATTGAAAAGTAAGTACCTAAATTGTAAGTGGTTGCTCATTAGGATAAGTTGATAATAGATTTAAAATTGGGGCTAGGTTTTGTAATTCATTTCTTTCAAGTTCCGTCACTTTTAATATTTTTTGTCACTCTTGTCCCATTAAAAGGCTTTAATGTGTTTTCTAGAGATAATCAGATTGGGTCATTGTTTTCTAATTTCAGTTTTGTACTTTTATAAATTGGCTATAATTCATAACTTGTGTGACTGTGAATAGTATCCAGGTTCATGTTTTGTGAAATATTCAGCCTTCTTTTCTGTTGTTTTATAGTTAGATTGCCATATGTACTTTGCAGGTCATGCACATTTGTTTTTTTAAACTTTGCAGGTAGGACATAAATGCCTGGCATCCACCTGAAGACTTCAAACAGGCAACAAGAAAAATTAATGCTAGCTGTTACAAGGGCTGCATCAAGACCAATATCTAATATAGTGTAAAGAATTCTTTCAAGTAAGCAACACAGAATTGACAGATGATACAAAGACTGCTTCAAAAACAATCTCTAATATTCTGACATCTGTGTAAAGACTTCCAACACAAGATTGACAGGTGATACAGAGCCTATTTCAAGACCAATCTCAGATATAGTGACATCTGTGTAAAGAGTGGAAATAGGCAGAGCGAAACTGACAGATGATACAAAGACTACATCGAAAGCAATCTCTGATATACTGACATCTTATGTGAAGACTTCAAAGAGGCAACACAAAATTGAGAGAATTTACAAAGGCTACATCAAGACCAACATCTAATGTACTGATATCTGTGTAAAGACTTCAAATAGGCAACACAGAACTAATAGATGATACAAAGGCTGCATCAAGACCAATCTGTGATATAGTGACATCCATGTAAAGACTTCAAATAGGCAAAACAAAACTGACAGATGATACAAAGGTTGCGTCAAGACAAATCTTTGATATAGTGATTTCAGTGTAAAGACTTCAAATATTCAACACAAAACTGACAGATGATACAAAGGCTGCATCAAGACCAATCTTTGATATAGTGACTTCAGTGTAAAGACTTCAAATAGGCAACACAAAACTGACTGATGGTACAAAGGCTGCACCAAGACCAATCTCTGATACGGTGACACCAGTGTAAAGACTTCAAATAGGTAACATGGAATTGAGAGATGTTACAAAGGCTGTATCAAAACCAATCTTTGATATAGTGACATCTGTGTAAAGACTTCAAATAGGCAACATGAAATTGTCAGATGATACAAAGGCTGCATCAAGACCAATCATTGACATATAGTGTCATCTGTAAAAAAGACTTTAAAATAGGCAACACAGAATTCAGAGATGTTACAAAGGCTGCATCAAGACCAACATCTGATGTACTGATATCTGTGTAAAGACTTCAAATAGGCAACATAAAATTGTCAGATGATACAAAGGCTGCATCAAGACCAATCGTTGACATATAGTGACATCTGTAAAAAGACTTCAAATAGGCAACACAGAACTAACAGATCTTACAAAGGCTGCATCAAGATCAATATTTGTTATAGTGACATCTGTGTAAAGGCTTAGGCAACACAGAATTAAGAGATGTTACAAAGGCTGCATCAACACCAACATCTGATGTACTGATATCTGTGTAAAGACTACAAATAGGCAACATAATATTGTCAGATGATACAAAGGCTGCATCAAGACCAATCTCTGATATATTGGCCTCTCCCTGCAGTTAGCGAATAGGCAACAAATGACATATTATATAGGTTGTATTAAGGCCAATCTCTGGTAAAGTTTGTGGCATGATTTCGGAGCATAGTAAAGATCTCAGACAGGCTGTGTAGGACAAATGTTGCAATCTTCAGTACATTGGCATCTGTCTGAGGACCTCAAATAAGCAACAAATACCATGTTACAAAGGTTGCATTAAAACCAATCTGTGGTATTGTGACTTCTGTCTGAAGACTTAACAATAACCAGTACATTACAAAGCTGCAACAAGGGTTGCAAAAGACTTCGCCGGGCAGAGGCTGACACTAACAGATGTCTGTGGAAAGTCTTGTCCACAGAAGACATCAAGACCAGACTACATAAGGCAGCAAAATGTCTGTGTCCAGTGGCAGTGAAACAAACTAATGAAAGGTATGTACCTTTTCATGTTCTCATTTACTGTAAAATGATTTCATACATTTATTTTTTTAACTTTATAATTATTTTACATTTACTATAGTATACTGATTGTCAAGGGTAGAATGGAAAGTGTGACATCCACTGCTGAGTTTGATGATTATCATCCAGCCATAACTTATGTGGAGTGTAGCTCCTGTTGTTGTTTTTTTTGAAACAATGTAATAGTCTTCTGTGATATGGAAATCAAGATTTTTAAAAACATTTTTTAATCACAAATTTTGGCCTCTCTGATCTTTGGAATGGGGCTGTTGATACAGGTTTGTGAGGTCTTTGATCTTGAAGTCTTTTCAATTTTATTTACTACGATAGTTTAAAGGCCCAAGGGCAGAGTTGCTAGACATGTTTCACATACATACTTTATAAAAAAAAACCACTGAAATGGGACACATTTATTAAGCATCATAGCATGAGTTAACAGTAACTAAGTTAAGAGACAATGAACCAACTTTGTTTTTTCTAATCTCCACATGAAGTAACTTTGAAAAATTTATTGAATAGTTTTGTTTGTTGACAATTCTCGACATGCAAGTTTACAAATTGTGCATATTTTTCCATTTCAGTTGCAAACCAACCGGTGAGCGAAATGAAACAATTTGGTGAGGAAATTTGGATCATGAACCTGACATCAGTACAAGTGTAGGGATGATTTGACATCAGCATGTGAGTTCCGTTGCCACAGAAGACAAAGTGCTGGTACTTCACAAAGTCTGTATGAAGACCATCCGCCAGTACAGTGGCACCCATCTAAAGACTTCAAATAACAGCTGACAGAACCTGCAGTAAGCTTTCATCAGGGCTGCCAGCTGCCATAACTTCATCAGGGACAGACATCAGCAGCATCTTCAGTCTTCAGCAACAGTCATCGTGAGGTAACGGTCTTTCAGGCTTTACCATATTCTGGTTAATGTGCGTCATGGTCATTTCACAATTGTCTAAGTCATTTTTTTGGTATTTTGAGATGAGATGCTCACCTGAATCAGACAGTCCTAATCAGGTTGCACCGTTCAAGTTACATTGATTTGTTGTCGTGGTCTTATGAATTTATAAAGGAAAACCCACATCCACCTAAGTCATTATTTCAGTCTGTTCTTATGGAGCACAGTCAAATTACAGAGCCAAATAGAGAAAATACTGAATTGTTTTCACTGTTCAGCTATAGCTTTCTCAGTAAAAACACTACGCTCCCCTAACAACTGCTACTACTATATAATTCAAAGTAAACAGTTTTCTTTAATTTTGAAAAAACACTAAACCATGACTTAGGCAATCTTGAAATGATGGTGACAGTGTGTTGTTGTGCATAGTTCAGAACTTACCATGTGGATGTACAACATTAGGAATCTTTATGAAGAAAACTAATTATTTGCAGGTCTGTTTTTGAGCTTGGCAGTGTGGAATATCTTAACTTGTCATTTCCTAGATCACAGCCAGTTAGACTATTTCAGCTACATGTAATTTTCAGAGAAACAGAAATTTCAAGTTTAGCTCTAGCATCGCAATCAACTGTAATGTCATTTTTTCAAATTATCCATGGCTTCATAGTATAGTAAAGGTTTACCAATATTTAACATTTCTACATCAGTCAGCATTACAGGTTCACTTCAGCTTTATTCCAACGTGTGGATTGCGTTAGGTTTAAATTATTTTTTGTTTTGCAAATTTATCGAGTGGAAAATGAGGTAGTAACTAAAGAGTTGAAAGAAAAATGTGGAAAAATGATTAATAATTAATAAATTCTTGTTTTAAAAGTAAGGATTAATTTGACATTTCAATTATGTAGACCTGCATGCGTAGAAATTTCAGCAAAAGTGAAACAATGTAGGATGAGCTGTCATTTATTATGAGAAGTTAAAGTTTTCTTACAATAAATGGTCACCATTTGGTGCCATTGATGTCTTTAAACATTATTTTACATGTAATCAAGCTGCCATGCATTTGGAATATGACATGTAGGGATGATATTTTACATAACAGTTCGGAAGAAATGGAACAACAGCTTGATTTAGCCGAACATGTGATGATCTTGTGTGCCATGATGAAAAAAATCAGAGCAGATGATAACCTAATTTTTGAGGACCCTGCACCCAGCACCTTTAGGGTATGGAACACCTTTTTGGACCAAAGACTTTCCTGAAAAGTAACTGAATTTTAGCACCACCATAATGGAGATTCTGAAATTTTTTATTTTTCTTTAGTGAAACAAGTTAAGAAGCACTGCCCTAAAGGTTATCAATTCTTAAATTTGGTCAGAGTTTGAAGAAGTCGGTATCAGTAGAATTTTGAGTTTGTAGGAAAAAACGTAATAAAGGGAGAGAGTAGAAATGGGTTTGAGCATTTGGATAGGATTTACATGATCTTTTGGTCGGTACTTGTTCAGATTTTTGGGAACATTCACTGCAGACTCTACCTGTACCACCATCCTGTGAATGAAACATACTTTTCACTTCTGGAATAACTTTACCCTGAAAATTTGAAAAAAATCAGTTAGTGCTACAACCCAGTAGAAGGCTTATGAGTACCATATTCACTTTGATACAATAGGATACAATATAGGATACAATTTTGGGGGGGGGGGGGGGGGTCAGTAATGCATTTATCTGGAGTAAAAGTAAAGCTGTCAAAACTTATCATTTCCATTTTACTCCTTAAATTACTTAGTGATTCACATTGCATAGTTCAGCCAGGCCTTATCTGAATTTTTTATTTTTTTTTCATAGAAGGTGGTGCATTATTCATGCCATTTCTCAAACGATGCAGAGGAATGATGGAGGTGTGGGTTAGCCTTTATTGTTTTACAGTAGCACACATTTCCGTAAGCAGTGTCAATCCCAGCAGTCATTTGTTCTGCCACTGAGATAATTTTTCACAGAAAAAGAAAATGACCTGAAAATTCAGATTGTGTTTTTGAGCCACCATTTCTGAGGAGTTTCTAGAAAATGCCGTATATCAAAAAACTTTCCCATCTGCGGCTTGCTATGTTTGTAACCTCAGCTAGCTTCACAAGTTCTCATATTATTGGAAAACAAAATTACATCATCTGAACCTGTTTTTTATTCTTTAGACCAAAGGGGAAAAATATGATTGCAATTTGTTTTAAAAGCGAAAATCAAAATTACAAGTGGGGTTTTATTTTGGGCGAAATAAGGGAGGCAGATGGAAATTATGTAGATACGTGGTAGAACTTCGTTCTTCATTTTTGTTGGTTTCCATTGGCAAAAAACAGCAAAATGAAATAAGTGACTTAGGATCATGGCGAAAGTAAAGTTGTCATTTTTACTTTGGGTGAAGAAATAGAGGCAGATAAGACTATGCAGTTAAGGGTATCTGTCACTGGCAAAAACATTATGATCATTTTTATTGGTTTCCATTACCAAGAACAGCAAAATGAAATAATTGACTAAGGATCATGTCAAAAGTAAAGTTGTCATTTTTTTTCTTACTTTGGGTTGAAAAATAGAGGCAGATAGACTATGGAGATATGGGTATCTATCACAGGCAATCTTCATTCTTTTTATTTTGGGTTGGTTTCCATTGGCACAGGCAAAAAACTGAAATTATTGACTTAGGATCATGTCGAAAGAAAAGTTATCATTTTTGTTTACTATGGGTGAAATAAGCGAGGCAGACTATGGAGATGAGGGTGTCACTGGCAAAGCTTTTTGTTCATATGATGGCTCCAATTTAGAAAAACAGCAAATTAAATTGACTCAAGACCATGATGAAAGGGAAATAGTTTGAGCCACTTTTGTTTACTTTGGGTGAAAAAAGAGAGGCAGATAGACTACAGGAGGCAAGGGTTTTCAGGTTTCTGTCATTGGCAAAAGTATGCTCATTTTCGTTGGTTTCCATTGGCGAAATCAGCAAAATGAAATAATTGACTCAGAATTATGTCAGAAGTGAAGTAGTCAGAACCATTTTTGTTTACAATGGGTGAAATATGAGAGGCAGATAGACTATGGAGATAAGGGTATCTATCACTGGCAAAACTTTGTGTTCATTTTTGTTGGTTCCAGTTCACTAAAAACAGCCAATGAAATAGTTGATTTAGGAAGTGCAGTAGTCAGAATCATTTGGGTTTATTTTGGATGAAATAAGAGAATGATGCAGATAGACTTTCTATCACTGGCCACACTTTATGTTCATATGTTAGTTCCCATTGACAAAAACAGCAAATTGAAGTGTCTCAGGACCATGATCAAAGGGAAAGTAATTTGAGCCACTTTTGTTTACTTTGGGTGAAATTAGAGAGGTAGATAGACTATGGAGACAAGAGTGTCTGTCATTGGGAAAACTTATGCTAAATTTTGTTGGTTCCCTTTGGCAAAATCAGCAAAATGAAATAATTGACTCAGGATCATGTCAAAAGCGAAGTATGGTAATCAAACCATTTTTGTTTACTATGGGTGAAATAAGAAAGGGAGAGAAATTATAAGGGGATCTGTCACTGGCAGAACTTTGTTTATTTATGATGGTGCCTATTGTCAAAAACAGCAAAATGAAAAAATTGACTCGGGACCATAGTAAAAGCTAGTAATCAGAGCCATTATTTTCACTGTAATTAGGTGGAACGTGAAGCATAAGCGAGTATTCCAGATTTTTGGCATATGCAATAATTAAGCATTTTGAGATGGTGAAAAGGAAATTTTTTAAAAGAAGAAAAAAAACTAAAAATTAATTTTAAAAAAAAAAATTTCACTGTATTAAAAAAAAGTTAAAAATTGGAATATGGAGAGGTGACATTGGTTCGCACACTGTATATTGTTGCTTTCTGGAACTTATAGGTGTCAGTCAGGAAAGGGTTTGGGTCAGCCATGGGCATGGTAACTTTTGATCTCAACATTGTCTTGGTTAATTGGTTGTGTGAAAACTGATGAGCTCCTCTCAAATTGTGCAACTAATTGATTTGAATTTGGGTGAGAAACTTAGTTCTTGTCAGTTAAACAGTTTTGACAACACTGTAAGATGGAATTGATTGGGAACTGGCCATTTCATTACCTGTTCAACTCATTAATTCATATAGATTGGGCTCTTTGTGATAACAATTCATCCACATGTGGACTTCACTTTTGGCATTCCAGTGTTTACTTTTGATTCGGTCTTTTTGAAGTTCACATCTGAAATTAAACATATTTTCTCTTGGAAATTATCACCATAGAGGTTTGATTGTCTGCAGTGACCCATTATCCAGCGAGGTATCCTTGTTTGTGGTTGCAGTCATGTATGTTGTTGTTGTGTGACTCTGTTGTTTCTGTCATGTCCCGTTCTACAGGGTGTAACAAGAGTAAAGCATACAGCTCTTTCTTTAGTTAGTTCTTTTTCTTCATTTCATTTGTCTTTCTTTTCATAATTTGTATATACTTTCCATTCTTTTTAATACATACTTTCCATTCTTTGTGTATAATTTCCATTCTTAGTACATACTTTCCATTCTTTGTACATACTTTCCATTCTTTGTACATACTTTCCATTCTTTGTACTTACTTTCCATTCTTTGTACTTACTTTTCATTCTTTGTACATACTTTTCATTCTTGGTACATACTTTCCATACTTTGTACATACTTTTCATTCTTTGTACATAATTTCCATTCTTTGTACATACTTTTCATTGTTTGTACATACTTTCTGTTCTTGGTACATACTTTCTATACTGTGTATATACTTTCCATTCTTGGTACATACTTTCTATTCTGTGTATATACTTTCCATTCTTGGTACATACTTTCTATTCTGTGTACATGTATATACTTTCCCTTCTTGGTACATACTTTCTATTCTGTGTATATACTTTCCATTCTTGGTACATACTTTCCAATTTTTTAATGTACTTTGCATTCTTTGTATGCACTTCCCTTCTTTGTTTATACTTTCCATTCCTGGTACATAGTTTCCACTCTTTGCACATACTTTCCACTTTTTGTACATACTTTCCATTCTTTGTATACTTGCCACTCTTTGTATACTTTCCACTCTCTGTATATACTTTCCACTCTTTGTATATACTTTCCACTCTTTGTATAAATACTTTCCACTCTTTGTACATACTTTTCATTCATTGTATATTATAAACTTTCCATTCTTTGTATATACTTTCCATTCTTTGTATATATACTGTCCATTCTTTCTAAATACTTTCCTTTCTTTGTATAAATACCTACCATTCTTTGTGCATACTTTTCATCCTTTGTACATACTTTCCATATTTTGTACATGCTTTTCCATTCTTTGTACATAATTTCCATATTTTGTACATGCTTTTGTTACATTCTGTGTGCATGTAGCATAGGAAATGAGGCCTTGGCTGGTAAAGAATGGGGAGCTATTAAGGAAGTAAAGGTGTCGACAGCGGTACCCTGATCTTTTGTCTATCAGTGGCACCCAGACCCGGATCTTCAAAGATAATCAACTTGGAATGTTCTACCATCTCCTTGTCAGAAAGCCGTTTCGGCGCATGGGCTCTTTGTTAATGAAGATGGAGGACATTATCCAATGGTGACATAAACAAATTTAGATTGTTTTGGTTCAAGTAGGTTTTACTCATTCGTTGTATAATGCCATATTTGGCAATGATTTTTGAGCGGGATTTGAAAGGTAGGTTGAGGGTATGAGTTGTTATCTGAGTCAAATTTTGTCTCATGGTTGAGGACAGTCAAGTGTAACTTGTTTGCCATCTATTATTTACAAAACATGTTTTCAGATTTTTTGGCAAGTCCAGTTTCCATTTGTTCATTTCAGTTACGTGCTATTAAGATCAGGATCAAATTGTTTTGAGAATACAGGATGTCTGTCCTCATATGGTTGACTAAATTTCATCACTGACAACATTGTTCAAATAGGTTTGAAAATATCCAGGGCACAGTATAAGTGAACCATTACTGTATAGGGATACAAGGGGAAATTTTACACATTGGTAATTCTTGGCTAGTGTCAAATATTTGCATGATAATTTGGGAAAGGCTCCAGTTTCTAAAACTAGTCAAAATGCATTTGTGTGGAAAGATAATGGGATTATGTGCTTTAAAAATTTGGGGATTTAGCATGTCATGGCAAACGTGTAGGTCAGTCTGATATAATTACTATAATGCATAAAAATTGCCAATGTAACTTTTGTGAGCTTTGGCAATTCGTGAAAACAGCATCGATAGTGAATTTGATCTGCTATGAAGTTGGCATTTTTCTAGTTTTAAGACTGGCACAAAAAAGGAAAAAATTATCTCTGTAAATTGAGAAAGTTACATTGAAAGTTATCTTTTCCTTTCTTTTTGAAATTTCACTTTGGACAGCGCATTAAACTAGCACTGGCACTGCATTGAGGCCTAGCTGTGGAGAGGGTAGTTTCTCCTTATTTTGAAAAACAACGAAACAAAAACAACAGTGCTGTAAGTTCAAGAGAAATAAAATTGGATGTTGTCTTTTGGTTTTTATTAACAGAGAAAGCAGTGATGTTAAAACATGTCAATAGTGGGTATCTTGTCATGATATTCTGAACTATAAATTGTATATACATTTGATACAGCACATTTTGTGCTTGTGTTGTCAGTATTGGCCCGTCACAAAATTGAAATATTCCAATAAAGGGCTTGGACTATTTTATGCTCAGAACATTCAAGGAGATTGACTTGGTGTCAGCAGAGCTGGCAGAAAAAGAGAAAAGGAAATAAAAATCCAAGCTCTTTATCAATACTTACTAACTTGCATGCTGCCCACCTCTTATTACTCATATCTGCTTGACCACCTTGTTTTGGATTTTGCCATCAGGGAACTCAAATTTTGTGACTGGTGTAATACTGGAACATGGAATTATTCTGTGAAATTGAAATGACTTGGCTTTTGATAATTTTGGCTTTCATTTAATTTGATAAATTTGGAACATGTTCTTAAAGACATGATACCCCGAGTGATCAGTGGTTAAGACTGGTGAATTAGAAATAATTATCTTTTGGGTATTTCAAAGAACAAGCAAATAAACATAAAGTTTACTGGTTTTGGTTCCTTACAAATGTGAACACACTTGATAGGTAATTGAGATGCCAATTTCATGCAAGGTGAAAGAGGAGTTAAGGGTTGATGCCTACCAGGCACAGGTGTGAAAAATGTATAGGGAGATGAGAACAGAATGTAAGACAATCATTTCATGCTTTTTCCGCATTTGTTATCAAGATGCAGAACCACAACTAAATATATATACATGCAGTTTTAGGAAAGACAAAAAGTTCTGAGCTTCAGGTGCATCAGGTTGATAAAAGCTGTACATAGCTGGGCATGGTTCATATATGAAAAGTCCTGTGGTCGGAACAAGGTGTGTATGGGGGGGGGGGGGTCTATTTATATGCATGTTTAAAACTAAGAGAGTAAGGTGATGTTCATTGTGGGAATGTAAATTATAAAAAAAAAAAATTCAGTGAAAAATAAATATTTCATCATTATGCATAACAGGTAGAAACACTCAGGTTGCAGAGATGACAAAGAGAGACTGGATTGGCTTTAAAAAGATATGGATATAAAATGGTATATTGTAATTTCGAACAAGTTTTTTTGAAAAAGGATATTCTACACAGTATCATGTTTGAGATTTTCCTAATCGTTGAGGACTAGTCAACATTTTTCCAGTGACAGAAACTCCAGATGTGGAAAACATTTGGCATCATGCAATCTAAAATTTTGTGAATTTGAAATGGCGCTTTTTTTTTTTTTTTCATAACCACAGGCAATCTTTGTCCCCCTAAAAATCAGCATTTCAGCTTTGAAGAGTGAATGTGAAATTATACTTTTTTTCTTTTCTTTTTTTCTTCCAGATCATCATAGTCCCAAACAGCAGTATTTTTGTTTGGAATAGCAAATTTAGGTTGTTTTTTTTTTTCTTTTTTTTTTTTTGCTCCAGAACTGCAGGGAAACTTGATCTCAAACAGATGTAACAAAAATGTGCATTGAAAGGTGAATCTGAAATAGTAGGGCCTTCTTTTTTTCTGTTACCATAGAGAATGTTGGTCCCAAAAAGCGGTACTTTTGCCTTGTAAAGTGAATTTGAAAATAAATGTACTTTTTTTTTGGTCCACAACAACAGGGAATTTTATCCCAAAGATCAGCACTTTGGCTTTGTGAAGTGAATTATATTGTGTGGTGGTACTTTTTCTTCATAACCACAGGGTGTCCTAGCTCTGGACAAGAACATAAAAAACTAGACAGTGAAGACTTCAGCTTGGAATAAACATTTGAGCATATATTGACGATATGTACATGGTATATTTTACCCAGGGGAGGTGGTGGGTGTGGGCTCTCGAATAAATAAGATATCTAAGGAAAGAAAGGATGAAGATTGGAAAAGGGATAACATCACGAAATAAGAAATTGGTAAATCGATTATGGCATTGGGTAACTTTCAATTTTTCAAAAAATTAATGTGGGCATAAACGATTCATTCACATGTAAACAAACTCAGATCATTTTTAAAACAGTTGACAAACATGAGAGAAACACTGTGCAATAAACTGAAGAGAGACAATGGGGAAAAAATGTAAAATTCCATGAAAAGAAATAAATATTACATCATTAGGCCAAATAGATCGAAACGCTGAGGTTACAAAGGAGAAAAGAGAGACAGGATTGGGTTTAGAAAAATGAATTTGAAATGGTGTATTGTAATTTAGAACAAGTTTGAGAAGATATTCTACAAAACAGTAACATCTTTGAGATAAAGTATTTTCCTATAGGTCTCTAAAGTCTCGTCAACATTTTTCCAGTGGCAGAAACTCCTGATGTGGCAAACATTTGGCATCATGCAATCTAAAATTTTATGAATTTGAATGGCACTTTTTTGTTTTTCCATAACCACAGGGATTGTTAGTTCCAAAAAATCAGCATTTCAGCTTTGCAAAGAAACTGTATTGTTTGTTTGTTGTTTTTTTTTTTTTCAGATAATCTTCGTCCCAATTAGCAGCGTTTTTGTTTTGATTGGTGGATTTTGAGAGGGGACTTTTTTTTTTTTCATGACCGCAGGGAATCTTGGTCCCAAGCAGCAGTAACAAAAATTTGCGTTGAAAAGTGAATTTGAAAGAGCATTTTTTGTTTCTGTAATCACAGATAATCTTGGTCCCCAAAACCAGAACTTTTGTTTTGAAATTGCACTTCCTTTTTTTTGGGGGGTCCACAACCACAGGGAAGTCTATCCCAAACATCAGCATTTTGCTTTGAAAAGTGAATATTATCAGATGGTGGTACCTTTTTCTTCACAAGCACAGGGAGTCCTGTCTGTGGACAAGAACTAGATAGTGAAGACATTAGCTTGGAATAAACACTCGAGTGTATAATTTATGGTTTGTACATAGTGTAATTCATTTGGATGAAAAAAATGAAATTTAAAAAACCCAACAACATATCAACATATCCAGGGAAATGGTGAAGATAGGGAATGGGACAATATTAGAAGTTGGTAAGAAACAGTTGGGATAAGAAATTGATATACACCTTCCATCTTTTAAAAAAATTGTGGTGGATGTAAATTATTAATTTATAAGTAAACAAACTCTGATCATGTTTAAGACAGTTTGACAAACATGAGAGAAATAAAGTGCAAAATGTAAATTATTAAATGATAGACATCAGGATGAGAATGAGTGCACGATTAACATAAAGTAAGTAACGTCAGCAGGAGAGACATCGGTCTTAAGGTGAGTACATGATTAACCTTCAGAAAGTAACGTCAGCAACTTCTGAACAGGGAATGAAGACAAAAGATTGTCACAAATTATAAGCATTGATTACAAAATTGAAACTGTTGATAAGTAGCCTGTAATTGGGAAATGAGTCAGCAATGTTGTAAAATTTTACGAGTGTAGCTTTTGAAATAGAAAATTAAGTTCAGCCGTGCTTTAATTAATCCATGAAAACATACTGAAATCGTAAATTGTTTTAAAACGGAACATTAAATTAGCTGCAATAGAACAGAGAATGACTACATAAGAATAAATAACTGGGAGTGGAGGTAAAAGGTAAGTATTTAGATTAGTGTTTCATTGAATTGCAAAATATTTCCTTGAGTACGTTTTGTCCAAAGATTTAAACTTCAGTTTGATATGGAAGCCAAAGAATTACTAAAACTAAGAATGATTTTTAACCATTCATGGTGGTATACAGGCTTTGCCTCATCCAAAAGGTTCTTTTAACAGAGTCAAAGAAGTTCAAAAACTGTCAAGCTCAAATATCAGAATGTATGACTATGAATGTATTATAATGCATAAATATTGTTTGTTGTATTACCTAATTTGTATGCTGGGGGGAGGGGAGAGGGATATCAGAATGTCTGAGTGTTTTATAATGCATAAATATTGTTGTATCACCTAATTTGTATGCTTAGGAGAGGGGGATATGTATGAATGTTTTAGAATGCATGAATATTGTATTACCTAATTTGTACGCTGAAGGGGGGGGGGGGGGGGGAGGAGGAGGAGTATGTATGAATGTTTTAGAATGCATGAATATTGTTGTATGACCTAATTTGTATGTGTTGGGGGGGGGGGGTGTATGAATGTTTTAGAATGCATAAATATTGTTGTATTACCTAATTTGTATGTGTTGGAAGGGGGGGGGGGGTGTATGAATGTTTTAGAATGCATAAATATTGTTGTATCACCTAATTTGTATGGGGGGGGGGGGGAGGAGGAGTATGTATGAATGTTTTAGAATGCATGAATATTGTTGTATGACCTAATTTGCATGTGTTGGGGGGGGGGGGTGTATGAATATTTTAGAATGCATAAATATTGTTGTATTACCTAATTTGTATGTGTTGGAAGGGGGGGGGGTGTATGAATGTTTTAGAATGCATAAATATTGTTGTATTACCTAATTTGTATGTGTTTGGGGTGGGGGGGGTGTATGAATGTTTTAGAATGCATAAATATTGTTGTATTACCTAATTTGTATGTGTTGGGGGGGGGGGGTGTATGAATGTTTTAGAATGCATAAATATTGTTGTATCACCTAATTTGTATGTGTTGGAAGGGGGGGGTGTATGAATGTTTTAGAATGCATAAATATTGTTGTATTACCTAATTTGTATGTGTTGGGGGGGGGGGGTGTATGAATGTTTTAGAATGCATAAATATTGTTGTATCACATAATTTGTATGGGGGGGGGGGGGAGAGAGGAGTATGTATGAATGTTTTAGAATGCATGAATATTGTTGTATGACCTAATTTGTATGTGTTGGGGGGGGGGGTGTATGAATGTTTTAGAATGCATAAATATTGTTGTATTACCTAATTTGTATGCCGGTGGGGGAGGGGGGAGGGATAACAGGATGTGTGTGTGTGTGTGTGTGATGTATGTATCTTTTAGAATGCATAAATATTATTACTGCTGTATGTACTTTATTTCAAATGAGATTTTTTTCATGTTTCTGTTACTGTGTTAGCCTGTTAGTATGAAACCCAAAGGCTTTTCTCTTGCTGTGGAGCAAAATTTCAACACAAATTTGGGAATGTGTTGTTTAACCATTTAACCATTTCACTTCCAGTAATAGAAACTGTATTTGGGGTTCATGTGACCAGGGAATTTCATTTCATGTGAAATCTTGGCATGCTGTGTAGAGTTAAATAAGGAGAGGTAGTGGCTCATATTCTGTGTGTGAGTGTGAGTGTATGTGTGTGTGCAATTGGGGAGGGGAGGTGTGATCATGAAGAAAATGGCAAATGTCTGTGTATAAGTGGGAAGGGGTAAAGTCGCATCTTTGCTGTACAGTGTAATTTAGATTTTATTTTTATTTTCTGCATTGTTAGGAATAGAAACTTTGGGGTTCATATGGAATAGGAAATTAATGGGGAGGGTGGGCTTCATTACATGTGGGGCTCATAGGAAAAATAATGGGGAGGGTGGACTTTTTGGGGCTCATAGGAAAAATAATGGGGAAGGTGGACTTTTTGGGGCTCATAGGAAATGGGAAATTAATGGGGAGGGGGGACTTTTTGGGGCTGATAGGAAATGGGGAATTAATGGGGAGGGTGGACTTTTTGGGGCTCATAGGAAATAGGAAATTAATGGGGAGGGTGGACTTTTTGGGGCTGATAGGAAATAGGAAATTAATGGGGAGGGTGGACTTTTTGGGGCTCATAGGAAATAGGAAATTAAATGGGGAGGATGGTCTTCATTACATTTGGGGCTCATAGGAAATAGGAAATTAATGGGTAGGGTGGACTTTTTGGGGCTGATAGGAAATAGGAAACTAATGGGGAGGGTGGACTTTTTGGGGCTCATAGGAAATAGGAAATTAAATGGGGAAGATGGTCTTCATTACATTTGGGGCTCATAGGAAATAGGAAATCAAATGGGGAGGGTGGTCTTAATTACATTTGGGGCTGATAGGAAATTAATGGGGAGGGTGGACTTTTTGGGGCTCATATGAAGTAGGAAATTAATGGGGAGGGTGGACTACATTACATTTGGGTTCACATGCAGTAGAAAATTAATGGGAGGGTGGACTTCATTTGGTTGGGGGGGCATATAGCAGAAATATGTGGGTTTTTGTTTGCATAATGATGTGGTATTACATGTACTTAATTTTAGATTTTTTTATTTTTTTTTTCATATTCCTGTTAGCCTGTTACTGTTAGTATGAAACTCAAATGTGTTTTTCTGTTACTGTGGAGTGAAATTGCAATCCATCACTAATTGGGGAATATGTGTTGTTTTCACTTTCCACTTCCAGTAATAGAAACTGTATTTGGGGTTCATGTGACCAGTGAATTTCTTTTCATGTGAAATCTTGGCCATGCTATCTAGAGGTGAATAATGAGAGGCAATGGTTCATATTCTGTGCATTTGGAGTTATATACGTTTGTACTAATATATTTTATGTCAGGGATGGGAATTCTCAGGACAGTTCCTGACTTCTGAATTCTGAAAATCTTTGATTTTCCATATCAAAATTTGTTTGCTATCAAATATATGAGTTGGGCTAAGTGTATATGCATATTGCGGTTGGCAGTGATGCGTTTCACCAGAAGTTCAGGAAATTTTTGTGCCAGTAGTTCCCATCCCCGTCATGTATTATGCAAGATATTTTGTGTTTTGATAATGTTTTGAATGAGTCATATGTGCTGACCTGTCATTATGAAACCTAAATCTCTTGTGCTGCTGCACAGTGAAATTTAGAATAATTTTTTTTTCTTTTGTCAGAAATAGAAATTTTTGGGTTCATATGAAATGGGAGAAAATATATGGGGATGTTGGTTTTCATTTTATGGCTTTATCATAGAATATATAGGTGTAGTTAGTTACTTCTTCTACGTTTCAAATGTGGGGGAGGGGGGGGTATAGCAAATATTTGTGTATAGAGGGGGAGGGGTAATGGGGCTAATGTCTCATTCTTGGTAGGTCTAAAGTCTAAGAAGGAAACAATCATGACTTCACTGAAAAATGTATCACGCTCTTGGTATTCAGACACATTTTTGCTACAAATCAGCCTGTTCATTTGTTAAATAAACAAAAGTTGCAAATGAAAAATAAGTGTTTTCCACTCAGTATTATTGACTGTGTTTGCAGTGTGGTGAAATTTGAGTGTCATGGGTACAACAACACACATTGTGCAGAGTAACAACCAGAGCACTAAACATAAAAACATGAAATGCCCATAGTAAATTGTGTTAGTAACTCGTGTGATTGAAAACAAGTAGTTCTGAGTGTCTGAAAATTATCCTTGGGTTCTCTGTTGGCAATTAAAGTTCACGAAGTAATATCATTTTAACCGTAGTCATTATCAACACAAATGTTATGCCCATTGACCTCTCTCAAATAATCCAGTTGCATAGAAGAACATGTATGTGATGAATATAAAATAATAGCTGTCAAGGACAGGCAAGTAGATGAAACACAGGGAAATAAAGACAGTAAAGGACAATGAAAGGCACAGATGATAGATAGGGGAAATCAAGACCAAGTAAAAAGCAATGGGGATTTCAGACGAAATAATTGGCATGACAGTTCTTTTCACAGTGTCTTTGCCACTCATGACTCGGGACTTTATCAATTTTAAATTATCTGACACTAAAATAAAATTTTTAAGTTGTAAGTCTGTTGCTCATCCAGGCAAAGCAAAGTACTGAAATTATCGGTAGATTTACCTATTATTTTCATACTTTTCGAGCAAAAAACAATCAGGGTGGTTCATTGCAATATTCCCCCTAAAACAAGCATGGTAGGCTCTATTTTCATCAAAGATGCTCTAAATAGGTAGTCCAAACTGCCCGTTAAGGGGCGAAATCCCGTTTGGCAAAATTTTAGGCCAACATTACAAGGCTACTACTGCTGTGTGTTTATGTAAAGCGGCATGCATCCTGCATCAAAGTAAACTAAAGTTCAATTCTTCCTCTATCAAAATATTGACTTTTGTGTGCACCCTTTTAACCGTACTGTAAATTCGATTGTGTTAGGACCCGAACCAGTTTTATTGTCGGGCTGGACTCCATGCCCAAACATTTCACTTGTCCAAAACTGGACTACGTACTAGCTCCCTCCTACGTCCACGTGAGCTCATAAATAAGATGCCAGTTCGAGTGGTCAGTACACATGGGGGCCAACAGCATTATGCTGAGGCCCCCCGAGAGACAAAAGATCTCAACCGGTGGTCAGTACACTCCATCAAAGACGCAGAGACAAGAGCCGACCGCACAGTGAACCCAGACTAGCAACCCGGGCCCGTAGAAGTTCAGAGGCTTGCCACGCTTGCCATCGCCACCCCGCCCCATAAGGCATGAAGCGGTAGCACAGGACCCGGAGAAACTTTGGCTCATGGCTGGCATGTTGGCCACTGCGTTATTAAATGGAATGGCCACTCTGGATGTGCTGTACACCGGCTCAGTGGAGCGAAACTATTGTGTTCTTGCCCCTTCATTTGTTACGTCCTTCATACTTTGATTAGTACATTAGTTTATGTTGCCAGTGTACTAGGAAACTCCTTGTGTGTATGATATAGCCACTTGTAGTTGTTGTTCATTAACCTTAGCGCTATTTTATTCCATACATGTATGCAGTTGGTTATTGCTTAAATTCTATATTATGTTGTTGTTGTTGTTGGATTTAATACTTAATACTATGTATGCCCACCATTGATTGCCTGATTAATGTTGTCATTATATCCTAATCATATTTTTGTCTTTTTCTCTTGTTCCAGCTTATGACTGGTTGGGCTTTTTCTTGGTAGGGCTTTCCTATGCCTTTTTGGTAGTGATACCTTTATGTTAGGCCTTTGGAATAAATAAGATTGCCTGCAGAACCCTGTGTTTGTTAATCCTGTGTATCCTTAAGGGAGTTACTATTGAACCCACACACTAACCACATTAGCCACTCATAGTTCATCCAACAGGATCTCACAACATCAGTTGCATATTATAATCATTGGTATCTTTTGCCACCACGAGTGATGCCACAAAGGCAATTGCATTGTTTTCTTTAATTTTGCTTTGTTTCTATCTGCCCTTTGCAATGATCATAAGTATGATCCAGTTGACGTTCGGCTGTAAGATCTCCCACTCTCTCTCTTTTTCAACAACTGAGAGTCATACATGAAAACAGATGAAGATTTAACTGCAAATGCTATACATATTGAAATTAATGATTCTCAATGCTTTGCTAAACTGGTGATTGATTCACCACCTGCTTTGTATTTGTGAAAAGGTTATTCAGTCACTCATTACTGTAGTCCGCAGCAAAAAAGGCTGGCAGAGAACTTTTTGTTTTCCTTGTCACAAATCCCAGACTGGGAAATGTAATAGTTTATGACAGGACAACAATCACGAACAAACAAGTTAACACTTAACAGAACAATCCATCAGACTCACACATTTATTAGACATAATTATACATATAATAGCGCAATTACATACATTATATTATTGAAATGCACTGCCGTACAACGGCCTTATTCTCACACACACTCTCCCTCGGATCCACAATCCGGTAGTTACTCCTAAAGGCACTTCGGCCTCAGCCTCTCCCCTCAGGGTCTTAATAGTACATTAATAATTCACTGGCACCGCAGTCTCTCAATATCACCTTCCTATTGTCATACACCTTAGCACTCCCCTAGCACCTCGCCAGGGCAATAACACATTATTATTTCCATAGCCATCAACATGGCAACAACATAATATCAGTTCACGAGCCTATCAACATGGCAACAATATAGTATCTCATTCACTCTCATATCTACGTCCCTGTCCGTGGCCTGACTGCCACGACTTTATGTGCCTCTACTGTCCTGCACTGACAGCCTCACTTCTGGCCTATGTGTGGCCTCCGGCCCTATGCTGGCCTATCCCCTGTGCTCATCGAGGTGGCTCTGCGGCCCGTCCCCGACACCTACAAGAATAACATTACATTGGTATAATATCCTACCATTTCTATTCACTCCACCTCTCCTTACAACCCCTGAAACGTACACACACTAGTTCACCTTTCACTCACCACACATCTTACGGTAACACACTTCCATCGGAGTACACACTACTCACTCGCGCTACAAATCCATGAACTCACTTTCATCTATCGCTCGTGGCGCACATTGCTATATCCAATATCAAGGACTTCCACATTCCTCACATATACTTATTTACATCATGGTAATAGACGAATATAATATAATACATCAATCATAATAATCAATCAACGTTCTACATACCAGTCATAACTGGAAAGACTCTCACTAGACTTCTCGACTGCTTCCCCTTTATGTCCGCCCGATGGGCTTTTATTCACAGGTCCGATCCCTAGGACCTTCTAACTTGCAGTGATAGTAATACCGCGCTTTCGCCTCCTTCAGACCCCGCCCCCACTACTACTCACAACAGCACGCTTAACTTGCTGTCTACTGTGAGCCTTTCTTACTCTACACCCGCTCTGTAGCAATCCCCTTAATTGCACTCACTCCACTCGTGACATTCCTTATATCAGTTGTTTAAGAAACAGCATATGAGACATACAAATTAATGTATTATTAATATTTTTACTGTTTGTGTTCAAATTCTCACTCAGGTTGTTTTTTTTTAAACTGCTTTAAATAGGCAGGATAGTCATGCACGGTATTTGATTTCATGGCAGACAATTTGTCTATACGTAAATTTTCACATCATTTCTGCACAGGTTTCATTTGTGCAATCCGCTTTGCATTTTCATCAAAACCTCTCTAAAACCATATATAAATTATTTCGTACGGGGAACATGGAACTTTGTATTTCAAACAGCACTGTCTTTGGCATCAATGGCAATATTTTCTCTCATTGTCTCTGCCTTTGATAGACAATGTTAAATTCCAGTTTTTAAGAATAAATCCATTTACAAATTATTGACAATGACTATACGAGTATGATGGAAATGAAAATAAGGTAAAGGCAATGAGCAATTTGAGCAGAATTGTGATACATACATATTTTAATTCAACACAAAGAATCCTCCAGTTTGGAAGCAATCATAAAACTTAAAGAATATATTACATAACATTTGAAAATGAAAATATCAAAGCTCTCATGAGAATTCTTACTCCTCTAACACTGAAAACATGGCACAAACAATTTATGAACAAACATACAGTATGAAACAATTTATGTTGCTGATTGCGACTCATGTGATTTTCCTCTATGCAAGGTATTATGTATTAAACCCTACAGTTCTTAACATTATGTTAAAAAGTATGTCTTTGTGTCTGTCATTTATTTCATTTCAAAGGATATTATGTATTAAACCCTACAGTTCTTAACATTATGTTAAAAAGTATGTCTTTGTGTCTGTCATTTATTTCATTTCAAAGTTGTTTCCTGTGTGACAATGTTCACATTCTTACATGTACACCACAGAGTCGAGCTCTTTGTTTAGAGAACGTTAGAAACAGAATACTGCAAAGTTGCTCTTATCAGACAAATAAACAACTCTTGTTCAAAAATACCGAATTTGGAGAAGTACTAAACAATATCTAACTCTTATAAGGCTAGCTCATTCAAACCCTGCAATCATTTGTTACTCACATAAAGAATAAGACCCATGCACATCACCTCAGAAAGCTAAGGACTATCAGAGTATCATTAGTATCAAGATAAGTTGTGTTAGGACAATAAATAGGGGGTCTTCGCAAATAAGAGAAGAAATTCTTCATGATGTAAATACTTTATTACCAATACCAAAAAAAAATTATTAAAATCAGATTATGCTCTAATTTAAACAGAGAAAGAATAAACAAAAAGACAAAGCAACTTCCACATGCACATGACATTGACAAGGTAATAAAAATAATGTTCATACTGCTAAGAGATCTTAGCAATATGGCATACTGAGTAAAGCAATACTAAGCGATGCCAAATGCAAATTTCAGAAATGCATAATATGCTATGCTTGCAGAAACACAAACGGTATATTTTGATTTGTGCATTACTTTTGGGAGAAAAAAATGCTGTAAATGACAAACAACTCCTCACATTATGGAATCCTAATTGTAATATATATTGAGAATTAATGCCATGCAAATGGCCACTTTCGCATTCTGAAACCAAGCTCTTTCAAAGGCATTTTGCACCAGCCCAAACAAAACTTCCAGCAAGAAACTGGTTCTGACACAAAGTGCAGATATTTTTGCGAGTTGGTGTAGTGCACACTCTGTCATTATCAAATTCCAAGATTCAGTTGTGACAGCAATGAGATGAAATGCAATTAACATTACTAGAAAATAAAGCATTTCAAACTACATATATGTATGTTAAAACTTTCATGTCACACTGTCATACTGGAATGGCTAGAACAGACCTATTACTAAATTGCATAAAAAAGATAAATGACTATTATTCTATGGACATCAAATATCCATCAGTCAGTGCTGACGACAGGCTGACAGACAATGTTAATTTATTCATATTATTGCAAACAAAAAGTCACATTCTTGCACTTCAAGACCAAAATAGATTTTACAGCACTGCATGCCAAGGAGTTTCCACTTAATCAATATCTTGAATATTGTGACTAGCAGTAGTATTATAACTTTGTAAATAAAATCTGACTATAATACTCAACAATCACTGTCAACTTACAAATACTAAGATATCTGATGCATTTCCAATTCATTGTGCAGCCGGATTTCATTTTCATATGCTGCCTGGGTCACCAGAACTTAATTCTGATGCAGTTAAGAGTTGAAATTGGAGTGCCAGATAGATATTCATTAACAAACTAAGAAATGCAATATGACAGATTATCAAAATACAATGTGCAAAAGAAAAGGAAAATGGAAATAGTCATTTATGTGATAATATCTTCTTTTTCAGTGAGAAAAAGACCCATAAAGAAATCCGCAACATGGCAATATTGTAAACTAACTGCTGGTTAGAAATGAAAAATAGAAAATCAGCAAAGAAAATACACATTATCATCAACTGTAAAATTAGTTGTGAAAATTGCCTTGTTCTCATTACATGTCCACACATTTTGTTATATTAGTACTCAGACTTCATTGTAAAGTACAAAGGTCCAAATATCAAGGAAAATCATGTATTGTGCGATGTGGTTCTTATCTGAAGCACAGTACATAATTTGGATTTAATTTTAAAAAAACATTATTAACAATAAAGAAGAAGAATAAACAAATGTTTCAAAATATAAAAGAATGAAAAATCAATCACAAAATAAAGATAAAATACAGGAGATTTCAGTTAAAACTGATGGCTGTTCATAATCAACATATGTAGTGAAAATAGAATTAATTTGATATTGTTGGGTCATGTGAAAATGTAAACACAGGTCACAAATTTTAAACAGTTGGACTCACTCAGACATCAGAAGTTCTTGTACTACTGTTAACAGTAAAGCTGATTTCATTGCATTCTGAAGCTCTTTCGCACAATGTAACCATGCATCTATCATTCATTATTTCATGAACACTTACACTGATATGGCATGGTTGTGTCCTTTTGTGGAGATCTCCAAAAAAGTTATCTAACCTTAAAATGACCAACTCTATGCAAAATGTATTGCTGGTTGCATATATTTCAACAGAAAGAAAAACAAACAAACAAATGTCATGACTAAAGATGCCCAATTAACCTGAAGCAGTGCGAAATGTTTGTAAAATGATTTGCTGTTTAATATATGCCAACAACAGCAAGAAAAATGTCACAATTAAAGATGCCCAATTAATCTGAAGCAGTGGCTCAATCACTAACAATATAAATCGTGTAGCACTTCCTTTCAGTCATCAACCACCAAGCATCATCAAACTGGTCCCTGAAGATTATCCTCTGACAAATTTTGGTATAGGGGTGGTTGGTGTGTAAGGCTGAAGTAAATGTAGCATGACGGCCTGTGGACAGATTTATAATACAGCATAATGCAACGTGGTTACACAATCTTTTCAACTGTTAATTGAATGTATGTTGTGATTTTACCATGTTTTTGATATCACATTCAAGGGAACATGAACAAAAATATAAAGTTACCATTGACTTTTTGAAGGATCACAGTTCACTAATTAGGTCAAATTACTATTACTAGCTGACCTGGGATAGATAAAGTTTGAAAATTCTTTGCATCAAATCCAGCCATACATCTAGATCTATGTCACATTAACAACGAAACTTCAATTCGATGCAAAAAATACTAATTAGAACTTATTATTACACCCCAATTCTTCACAGAATAAACAGACATGATGAAGCTGATTTTCGATCACCAATGTACAGGGAGAGATTGAAGAATGAATTTCCAATCATACTTTTCAATTTTACTTGATGAAAATGCATCTCTTTTTTCCGTCTCAAAAATCTTGTAACTATAAATTATATTAATAACAGAATTTTGTCCAACATGGATGCGACCACGTAATTTATCGACAAAAATTGAAGCAGTTATATATATGTTTCATAATTTTTGGTCAATACCCACAAAGTTTTGGTTGTTTCAATATTTATCCTCTAGCTCCATTATAGTAGCTAGTCCAAAATGCCCGCCGCGAGTGCCGCGGCAGCGAATTTCAGCTCAAATCGACTGTTTGTGTTGTTCTGTGGTCCGTTTGTTCTAGCATTGCTTGTGTAGTGTTTGGTATGAATTAAAAGAACTGAATCTCCTCTTTCTAATGATGTTTGTTTGAATTCAATGCCCTCTTAATTAGAGATTTGGTGAATCAATCAATAACGTCTTCAAATCGCATTTTTCGCAGAACGGACAGCTGAATTTTGGACCCCATCTCTTTTAACGGGGAAGCGCGTTTTCGCCGTCGAAGCAAATACTCCACATTTGGCACGCTTAGCTGCAGAATTGAATGCACTGTAGTTTCATATAACTTTCCACGGGTTTCATTTTGTTTAAGTGCCGTAAAAGTTGAGATTTCCGTGAAAAAATCGAAAAATCCGTACCTTTTTCTGTAAAAACAATGCAAAAATTACATCAAAAGAAAGCTTTACTTTCCTTTGCTTCGGTTTGAAAATTCGAAATGTCTCTGTGCTGTGGCGCCCGTGCGCGACGCATCTAAATCCCCTAACCAAACATTGTAACGCGAGCCGCAGATCAGTGCATGAGGGAGTGAAGTAGGTCTAGATCTATATTGCTCAAGTCGATAGAACTCTTCTTTCAGAGTATTTAGTTTTTGTGTGGGGTCATTAGTTGATTTTTTAATTATGAATTTTTGAAGATTGCAAAATTGTGGGACGTGATGGAATTTTTATGCTGCTTCAGTGCTTGTTATAATAGATCAAAATGGTTAACGTTTTGCAAGTAATTCAAGTTTTAACACATAGAATGAATGTACCATTGAATTCTTAGCACATACGTGCAATTTTGACAGCTACATGGGTTTGCACTGATTTTATATGATTTTTCGAAGTTCGTCTGAATTTTTGTTTTTATACTACTCATTGTAACTGTCACTTTGTAAAATCGGGTTTTTATTCAGTTTAGACATATTTTCTTGCTCTAAATCAATAGAACTCATCTTTCTGAGCACAGAGATGTATTTGTTTCTTGTGTCACGTTATTGGTTGATTTTTTATGAATATTTGAAGATTGCAAAAATTTCACTTTTTTACCGCTGCTGTAAAAATGTGTGAAATGTGATTGCATGGCACATTTGATGTTATAAACAACACTTTTGTAATTGCCTGAAGTCCCTGAAAAAAATTGAGGTTGTTATCTATGTGCATGACTCTGTGTTTACCAAGTTTGAATGATTAGTGATGATAACTTCTAGAGATATGGCGCCATAAACATGCCCTCTCGTCATGTTGCGCAAAATGGTCATTTTCTCAAAATTTCAGAGTGGCATAACTTCTGTAAATACTAAGCTAGAGCCAAAAGTTTGGTATCAAACTTCTTGGAATTAAAAGTTCTACTCATTTAAACAGTGAAAGAATGGATATTTTGACTTTCAAAATCTATTTTGGACTAGCTAATTATAGTAAGATTTATATTTTCATTTTTGCACTCCTGACTTGTATAAGGGCATTTTAAGTTAACTCTCTTCAAATCTGTGACCCAAACTGCAAGCTCATCCTGTGATCAGAAAAATTATTGGCTTACTAAGCAAAGCATGTACAGTGGACTTCACTTGAGTTGAACTCGCATGAGTTGAACTTCCCTTGAGTTGATCTTTTTTGGTGGAACCAGCACTGTCACATCATATTTTATATTAAAATAAAACGGTTGTGTTGACTTCAACTCAAGCGTCGCGACGCCTGTGTAGACTTTGATTTCCTGTCCCATCTCTTATTCCAATTGTTGAACCCCAAACGGGTGAGTTGATCTCGATTGTCCCACCAATGAAATTGAGTCGACACCTCAACTATCCTTCACTCCCCCGTTGGCGACGCAATAATGTGTACACTACAGCGCGCTGATAGGCTGTAAGGTCTCTCTTTGTTCTCACGCACAGTCACACAGGTAGTGAGTCCACGTGGGTGCTTACGATTACACACGGTGTCGTGGACAATGCCCCTCCCTCTCAGTCCTCCCACGCATATTTCAAAAATACCACCACCCAACACCAAAAGCAAGGGAACGCTGATAGGCTAGTCCCAAGGCCAGAGCAGGTCTAGACGCCTGTGGTCAAGCCAGCGGTGTGATGGTGTTTTGACTGACAGCCCACCACTGGTGGGAATCACAAAGACTAAGCTTTCAGTTTCAAGGGCTCAACCTATACTATCAAAAGGCTTAGCATCGGCATGTGAATTGTTGTTCAACACATTTGCAATTATTATCATCTCATTTTCTCCTAAGATGACTAGGCCTATAATCTAGAGTTGTCTGTCTCTAAGAACCAATCAGAAACAAGCTCTGCAATGACCTTTGCCCCAAATGCCCACGTTGGTTCATTAATACTAATAGTGCTAATCTGGATAAACCATTGTTTAGCACTCGGGGATATCATGCTTCCTTTTGAAGAAAATTACAGCTTTCAGTGTCAGTATCTAAGTCAGATCATTGCTTGAGACTTACAGACAAATGGTTTGTTAGTTAATTCATTATTAACTGTAATAAGGCACAGCAGCGAATGTTTTACCGACCACATAAAAACCACGTGCACAATGGTAGTGTGTAAATCGGCAGGGTCAATGCGACCCAGATAAGATTCCCCCCGTGAGTGAGGCCACTGATCTGGTCAGCGGGCTTGACCAGTAGCGTCAGCTGGAGGTTTTAATACGCACAGATGTTAGAGGGTATCCCAAATTCATGTATTGCACCCTGCCATCTAGTTTATGATTTTATGAGTAATATGAGTGGCAAACCAAGATTAGAAACTGTAGTGCACTGACCGACCATTGCTTTCAGTTTGAATGCGTTTCACCGACCCCCTCCCCCCCTTTAATGTAAAGTTAATATTGGTTACATCCCTTGACATCGGGTCGGCGACGGATGAGTTGAACAACGGATGTGTTGACCTTTTTTTTATCCCCCAGTGACATCAACTCAAGCGTAGTTGACTGTAGTTAGCTCACCATAACAGTCCACATCCTATTCTCAGCTTCTTTCCAAACAAGAGATTCTTGGCCGTAAAAGACATCATCTGTTACTTCCTCTGCTTTGCGAGGCAAGCAATGCAAAAATACCCAATCAGCACCAGCTTCTTTCATCATCTAAAGACATCAAGGTGAAACCAACGGGAAAAAAAAGCTATTAGAAATGTTGCACACTGGACTGGATGAATTTTGTTACTTAAAAAAAAAAAATAGAAGACTGAATTTAAATCAGTTTCAATTATCTGATCTTGACAGAAATTGCAAGTTGATGATTTTCCAAGAATAAACAAGACTAAAGGCATCATTAAACACGAACACTGATTTAAATTGCAAGCTTTTCCAAACAAGTAATCAGATGAAATCAAAACAGGTGCTTAACAATAAAAACACTGAAAAGCACATTTACCATGTTATGTAATGCTATACTAAAAATTTATACAATGAGAACAGTATTTCTCCACACACACAAAAAAAAAATTTAAAAATCCCATAGTAACCAGTATTTACCAGGAAAATTTTCATTGAAAATAGTCCTTTCACGCTCTAATTCACATGAAGTCAATAGCATACAATGATAGTGAAGACATGTGCCAATCCAAACTGCAACACTCAGTTTTCCTGTTATCAAAAATAGTTTGACATGATTCAAATTCCACTTGGAGATCACTTAAAAATACTAGTATTTTTTTTTTCTTGGGACTCAAGTTGACACCTGCAATTTCCCTCTCCTTTCTCAATTCAGTAATTACCTGCCGATTGACCTGGTAACCTGCGAAGTCCTGTAGGCGTTGCTTCTTCTCCTCCTCTTGACCCATACTAATCCAGGTGTCTGTCACAACTACATCTGCTCGATATACTGCCTTGATTGGGTCACTGCCCATGAGGAATGAAGCTCCCGTCTGAATGAAATGAAATGAGAAATTTCCTCAAGAAAACAATGCGATGACTTTACCATCCAAAACAGTGGAAGCTGGCGAGAAAAAAATTAATTAAAAAAGCTGCTAATTTCTGGAAGTTATCACTTCTAAGGTGCCACTTCTATCCTAAATATTATCCCCCCAAACTATGTTTTCCAGTTTTCAAAAATGGAAAGACTAGACACAGAAAGTGGTGTTGTATTAAACAAGTGCAAACCATCATCTGGACAAAAACTGAATATGGTTTAAATAAAATTTTTAAAAATTAAAAAAAAAAAAAAAAGACAACTGAATTTTATTGGGGAAAAATATATGGCCACTTATTGACCATTATCAAAATCATTTTTATCTATTTATTATTCAGTTGTGTGCATGTCAAGTTCTGGACGGGATGAACACTAAATCAAAACAAATTTCTATGACTGGTGTACATGGAACAAAGACTAGTACAAGTCATTTAATGGCGTCCTATTCAAAGACTCTTGATCTGTCCTCAAAAACTATTTAAAGCATGCAGCCTGTCAGATGAACGAAAAACAAAATCTCACCGAAGTACCCCACAATAATATATCAGGACAATCTGTTCAAAGTTTAAGAGCAGATAACTTCAAATGACCCACTGACAGAGGTAATTAAATGAACTACATCATATTTATATGCTTCATATCCCCAATATCTGTGTCAAAGAGAATTTTGGCCTCCAAAATTTGTCCTACATTGGTTTGCAGCTCATTGATATGGATTTAGTTTTCTCTCATAATGGATCACTGAAGATAAACTTTCCTGTTTCATTCATATCTGATGTTTCAAGTAGTTGAATTAATGGAATGGGATAAAAAGCCAAATTATGCTGACCTTCATCAAAACTGACATTTGTTTTGTCAGCAAATATTTTCCTATAATACTTACAGCTCCTGCTATTTTCATTGCTTCATTGGTGATGTCTGGGTCAGGTTCATATCCCTGAAGATTAAATAATAAATTCTTATCACAGATTCAAATTGTATGAGGAGAGAAGGCCGATGACCAAAGTTGTGCATTTCAAAGCTGCTTGCACTTCTATACTAATTTACAGTCATCCTCAAACCTTCCAGATATTTATACAAACTGCAGCCTAGTTTGAGCAATTCATTCCCTGAAACACAGCACTGGTACAAATTTTGTAGCTGCATGACAGTGTTCATATTTATACTGTCCATATTTGATGCAAAAAAGAAACTTCAGAGTGTGTTATCATGTAGTTGCGACGAACTCCTTAGTAATGACTGAGAAAAAAATGACTGTGAGACTTTTCTAATGATACTAGTATTGCTGTATCAGGATCGTTAAATATGACAAATAAACTTATGCAAAAAGCTAGCTACATTTTCCACGGAAAAGCATATTCTCTCATAGCTTTGCTGTGTCTATAGCACAAGACCAAGACATGATGGATTAAAGGCAATATGTACCGCTGGTGTGGCTGCATTGAGATCAATTCCAAGCTTTGCACACCCATACATTAGAGAGTGAAGAATGTTGTTGCCATCGCCAACCCAGGCAATTTTGAGACCTCTAAGATATCCAAAATGTTCCTGTAGAGAAAACATCTGACATCAGGACAAAGTATGGCAAAATACTGTGTTCAACACACCAACTAGAAAATATATCTTACATTCAGTTAGGTCAGCTAACAGCAAATAAATCAGTTAACTTCAATACGTGGATGTTTGTAAAACTGCCAGAAGACTTCATTAACATGATTTCAAAGATCACAGTCAGATAAAGACCATTAATTTCGCACAAAACTGTCTTCACTGCTTGAGCTGTACAGATATTTATGTCCAGTTTGTCTATATGTTTGAGGGATTTCAGTGACAAGCTAAGGTAAACAGAACACTATTTAGTGACAATTTCCACAATGATGACAGTTGCCTTTTAACCTGCAATGTGAGGAAGTCTGCAAGTATCTGCAACGGATGCAACATGTCTGACAGTCCACTAATCACAGGAACACTAGCTTCATTAGCAAGTTCATCCAAGTCCTCTTGACCATACACTCTGGCCAGTATAATGTCTGCCATCCCTGCTAACACCCTGATAGGTATGCATGATCAATTCAGAATCACAAGAGAAAAAGTTACATCTGATAGACTTCTGTTGAATCTAACTCACTGACAATAAAATGAATAACATAAATTTTGACTCATAGTTGAGTTTGCCCAGTTTAATTAATACCCCTTCTTCTTATCATCAAACCTGTCCATCAGGCCAAACACCATTATGCTCAATAATGTCTGCCAATTTAAAAGAGCAAATTTGACTTCTTAGCTGCTTTTTAATGATGGCAAAAAACTTTGATGGCATTTAATCCCATCTTTCTTAATTTGTTTGTAAAAGAAGATCACTAGTTACTGTAGCCCACCCCTCCTCCTGTCAGTTCAAAACTTCAATAAACAGTCATAATTCCCTGAACCTGACATATGTAGATATAAATCATCACAAAAATGTAGAGGCCAACTACCTGGCTGAATCTCTCACAGTTTCATTTACTCCAAGATGAATATCATCTGGTCCAAGGAAAGTTGCATGACCTCCAAGTTTTGCCATTGCTGTGTAAAACAGTATACTTGATTAAAAACAACAAAAACACAGAAGCATACCAGGGCATTTCAATCAGACTGCTGTGTATGCAAATATTTATCCTTCCCCATTTCCCAGTTTAAAATTTTTACCAGACCTCATTTCAAGTTTGACTGAAGCAACTAAAGGAAATCAATAGGTACTTGTCAGCTATTCTGACTGGACAAACCATGTGATTATACTACTGTAAAACTGTGTGTTCCTGATCTAGATGAATTCGGAAAAGATTTAATTCATAAATGTTTCCACTGACTAAATTTTTGTGAGAGAGCAGTGAGTAATTTTTACAAACGTAATTATTGTGCGAGCCAGCATAACTTGGTCTCGTAAACAATTTGTTTTGAACAGTTTTTTTTATAATAGATAGACAGAAGGTGTGGGGAAGGATAGACGGACAGCGTAGGTGTGCATGACTGAGCACTTTTTATATCTCGTGTTTTGAACTAGGTTTAGTAGAGAGGGAAGGGGTGAGTAGGAATTAAATGTTGTTGAGACGTCGGTTGACGTACAGAAAATCCGTGATCCAGAGTAAAAGCTCGGGGTTTTGAACATGTTAAGAATTTATTGCTATAAAATTACATTTTATTGTCTTGAGTGATTCGACCTTTGATGTCGACCCAAGGTCGTTGCTTAGGGCTGTTACTTAAAATAACTCAGTTCGGCAGCTGAGCTAGAAGTGGTTGCACCAATCACAATCCAGGAATTAGACGGTAAGCTGCAGATGCAGTCCAGTATTTAAGGCCATACAGAACTTAGTTCTGGGCCACATGTAGACAATCCATTTACGAGGTGGACGGCGAGCTCTCAGCCAGATGAGAAGTCATAGAGACGCAGCGATTGAGCTGATATGTACAGTGATGGAGCATTGTCAGAAATCTACGCTCCTGAGCCCAAGCCTACTTGTTTGAGCATTAAACCCACAGCACTAATATCAACAGCCCTCACATTGTGAGGGCCGAATGGTGAGCTAAAGATTTTAATTCCATGCTGAATTTACAGCCAGCTACACATGTAGACTGTTGACCAGTACTGCCAGACCACATGCATTTCCCGTGACCACGAGTGAACTACACCAGAGCGCTCCTGGCAGAGACGCTATATAAATATGTTTTAGTATGAAGAGAGATAGAACTTTAAACCTTACAGGATCCGTCGCCCTCGGGCGCGGATTCTTTTGAATGTAAATTTATTGTGACTTAGATAACTTCATATTACATTGCCTTAAGTACTTCATAGTTGCTCCTCAGCTCAGCTGAGCATTTTCAGTTGCTATTGTATTCGTTATCTATTGTATATTTTATCTTTGAATTTGTTAGATATATAAACTTTACAGTCTGTTACTCAAATTGATTTATTTAGTTTTTAGAGTGAAAGTTGTTTAATTGTTGTTGTTTTTTTGTGCTCGTGTGATTGGGAAGCGGACCTCTCGATCTATATTCCCCAAAATCCCGATCCGCGACACTGGAGGGGACACTACACGACATTGTTTAATTTATAGTTTATTTAGATTAGATTATAATATCGTTTTTCTCTTTGATTAACTTTTGTTTCTTTTCAGTTTCAGTGCTCACGTGGTCTGCACGTTGAGCTACTTTAATTACTTCATTGTATTTAGTTTTGTATACTGCTTTCTTTGATTATTTGTTCCACATATTTCCGGCTCTCCCATTGACCCGAGGATCGAGGCCAAGGAGACTTCAACATAACTGAACGAAGAAAGACAAACGTACTGACTGTGGTGTACGCAAGGGCTAAAGGAATCTCCACCAGTTCCTTGAGTTAAGTGATTCCATCCTTAATATTGTCTGCGTTAAGGAGTTGAGTGTTCCTCCTTCTGTTTTACAGGCTGATTTTACTTTTTCTCTGTGTTTAGGAACTCACGGGCGGTGGCGAGGGCGTTCTTACGTTTGCGGGTCCCCCCTGCCAAAGTGGTGGCTTGGTCGCAGACTCTGCCGTCTCGACGACAGATTGTGCGGTCTCGCAACACCAGTGGTTATTGAAACTGTGGGAAGTCGCATTCGCGAGAACGGACTTTGATAGTGTCACAAATCCCAGACTGGGAGATGTAATAAGTATGACAGGACAACAATCACGAACAACAAGTTTAACACTTAACAGAACAACCCATCAGACTCACACATTTATTAAACATAATTATACATATAATAGCGCAATTACATACATTATATTATTGAAATGCACTGCCGTACAACGGCCTTATTCTCACACACACTCTCCCTCGGATCCACAATCCGGCAGTTACTCCTAAAGGCACTTCGGCCTCAGCCTCTCCCCTCAGGGTCTTAATAACACGTTAGTAATTTACTGGCACCGCAGTCTCTCAATATCACCTTCCTATTGTCATACACTTTAGCACTCCCCTAGCACCTCGGCAGGGCAATAACACATTATTATTTCCATAGCCATCAACATGGCAACAACATAATATCAGTTCACTAGCCTATCAACATGGCAACAATATAGTATCTCATTCACTCTCATATCTACGTCCCTGTCCGTGGCCTGACTGCCACGACTTTATGTGCCTCTACTGTCCTGCACTGACAGCCTCGCTTCTGGCCTATGTGCGGCCTCCGGCCCTATGCTGGCCTATCCCCTGTGCTCATCGAGGTGGCTCTGCGGCCCGTCCCCGACACCTACAAGAATAACATTACATTGGTATAATACCCTACCATTTCTATTCACTCCACCTCTCCTTACAACCCATGAAACGTACACACACTAGTTCACCTTTCACTCACCACACATCTTACGGTAACACACCTCCATCGGAGTACACCCTACTCACTCGCGCTACAAATCCATGAACTCACTTTCATCTATCGCTCGTGGCGCACATTGCTATATCCAATATCACGGACTTCCACATTCCTCACATATACTTATTTACATCATGGTAATAGACGAATATAATATAATACATCAATCATAATAATCAATCAACGTTCTACATACCAGTCATAACTGGAAGGACTCTCACTAGTCTTCTCGACTGCTTCCCTTTATGTCCGCCCGATGGGCTTTTATTCACAGGTCCGATCCCTAGGACCTTCTAACTTGCAGTGATAGTAATACCGCGCTTTCGCCTCATTCAGACCCCGCCCCCACTACTCACAACAGCACGCTTAACTTGCTGTCTACTGTGAGCCTTTCTTACTCTACACCCGCTCTGTAGCAATCCCCTTAATTGCACTCACTCCACTCGTGACAGATAGGGATCTGTACACTTTGTTTAGATTGTAGCGTTTCCATCTTCCTCGTTGTTTTAGGAAGACGTCTCTCGTGTCCTCTTCTTAATCCTATCTGTAAATATGTTCAGACTGTAGAGTTTGTTATTGTCCGTCTTTTCTTGTTGGTCTGGCGTCTAGTTTCGTGTTGTTTTTTTTATTACACCTTACGTACATTATAATTATACATTCCTTTGTTTAATATAATGCCTGTGTGAGTCATGTGTCTACATTGACGCATTGATTGAGTTTATCTGGTTATTGTGACGTATAAGGCTGATACGCCAGAGTATATATTTATATATTGGGAATATTGATTCCCCATTCAAGTGCAGTTGTGCACCTGCCTTGAATATCCAGTATATAATTACTGAAGTTATTGTTCTTTAAAGAGAACTACCGGTAATAAAATTACCTTGCAATTGCAATTATACAAGAGCTATAGAAAAAGAGCTAAAAATATTAATCAACGATCTAATATTCGTTGATTCACGTGTAATTATATATTACATCGGCAGTGATAACAGTAAGGACACTGCGATTTCATTGAAGAAGGAACATTGTTTGTATTTTGTCGTCTACTAGGGACGTCGACGCGACGAGTGCAAATTGCCTCAGGGATTAATAATCGCGGAGTTAAATAAGTAAATATTTTTTATCGCGTATCGGATTAACGTAAATACTACAGTGATAACATAGTACACTGTCAGACGGGTTATTGCGTGAATTTATCCGGATACCTGTCCAATAACATTACTAGATCTCCTGTAGAGACCTATTGTGAGTGTAACTAATCATAATGGCCGATTACACTTCCTATATAAATTCAGCGAAGCTGTTAGGCATACCCGAGGACCAGCTGGCTTCTTGGTGCGAGAGTAAACTACAAGAAGACCTAGCTAGAGAAGAGCGGGCCGCAGAAAGAGCCGAGAAGGCCGCGGAACGCGAACGACAAAGAGAAATAGAAGAAAGAGCCGACAAAGTGGCTCATCGAGAGCACGAAATTGCCCTAAAGAAATTAGAGCTGCAAGGAAACCAACCGACCGCGGTTCCAACGAATAATGTTAAAGCAAAACCAAAGCTTCCAATCTATAATGATAAGGTCGACCAGATCGATTCTTATATTCATCGTTTTGAGCTCCACGCGGTAGCCGCCGGATGGGAAAGAACTGAATGGACTTCGTGCCTTGCAAATTTATTAACGGGACGTGCACTTGAAGTATTCCATGGCCTCAACATCGAGGATTCTAAAAATTACGACATCCTTAAAAAGGCTCTTTTAAAGCGTTTTCAACACACCGAGGACGGTTTTCACCAAAGATTCCGGAGTTGTAAGCCAGATCCGTCGGAAAATTTTTCAACGTACGTCGACCGCCTAAAGAACTACTTAGACCGCTGGATTCAGCTGGCTGGTGTCGCTGACGGTAATTTTAAAGGGCTTTATGAGCTCGTTCTGAAGGACCAAATATTTAACGCGTGCCATTCAGAACTAGTCTCCCACATTAAAGAGTGGGCACCTAAGACGTTAGCGGAAATCACGTCCTTAGTAGAACAGTACGCGTCCGCACACCCTAATCGTTCGCTGGCTAAAGCAAAAACTAGCGAACCGTTTTATGCCGGAGTCGGTGGAACTGCGCCAATGGGTACAAGAAATTCTCGACCAGTTCATCGCCAGATGCCGCCTCCGCGTGCATATTCCGAACCGCCGCCCAATAAAGCTCGCGGTTTTCCAAGCCGTGCTGGACCTCCCACTCGGGGACATTTTATTCGCTATTCAGGTCCACCCCGTCGTGACGTTAACGAGGGCTACCATTATCAGAGCCCACCATGTCCACCTCCTTGGGCATATTATAATAATCCATATAATGCACCTCCAATGCAACCCAGACGTAATATATATGACAGCATTAGGTGTTATCGGTGCAATAAACCAGGTCATACTTCAAAATATTGTAGGGTTAAGTTTGAAGCTGCAAATGCTTGCACCGTCATTGTTCCGGCTGCACAGAGTAGCCGTACCGTTGAAATTACGTCGCCCATGACGGGCACCGTTCCGGTTATGTCGGCCCTCCATCAACACAGGTCATTGACCTTATATGAGGGTCATGTTAACGCCATACCCGCGTCTGTCTTACGCGATTCAGGTTGCACCACTATCGGTGTTAGGGAATCACTGGTCAGACCGACCCAGCTGATTGAACAACAGGCAACTTGCATTACTTTCGGGGGCTCCGTCGAGCGATTCCGTCTCGCGGAGATATACATCGACACGCCATTCATTACAGGTGTCGTAACGGCATGCGTATTACCAAATCCGGTTGCCGATCTAATTATTGGTAATTTACCACAGGTTAATGATACACCTGACGGCCAGTTAAAAGTTTGGAACGAAAACGTTGCGTGTGTCACCACACGACAACAGTCAAAACGTCCACCGGATGGTAATTTACAAACCCCTGCGTTTGATTTTAATGTCACGCCTACAGTTTTCTATAAGGAACAACAAAGCGATCCATCACTAAAACCGCTGTTTGCGAAAGTTCAGCCTCAGAACGGAAATGCCTCTCCGTTTATCATTAAAAATGAATTATTATACAGAAATTTCCGAAATAAACGTGAGACCATTGAACAGCTCGTGGTGCCTAAGTCGTTCCGTCGCGACATTCTGCGTCTCGCGCATGATACATCATTTTCAGGCCATCAAGGTTCAGCCAGAACCAAATCACGGATATTGGCTCATTTTTTCTGGCCTGGTGTATACGCGGACGTGAACCGTTTTGTGGCGCGCTGCGATGTATGTCAAAAACGTACACCTAAAGGTAAAGCATCACGCGCACCCCTTCAGGAGATGCCTCCAGTCTCAACACCATTCGAGCGTGTCGCGGTTGACATAGTAGGTCCTCTTAGTAAATCAGACAGAGGCCATCGATTCATCCTTTCGGTAATCGACTACGCGACGCGCTGGCCTGAGGCTATTCCTTTGAGAGACATTACGGCTGACCATGTCGCTGAGGCGCTTGTTACTATTTTCTCGCGAGTCGGATTTCCGACCGAGATTCTTTCAGACAGAGGACCACAATTCACCTCTGATCTATACAAAAAGGTACTAGAATTAGCGGGAATTAAACAGAAATTAACGTCCCCCCATCATCCGCAGTCAAATGGTTGTTGCGAGAGGTGGAATGCGAGCATGAAGTCTATGCTAGCACGCGTATCCGCCGACAAACCTGGAGACTGGGACCGTCAGCTCCCCGCTATACTCTTCGCCTATAGGGAACTCCCGAATGCGTCCACGGGTTTCTCCCCATTTGAGTTATTATACGGACGTAAACCACGTGGCCCGATGGCCATACTTAGTCAATTGTTCGCCGGTTCTGAAACCGACGATTATGATACGCGAAGCGCGTATCAATATGTTGTCGATCTCCGACAACGAATTATTAATGCATGCAAAACCGCTCTGCAATTTGCATGCGCTAGAGCGAGTTCTTCAAAATTTTATCGCGATCAGGGCGCCCAAATGCGCGCCTTGTCAGTCGGAGATCTGACACTTGTTCTTTTGCCGCAAACGCAAAACAAACTCCTTCTAACTTGGAAGGGACCATACAGAGTCCTTAAGAGACTCTCCAGAGTGAATTATTTGATAGATATTCGTGGGCAGAGGAAAATATTTCATATTAATATGCTGAAAAAGTACCTGCCTAGCGATGATCGGCGTAACAACTCCGTTCATGTCGTCCCAATGGCCAACGCGGCTTTAGTTACTGTCGACGACGAGGATCCTTTGAGTATCGACAAATCGTTGCCCATATTACAGGCCACCGAGAGTATAAACGATGTTAATATCAATGATGAGCTTGCGCCGTCGCAGAAACAGGATCTTACACACCTGCTCCAAGAATTTGCCACGGTGTTCACAGATTTGCCGGGTTGTACGTCTTTAGTCCAACATGTAATACGACTTCAGACAGACGTACCGGTGTTTGTTAAACCGTACCCACGCCCGCTGCACGCTCACGAAACGATAATTACAGAAGTACGTGCCATGCTACGGCTAGGCGTGATCGAGCGATCAACAAGTCCGTATTGCTCACCGATTGTCCTGGTCAAGAAGAAAGACGATACCGTGCGTTTTTGTATTGACTATAGAAAGCTCAATGCTATAACCATCTATGATGCGGAACCCATTCCCAATCAGGAGGACTTATTCGCGCGGTTATCCAATGCAAGTATCTTCTCTAAAATAGACTTATCCAAAGGATATTGGCAGATTCCTCTCGAAGAAGGAAGTAAACAATATACAGCTTTTCAAACCCCTTTGGGTTTAATGCAATGGAAATATATGCCTTTTGGACTGGTTACTGCACCAGCCACTTTCGCGCGCATGATGAACATCTTGCTAAATGAATTGCGCTGCGTACTATCATATTTCGATGATATATGTATTTTTCAGGCCGATTGGGCTGGCCACTTAATGGCCCTTCGTGAAGTTTTTGCCGCTCTTCGCCGAGCTGGCCTTACCGCGCGACCCAGTAAAGTGTTCCTGGGATATCAGCATATAAACTTTTTAGGTCATACCATAACCCACGGGGTTCAGACTCCAGACGATCGCAAGATATCCAGTATTTTGAAACTGCAACCCCCTAAAACTAAAAAGCAAGTTCGTAGCTTGTTGGGACTTTTGAATTATTACAGGAAATTTATACCAAACTCTTCCTCTCTCTCAGCCCCGTTATCTGATCTAACGAGGAAAAATGTTCCAAATAGAGTCGTCTGGACGCCTCAGTGCGCTGATGCCCTTCAGACTATTCAGAATTTATTTTCTACTTTCCCCCTGCTTGTTTTACCCGATATACGCCAGACATTCATCGTCCGAACGGATGCATCAGATAAAGGAATAGGCGCCGTGTTACTCCAACAGCATGACGGTTTCTTGCGACCGTGCTTATATGCAAGCCGGAAATTACTTGATCGAGAGACGCGCTATGCGATTGTCGAACGAGAGTGCCTCGCAATTGTTTACGCGGTAGATGCATTTTCTCGATACTTATTAATGTCCGAATTTATAATTGAAACGGATCATCGACCATTACTGTTTCTTAAGTCGAACAGAGCCAAGAATGCTCGACTAACCAGATGGAGCCTTGCGCTCCAGGAATACAAATTTGCTATTCGGGCTATACCGGGGGGGATAATTTACAAGCTGATGTATTGTCCCGTTTGATTTAGTGTTCTAAAATAGTCTGTTAAACATTGAGGTTGAGCATTTTTCACCTTTTTCGGAGACCGTGGATGGTTTCACATTATATTGTCCTACCAATTATGGACATTCTTTCTCAAAATTTCCATGTGATTCCTTTTTCCACTAGCGTCCATCCTGACCATGACCTGAGTTTCAGACAACCTTGACGCCTTTGTCTGCGGGTCAATGAGATGAGAAAATGGCAAACCGAGCGACCAGACCTACTGCTGCCAGGATACCATTACTTTAATTAACTATTGTTCGTTCATGTTCTATGAATGTATTAATTACGCTCAGTGAAGCGATGAGCTAGTTGCTCAATATTTCAGTCTTTACAGTATGTCTGTGTGAGAGAAGTTTATCACTTTAATTCTTAAGTGCTACAATAATTATATATTATCACAGAACGTCGCATATAAATATACATATGCTATTGTCCATCGATAATGCACGTTCTTAGAATTATTTTTTTTTGACTTTCAGTAACGATATATTTTTTACTATATAGCCCTTTCCAAAGTACTATTACATAGCAACGTTAGTAGACAGTTATGTCGTTCAAACCCTAAGTTTTCACTGGGGTGGGGGATGTGTCAAGAATAGATTTAATTCATAAATGTTTCCACTGACTAAATTTTTGTGAGAGAGCAGTGAGTAATTTTTACAAACGTAATTATTGTGCGAGCCAGCATAACTTGGTCTCGTAAACAATTTGTTTTGAACAGTTTTTTTTATAATAGATAGACAGAAGGTGTGGGGAAGGATAGACGGACAGCGTAGGTGTGCATGACTGAGCACTTTTTATATCTCGTGTTTTGAACTAGGTTTAGTAGAGAGGGAAGGGGTGAGTAGGAATTAAATGTTGTTGAGACGTCGGTTGACGTACAGAAAATCCGTGATCCAGAGTAAAAGCTCGGGGTTTTGAACATGTTAAGAATTTATTGCTATAAAATTACATTTTATTGTCTTGAGTGATTCGACCTTTGATGTCGACCCAAGGTCGTTGCTTAGGGCTGTTACTTAAAATAACTCAGTTCGGCAGCTGAGCTAGAAGTGGTTGCACCAATCACAATCCAGGAATTAGACGGTAAGCTGCAGATGCAGTCCAGTATTTAAGGCCATACAGAACTTAGTTCTGGGCCACATGTAGACAATCCATTTACGAGGTGGACGGCGAGCTCTCAGCCAGATGAGAAGTCATAGAGACGCAGCGATTGAGCTGATATGTACAGTGATGGAGCATTGTCAGAAATCTACGCTCCTGAGCCCAAGCCTACTTGTTTGAGCATTAAACCCACAGCACTAATATCAACAGCCCTCACATTGTGAGGGCCGAATGGTGAGCTAAAGATTTTAATTCCATGCTGAATTTACAGCCAGCTACACATGTAGACTGTTGACCAGTACTGCCAGACCACATGCATTTCCCGTGACCACGAGTGAACTACACCAGAGCGCTCCTGGCAGAGACGCTATATAAATATGTTTTAGTATGAAGAGAGATAGAACTTTAAACCTTACAGGATCCGTCGCCCTCGGGCGCGGATTCTTTTGAATGTAAATTTATTGTGACTTAGATAACTTCATATTACATTGCCTTAAGTACTTCATAGTTGCTCCTCAGCTCAGCTGAGCATTTTCAGTTGCTATTGTATTCGTTATCTATTGTATATTTTATCTTTGAATTTGTTAGATATATAAACTTTACAGTCTGTTACTCAAATTGATTTATTTAGTTTTTAGAGTGAAAGTTGTTTAATTGTTTTGTTTTTTTTGAGCTCGTGTGATTGGGAAGCGGACCTCTCGATCTATATTCCCCAAAATCCCGATCCGCGACAACTTATATCAGCTTTCAAGGTATCCACATTTTACACTCATACGTCCATTGATAACTTTTTTCATTTGCTTCTCACTGCATTGCCTGCTTCTTTAGAACAGTGAACAGCTCAAGTTTTAGTGAGATTAAACAAAACAACAGACTGCAAAATAAACATATTTTTTCTTTGCGATGAAAGAAATGTTGATCTGGCAACACAGGCAGCTATAAAGAACCACGATAACATTCTCTTCTCACCTAATTCAGATGAAAGCCTAGTTCGAGTGCTTCTCTTCTGAAAAATCAAGGCTGCTGTTTTGCCTTTGAGTGGTTGAAAGACCTATGATAACAATAAGTGTGGAATTGTCAATGTATGCAAATTTATCCTTTTCAATGGCTTGCTTCTCTGGCTTTTTGAACACGAAAAAAAAAAAAATTCTCAAGTAATATTGTAAATTACTCACAAATCACAGAAACATTAAATTTTCAGGTTTAAAGACTTTAGGTTTGGTATAATAGCAATGTCAATTAGCAATTTAGCCTGCAGACATTTATCATTAGTTCAGGATAAAGGCAACACTGACAAATTAATGTTATTAATGTGTGATAAATCTCATTTTTAGTATTTGCCATGTAGATTGATCAAATTTAATTCTACATCATATCTGCAGAGCTCCACTGTTCTTCTCATGGTTTGACGATAAGATTTAACTGGCAAATATATTGCAGTATTTACTGACTGAACAAAGGTGAGACAGGATGAGAGATGGCTGCATATACAGCTACAATAATGCCTCATTAGCGGCAAAACAAGGAAAGATAATTTTTCAAATTTTGCTGTTCAGTCCAATTTCTTCAAACTTATAATCAAATACTCCCTGCCCTTGACAATGTCAGATCTACCTGCCCTTCATTTTCCACCCATGCTCTAATTAGATGGAACTTGTAACACAGCATTTCAAATTAAGCTGTGCAAAAAAATTGATTTTTTTGCCCAGAATAAATTTTGCTCATGTGGCAGGGAAATGAGGGAAGCAAGTTGCCAAGTAATTTACATTCAATTATCATTTATGAACCTTAATGCTAGGCTACATTTCAACAGGGAACAGGTGGGCCCATGATATTGCATATTGTTCAGCCTGAACAGTTACTTGGGTGAAAACAGGAATGGTGGCTAATGCAAAATCATTCCAACGACTGTTCCACTTCTCACGATTTACTCACTTCTCCATTTTCTTTCATGCGAGTTTTCAGATCTTTTGCGGTCCACAATAGCTGCTTGATATCATCACTCTGGAAGTGTTTCAAGCTGAGAAAGTCTCGCCCAACAAGGTGGCTTCCTTCTCTACATGATAAATGTGGAAATAGAAAAAAACAGAAGAGAGAAGACAAAATTTACATGTGAAACAGCAACAACAGCCAGTGATTACGTTAAGAATTCGGAAATCCAGTCCTGTGACTGGCTATCCCCAACTTTCATTGAATAACCAATGTCAAAATTGTCCCAGAAAAAGTGATACGTGTTTTATCAAACTCACTTGAGAGATTTAGATTTAATCATCTCTTTCAGGCTGAGTTATATCATGCACGATGGTCTCTGCTCGTCCGATTAATTTCTGCAGATTTTCATTGTGAGCTATAATGTGACATTTCAGAGAGGACTTTTACCACTTTCAGAAAGATGAAATCCATCCCTGGAAATGGTAGTTCAAAACCTGTTCGATTTTCTGTCAGTCCAAACGATTTTTTACTGGTACTTGACAGTTAACATAAACTCTGAACAACCACAATAAAAGTTTAAAAAACGAAACAATTTATAACAAGAAACAAAATAAATAAGACCTCCTGCTATCCAACTGTATTATGATTGTGTGGTATTTGTTATAATATTATGACTGATTTGTATGGTCGGACTTTTGTATTTTGAGGTCACAGCTGAGGCAGTCCTGTAAGATTTCAACTGATGAATGTGAATTAAGAGAGTTGGTGTGTGATCTAGATTTTGCTAAGGTCATTCTTGTCCTTCAAAATTATAACAATTTACTCAATGCCTTGATGTTTCGGATCAAATTTAAGTTGCAGTTGTTTGACAACCAGACAGAAAAAAAAAAGATCGCAAAAATATGATTTGGTGATTTTTACATCACTGTGCCGTCAGCTGAAGTTGTGCGCCATACCACCAATGACTTGAGCTACAATTCTAAGTCCTGTACATCAGGCACATATGGTACTACAATTTTTTTTTTATTCCATACAGCTATAGGTTAGGAGTGAATGGGGAGTTCTAAGATATAGTTTGCTGACCTGAAGTCATAAACATCAAAGGTGACCAATTAAAAACAATGGTCATGAAACTCCACAAATACATTATTTTTATAGTGCTTACCCCCTTGCAATTTTCATTTCATTATTAACTTCAGATTCGCCAGGATGTTCTCGGAATTTTGGTAACCTACAATAATTTAAAATGTGTCAAAGCATGTAAATATTTTCAGAATTTTTTTTACAGTTACAGTTATAATTTAATGCAATGAACAGGTAGTAAATTCATACATCCTTTATACAGTACCAATGACAACAGGGAAAAGATCTGAAAAGGGAGTACTCAAAATTAATCCACACTATTTTCACAGTCATGCATTAAAATCCTGAGTGAAGTATAATTTCCTTATTCCTATTTGCAGTGGGTCCATTTTCTGTTTATCCATTTATATATTGTCCGTAAGTCCCTTTGGCTTCAAGGCTGTACTAATACTGATGAGCTATGTTCATGACTGTCTAAATTGTATTGTATCACTGCGACAAAGTGTCATTCCATAATAGTGCTGAGTCAATCGCTACCCAGCTGTGTGTATTCTCATGAAAGCCTAGCACTCATTATTTATAGAATGAAATAACAAAATTGAGCCTAAATCTAAGTGATGATAATGCTCTTCCATTTGTTTGTTTCTGATGTGTGAAGTTGTATTATTCCATGGACAATTTCAAAAGTAATATAAAATGTGCAAATGGATAGCCTGTATGAACTAATGTAGTCTCCACATTTTAACTGATAATCTATTTACCTAAAAATGTGCTACCGTACTCTTGCACTGAATATTGGATTCGTGATTCTTGCATCATCTCCAGAATTCCCTGGGCTGTGATTTAACCAGATAAAAAGCTGGACATTCCTTCGAATTTTCCGAATTCATTTAATAACCTTTCAACAGCAGACAAGAGTGCAATGTACGTGCTGTCAAGAAAACTGCATGAAAACGCATGAATGAAGATTCACGGGCCCTACATGATGACAGATTCTGACCACTATCCCTTACCCGACCGTGCTTGTCCCACGCCCTGGAGGCGTGTCGGTCTGTGTACTGTAATGATGCTGTCCACAAGCTAAAGGAGCATTTCGAGCCGCAGGAAAAACGAAGAACTTCTGCAGATAACCATGCTGAATGACACGTTTCAAGACATGCATCTCTTTCATATCAGTCAAAATATGATTGAAATTTATACTCGCCAAACGTTTCAAACGTGGAAGTTTCCGAACAGCCAGCTTAGAAACAGATGCATGTGGCAACTGCAGTAATTTGACCTTTTAGCCTTGAACTCCAACAGCGGTAACCTCTAACTGTAAACACTGACGACCTCGGGGGTCACACAGACCAGTCCATAAATCTGGAGTATTTCCCGGAAGTTGCACAATCAGCTGAAAACACCGACCTCGCCTTGACATCTAAATTTAGATCTCAGCGACTATCTTTGACCTCAGATAACTGAGGTTATTTTCTATAAATAGAATCATATGCAATGCGGAAGTGTGGTGCAACAGAAGTTCCTTGACCGTAGTATTTAAACGTCTCGCACTGCAATAATGATCTCAGAAAGATGTGACCGCAAGATACCCACGCTCTGTGAGCGCTCTTTTAACTTTCCAAGAATACAACTTGGCCAGCTCTGCCAAGGAGACCCTGAATACCCCAAAAGATAGTTGTTGTTGGGAAAAGATCCCCTAACCGGATTGAACGATGGTAAGTCATTAATACTCAATTAAATAATATCCCCGAAATATATCACTTGTAGATCTAATGAAATTCCCGTGCATTGATCTCCTTCAGCAAGCTACAAATTAACATTCACTTGAAAGGAAAATTTAAGGCATAAAAGAATTTCGAATGGATACCCCAACAGCAGTATAATGGCACTGATGCATGGTGCAAGGGGTATGGTTGCTATGGAAACAGTAGCCTAATTATAATCCAAATTATAATTTTAAGTCCTTAAAGGCCTACCTAGCAGTTTGGTGAAGTGCAACATTTGAACTTAACATTTTGTATTTCTAAATATGATTTTAACAAAAAAATTTTTAACTAGGCCTATCTTTAAAAAAAGCAAGGCGTTATTTACAAGGCATACCTTGAAACTAACTCTAGCATTATTTTCAAGGCATACCTTAACAGCTTCTGATTGGTCAATGAAACATGCCTTGAAAATAACGCTGGCGTTAGTTCCAAGGCATACCTTGAGTCCAATAAACAATACATAGCTACCCCGGCGGCTTTCCCTGATATGTCAATCTGACTACTACCCAGACAAACATCGGCCTACTGCCTCGATGATACAAACTGACTAGACCCTCACGTCGTTACATATCAGTCTGACAATGCACAGTCTAAGGCCCCACGTTTAGAAATACTGAAACAGCTTCTGATTGGTCAATGAAACATGCCTTGAAAATAACGCTGGCGTTAGTTCCAAGGCATGCCTTGAAAATAACCACTTCGTTAAAAAAAAGTCACCCCCCCCCCCCCCCCCAAGAAAAAGATAAGTAAAAAAAAAACAATAAAAATCTATAAATAGGATAGCTGTCTTGTTGTTTGCTACAAACATAAGCCTTTTGCAAAATGCAAAATTTCCCTCATGTGCCATATTCTCAACAGGTGAATCTAAGCGTTGAAAGGCTGCAGCAGGCCATGCGCAGGCGGCACAACATCCGTAACATTGCCGTAATTGCACATGTTGATCATGGCAAAACAACTTTGACTGACTCTTTGTTAGCCCGGGCAGGTGTGATTGCAGCTGCACAAGCAGGAACCAAGAGAGCCACTGACACTTTGAAGGCTGAACAAGAGAAAGGAATCACCATTAAGTCCACGTGAGTGGAAACTTAATTTCGTGACAAAAGTGTCAGTGGCAGTGGGGCAGTTAAAAAAAATACAAGACATCATGACCAAAATTATTTACTGCTAAAGGACATGGAAATTTAACCTACATAATAGTGACTGCTTTGTGACTAGAGTATGAAAAAACTATGATACTAACTGGGTCCACCAGAGTCAATGTTTATCCTTTAATTTGCTGTCTTTTGATCTTTCTTACTGGAAAGTGCTGTTTTCTATCTGACACACAGCCAAGCTCCCCCTGTACCAAAATGTTTGTTCGGAGCAGAATTTTACAATTTGAGTTTGAGAAAGCAATTATTCTTGAATTTTGTCTGGATGCAACTTGCACAATTCCACATTTACTGATTCCCAATTTTTGTACATGATAAATATAATATCTTTTATGAGCTCATTTTGTTTGCCACGTTTTTGCCTTGTTGTCCTTCCTGAGAAGTTTAAGAGCTCAATCCTGCTTGTCATTGAAACAAAAATGTGGTAATTTCCAGTTAAAAATTCTGTGGTTGTTATTTTTACCTTTGGAAAAAAAATGAACTTCCCGACACAAATTTATTTACATATTTACCTGAAAATGCTATTTTGTTTTTCACTTGATTTCTTGGAAAAAGTATTAGATGCTCATAGTTTTCTCTCCATGGTGATTTTCATAATGCTTTCTGATATTACAGAGCCATTTCCTTGTATTATGACCTTGATGCTCAAGGTCTCAAACAATGTGGCTTAGGAGCAGAAGGCAGTGGTTTCCTCATAAATCTTGTGGACAGTCCAGGCCATGTGGACTTTTCACCAGAGGTAACAGCCGCCCTGCGTATTGTGGATGGTGCAATGGTTGTGGTGGACTGTGTTAGTGGTGAGTCACTGTTGCTTTTTAATATTTGCTGCATTTTTTGAGAAATTTGCAAGTTTCTCTCATTTTATCAAATTCAAATTTCAGATAGAAAACACAATGTTCGATGGTAATTTGAATGTTTTAACAATTTATTATCGTTTCAAAATATTATGAACTTGAGTGATGTAGATCCAATAAGTTGGGGATGGGGCGGGGTTGGACAGGGGTTGGGCCAAAAAGGGAAGGTGGGTCTAATGTTCTTTCATTTTGCCAGATACAAAAAAAAAAGGGGGGGGGCGGTCTTCTCAAATCAGTGGTCCAGTTTATTTTTACATCATTAAATTTCATTTTGAGATGTTATGGATTTAAATGATGTACATAATAATATAGTTTGCTCATCAAAGAAAAAAATAGCCTCATCCAAGCTCACTGCAGTGACCCCTCTTCCACAGCAAAAGCTGATGCACTGCGTGCATGTAAGGGTGTACTCCAGAAGAAGCTGAGGAAAATGAAAAATGACTGGCTTGAAGAGCGAGTAAGAGAAACTCAGAAATATGCCGACACAAACAACACTAGAAAGTTCTTTGAGAGCCTCCGAGCTGTGTTTGGACCATCCCGTTCTGGCACTACGCCACTTCTTGCGTCAGATGGTTCAACACGCATTGTTGAATTGAATGCCATAATTCAGCGTTGGGCAGAACATTTCGGAGGTGTGCTAAATCGGCCATCAAATATAAATACTGAGTCCATTGACTGCCTCCCTCAGACTCCTATTAATGCAGCTCTTGCCAAGCCATTCACAGCAAATGAGACCCGAACTGCCACAAATCAGATGTCCTTTAACAAATCACCAGGCGTGGATTCAATTCCTGCTGAGGTGTATGCCTTCGGTGGAGAAAAGCTTATTGAAAGGTTGACCGAGTTGTTCAATCATATGTTGAAAGCAGGGAAGCTGCCACAGGACTTCAAAGATGCTTCAATCATCCATCTGTACAAAAACAAAGGGGACAGCCAAGTCTGTGACAACCATCGGGGAATCTCTCTACTTTCAATTGCTGGCAAAATATTGGCAAGAATGCTTCTGAATCGCCTTCTTGATCACCTCTCGTCAAATGACTTGCTTCCCGAGAGCCAATGTGGCTTTCGTAAAGGGAGGGGAACGGCGGATATGATCTTTGCTGCCAGACAGATTCAGGAAAAATGCATGGAACAAAATAAAGCGCTGTACATCACATTTGTTGACCTCACAAAAGCATTTGACACATTGTGTCGTGAAGAGCTCTGGAAAATCTTGGCGAAGTTTGGGTGTCCACCCGAATTCATCACAATAGTGCGCCAGTTTCATGATGGCATGCAAGCTGCAGTCAAAAGTAACGGCAGTGTTTCAGAGCCCTTTGCTGTCACAAATGGGGTAAAACAGGGTTGTGTCTTAGCTCCAACTCTGTTCAGCATCATGTTCTCTGCAATGCTACAAGAAGCCTTTAGCTCTCCTCCTCAAGGGGTAAGCATGAAGTACCGAACTGATGGCAGTCTATTCAACCTCAGGAGACTTCAGGCAAAAACCAAAACCAAAAGTAGTCAAGTCTGTGACCTACTATTTGCTGATGATTGTGCACTTCTGGCACACGATGAGGATAGCATGCAAAACTGTGTTGATAAGTTCTCTAGTGCCTGTGACAACTTTGGCCTCACAATAAGCACAACGAAGACCGAAGTGCTCCATCAGCCTACTCCAGACGACAAGTACCCTGTGACCCCAAATATCAAAGTCCATGACAGTCTTCTGAAGGTGTCGGAGAACTTCACCTATCTTGGCAGTACACTGTCTTCCACGGCTCGTGTTGATACTGAAATTCCCTCAAGAATCAGCAAAGCCAGCTCTGCATTTGGCAGGCTTTGAAAGAGAGTGTGGGATGTTGCCGGCATTCGCACAGACACTAAGCTGAAAGTGTACAATGCTGTGGTCCTTCCCACCCTACTCTATGGGGCTGAAACCTGGACAGTGTACCAATCGCATGCCAGAAAACTAAATCACTTTCATCTGGCCTGCCTTAGAAAGATCCTAAGGATCAAATGGCAGGATAAAATTCCAGACACTGGGGTCCTCAATCGTGCCAAGGAATTGAGCATCTTCTGCCACCTGAAAAAAATTCAGCTACGTTGGGCAGGACATGTTGTCAGAATGCCCGACTCCAGACTCCCTAAGCAAATCTTCTTCTCTGAGCTCTCCAATGGAACGAGGAATGTTGGGGCCCCAAAGAGACGTTACAAAGACACTCTCAAGCAATCACTGAAGGCCTTTGCCATTGATGTGAGTGAGTGGGAAAAGCTCTCGCTTGATCGTGCAAATTGGAGGGCGGCCCTTACCAGAGGCAGCAAAGCATGGGAAGCTGACAGAGTCCAGCAGGCTATCAAAAAAAGAGAACGGCGCAAGAAAAGGCCCAGTGGTACTGAACCAACGGAGCACTCTTGTCACTTATGTGGAAGGGTCTTCAGGGCAAAAATAAGACTTATCAGTCACATGAGAAGCCATAAGTCATGAAAGAACAGTCTTTCCATTCTGTCCTCTGTGTCCTTTACTTCTCTTTATTGTCCATGTGTTGAAATTCTCAACAATTTCTGTTCTTTATTCCTCTGGTGTTGTTAAGGTCATCATCATACCTGATGGACGAACTATTATTTTAGATGGACTTGCAAACATTACTCGTAGACGCGGTATAATTGTTAATGTAACCACAATGTGCTTTGCCACTGAGAGCAAATACTTGTTCTGTTTTCAAACAGGTGTGAGTGTTCAAACAGAAACTGTTTTACGACAAGCTCTCTGCGAAAGAATCAAGCCAGTCCTCATGATGAACAAGCTGGACAGAGCCGTCTTTGAGAAAGCTTTGACCCCTGAAGAGATCTATTGCACCTTGCGCAATGTTGTAGCAAACGTCAATGCTTTGATTGGAACCTACTCCGAGGAAGAATCACCGATGGGAGATGTAATGGTGAGCCACATTTTCACATAGACTATCCACAACATGCATGAATTTTATACGAGATTTAGTGCATGAAAGCAATATTCTACCTGGAGGGAGAAAACCTCCATGGCATGCAGTTCATTTCGCTTTATTTTTGTTTGTTTCCATTTTCATTATTTTTTTCAATCATTCTTTATCAGCACTTATTTTGTGTATAATCTTATCGCCTTATGAGAAATAGCATTTCACTTTCTATAATAGGGATAATAATGTCAGTAGCTAATTGTGTGTAGGTCAGCCCTATTATCTATTGTGTCATTGAGAAAAGCAACTTAACGGTTTTTTTTTTCAATATCAGATGGATCCATCCATTGGCAATGTTGCCTTTGGTGCAGGACTGCATGGCTGGGGGTTCAATTTGCGCCAGTTTGCCCGCCTCTATGCGGCCAAGTTTGGCATCAAAGAAGAGAAACTGATGAAGAGGCTTTGGGGTGAAAACTTTTACAATCCCTCAACTAAACAATGGAGCAAAGAAAGGACTGAAGGATCTGTCAGGGGATTTAACCAGTTTGTTCTGGAACCCCTCATTAAGGTGAGAATTATGGTCCCTAATATTCATACATCATCATAAGCAATCATTCTAAACCATTTTATTGTTCTCATTTATAAACATTCATTTTCAATTCATGACATACAAAAGTTAAAAGCTAAATGAAGTGTTAACCCTCTGTGTTAATGTCACAGAATTTTCTTTCCCCATGTATATTCTTTTCAAGAGAGAAAACTTCTTTTGTACTCTTGATAGCATAACTGAGATAATTAAGAGTTAATATGTTAATCTGGCAAAGTGTACCTGTCAAATAACCTACTGTAGCAATTACTGGTGAATGGTAACGTAAATGGCAAATAGTAGGTTTGAAAGCAACAAATTGCCGATTCTCAAAATGATTATTTGAAATATAACCCTTTAAATGTATCATAGATCCTGAAAACAGCCACTGACTGTGACAAAGCAAAGACCAGCGAACTGCTTGGAAAACTGGGCTATCATCTGGCTGCCTCTGACCTTGATCTTGAAGGCAAAGAGTTTATGAGAGCAGCCATGAAGACTTGGCTTCCAGCAGCTGATGCTATGTTGGACATGATAGTCATGCATTTGCCTTCTCCAGTGACAGCCCAAACATACAGGACTGAGCTCCTATATGAAGGACCCTTGGATGATGAAGCTGCAGTGGGTAAGATACCATGAAGTAGCAATGGGTAAATGAAAAATAAAAAAATGGAACTACTGAGAATACAAGATCTACCAGTGATATTCAGGGGATTCCCATCAAACAAGTCTTTTAATCCTTAGCATCCTTTCCCTCTGTAGCCATACACACATCTGTATAGGTAGAATGCACATGATGTCACAGAGTGTTTTTGTTTTGTTCTTCCGCCATAAAGATGGCCGGTGGATCAGCTGAATAGTGTAACTGGACTGTAACTTCTAGATATGTTTAAGCGGTTAAAATGCCTGCTAGTTGCATTATTGTTGATTGTTATGACAGGGGTGGAAAGGATGGATCCAAGCTGGTCAGATTCCCCACCATCCGTGTAAACACGGAAAAGGAAGTGAAAGGATTGACCGAATTGACCAAATGTCTCCCATTGAACATGTACATTCTACCAATAAAGAGTGTCCGTTTGTAATATCTATAATACAGGGTGTCCCAGAAGTCACGCACCATCCTGGTTTTAAAAAGACACCTTTATTGATTTCATAAACACCTTTATTGATAATAATCGAAACAAATGCTCAAATTGAGCACCCTTTGCAATAAAACACAACACGCATCAATTCCTGTCATCAAACTGTCTTTCACACTCCTGAGGGTTTCAGGGGTGGTCTTTTGGCTCTCAGTTGTTGTTGCATCCTTCAAATTATCAGTGCTTCCTACCTGGAACAACGGAGTGCCAAAACATCACCTCTGAAACCCACAGGAGTGTGAAAGACAGTTTGATGATGAGAATTGATGTGTGTTTTATTGCAGACGCTGCTCAATTTGAGCATTTGTTTTGATCATTATCAATGAAGGTGTTCATGAAATCAATAAAGGTGTCTCTTTAAAAACCAGGATAGTGCAGGACTTCTGGGACACCCTGTATATGACTGATGTTTGGGGACCGTGGTATTTTCCATAAATAAGGTATTGCTGAACAATGAACACAGTATAGTATTTTCTCTATTTGGCTTTGTAATTAGACAACAATCCCCTAACTATCACCATAATATATATGGACCAGAGCACTGTAACGACACTGAATAGCTTGTGCCAATATTCTTCAAAATTTGTTTCGTAGTGAGCATTTCCTACATGCTACACAGTCATGTTTTGAATATGATAACTTGCGTTGATTTTATGTAAAAATAAATTCATTCATTTCTCTCAGAGTCAGACTGACAATATTTGAGAAGCACTGTGTGATACATCTTTTATGTATTTTTCCCAGCAATGAAGACCTGTGACCCTAATGGACCCGTAATGATGTACATTGCCAAGATGGTCCCTTCATCTGAAAAAGGTCGTTTCTATGCTGTGGGCAGAGTTTTCTCAGGGACTGTTGCCCCAGGGCTGAAAGTGAGAATCATGGGACCTGACTATGACCCAAACATGAAGAAGAAAAGAGATTTGTACATTCAGACTATCCCTAGGTAAAGTGCACATTTTATTTTTTGTCCATACATTTTTTTTTCTTTTAACCTAATGGTGGAATTTGCAAAAGTGATGAGAAAGGATATATTGGAGGATGTGATTTAGGCTTTAGTCCAATTAACCTTTTGAGTTCATAGACTATTCTATATTTTCTATTTGCATCAGTTTGTGGTGTCTCTGTTCCGTCCATTTCATGTTGAATTGCAGTAAGTGTGATCATGTGTTTCTGACAACTGCCTACAGCATTTTCAATAAATTAGATAAAATCATATACTGAAATTTAGCTGCATATCCAGAATTCAAGTGTTCCTTGTAAGAAAAGCCAAGACATTTTAGTCTATAGGCAGTATCGTACAGTAAATCAAAAACTTAACACAGGTACTGTATATATTATATGTCGTGAAATACTTTAGTTCGAATTTAGATTTGGCAGTGTGTCAGTATACATGTACTATTACTAACAATGATTCTGCATGTGGTGCAATTCATGATCGAAATCCAGTTTGCTGTTATAAGTTACTATCTTCTTTGCAGGACAGTGATGATGATGGGAGGTTCTGTCCAGGCTGTGGAGGATGCGGCATGCGGAAATTTGATTGGTCTTGTTGGGATAGACAAGTTCTTGCAGAAAACAGGAACCATTTCTACCTTTGAACATGCCCATAATCTGAAGGTATGCCCACACTGTACTATTAGCTAGTCCAAAATGCCCGCCACGAGTGCCGCGGCAGCGAATTCCAGCTAAAATCGACAGTTTGTGTTGTTCTGTGGTCCGTTTGTTCTAGCATTGCTTGAGTAGTGTTTGGTATGAATTAAAAGAACTGAATCTCCTCTTTCTAATGATGTTTGTTTGAATTCAATGCCTCCTTAATTAGACTTTTGGTGAATCAATCAATAACGTCTTCAAATCGCATTTTTCGCAGAACGGACAGCTGAATTTTGGACCCCATCTCTCTTAACGGGGAAGCGCGTTTTCGCCGTCGAAGCAAATATTCCACATTTGGCACGCTTAGCTGCAGAATTGAATGCACTGTAGTTTCATATAACTTTCCACGGGTTTCATTTTGTGTAAGTGCCGTAAAAGTTGAGATTTCCGTGAAAAAATCGAAAAATCCGTACCTTTTTCTGTAAAAACAATGCGAAAGTTACACCAAAAGAAAGCTTTGCTTTCCTTTGCTTCGGTGTGAAAATTCGAAATGTCTCTGTGCTATGGCGCCCGTGCGCGACGCATCTAAAATCCCTAACCAAACGTTGTAAAGCGAGTCGCAGATCAGTGCATGAGGGAGTGAAGTAGGTCTAGACCTAGATCTAGATCTAGTACAGATCGAAGGACCGGTTGACCGTTTTAATATAATACGTTCCCCCGGCCATGGATTTGATAAGTTGACTGTCTATACTTTCTACTGACAACAAAGTTATGTGTCAGAATGCATATTTAGACCATGTAGGTTAATTCTGATTGCATTGCCACGATCGGGCAAGTTTGAGATCCTAACTAAATCCCGATTCGACTAAGGCCGATGTAGGGCTGTCACTTCAAGATCGTCTGTATAATTGCCTTCTCTCAAATTGTTGACATTTAATGAATTTGTATGGCAAATAGATTGCTCAAGTCGATAGAACTCTTCTTTCAGAGCACATGGATGTATTTAGTTTTTGTGTGGGGTCATTAGTTGATTTTTTAATGAATTTTTGAAGATTGCAAAATTGTGGGACGTGATGGAAGTTTTATGCTGCTTTAGTGCTTGTTATAATAGATCAAAATGGTTAACGTTTTGCAAGTAATTCAAGTTTTAACACATAGAATGAATGTACCATTGAATTCTTAGCACATACGTGCAATTTTGACAGCTACATGGGTTTGCACTGATTTTATATGATTTTTCGAAGTTCGTCTGGATTTTTGTTTTTATACTACTCATTGTAACTGTCACTTTGTAAAATCGGGTTTTATTCAGTTTAGACATATTTTCTTGCTCTAAATCAATAGAACTCATCTTTCTGAGCACAGAGATGTATTTGTTTCTTGTGTCAGGTCATTGGTTGATTTTTTATGAATATTTGAAGATTGCAAAAATTTCACTTTTTTACCTCTGCTGTAAAAATGTGTGAAATGTGATTGCATGGCACATTTGATGTTATAAACAACACTTTTGTAATTGCCTGAAGTCCCTGAAAAAAATTGAGGTTGTTGTCTATGTGCATGACTCTGTGTTTACCAAGTTTGAATGATTAGTGATGATAACTTCTAGAGATATGGCACCATAAACATGCCCTCTCGTCATGTTACGCAAATGGGCTTTCTCAAAATTTCAGAGTGGCATAACTCCTGTAAATACTAAGCTAGAGCCAAAAGTTTGTATCAAACTTCTTGGAATTAAAAGTTCTACTCATTTAAACAGTGAAAGAATGGATATTTTGACTTTCCAAATCTATTTTGGACTAGCTAGTACTATTCTGTTATACTTTTTGGAAACATTCTCAAGAGAAGAGTACATAATCCCAGATGCATAGTAGTTTTACTCTGAGCCTTATGCTATTATTTTATATTATGGCACATAACAAGAAATCTTTCATCTGATTCATCCTGGCGTTTTTAAGTCTTGAATTCTAAAATGGTTTGATATGGATAAAACATTGTTTTGAGTGAACATGACATGCATTTCGACCAGAAGTTTGAAAATTGTTTTGCATTTGCAAAGTAAATGAACCTCATGAATCAAGATACATGTACATGTATTTCTTTTCACCGTGAAAAATTACTGAAGTTTTCCTTCCAAAAAAGAGATTTTAATTATGATAGAGACCTGCATCTATTCATTATCAAATCTTGTCTTTGTCAGCAAATAATTCAGGAATGCTTTTTTACATTTCATTTCCTTCAGGTGCTCAAATTCTCTGTCAGTCCTGTTGTCCGAGTTGCAGTGGACATTGTAAACCCTCAGGATTTGGCAAAACTAGTAGAAGGATTGAGGAGATTGAACAAAGCAGAACCTCTAGTGCAGGTTTGTCATTTCTGCTTTCGTTTTATTTGTGCATATCAAAACAGTTTAAGTGAGACTGGGTGAGATCAGAAATTATTTAACAAAAATTCTGATAAATATAATGTAGTTTGTGTGGCATGACCTCGTTACATCTTCATTTTGCAGTTATTTTCTATTTCTCAGGCATTTGATATGATTGCTTTACCTTAGGCTGTAAATCAGCTGCCACTTATTACTGAGGAAAAATTTACAGTACTGCTCCTATTGCAGAGCACAGTGAATAGGTTTCTTGTATCATGACAGAGGAATACACCTAACAGAGAGAAATATGATCTTTGATGCTGGTTGTAAAAGATAGATAGTGCTAGCAAAATACCTGCAACTATAATGTAACTCATTTTTTTCAAGTAATTACCTGTCACTTTTTTTTTTTGTTACCTGCTATGGCATGATGGCTTTATTGTTCTAATATGCACTTCACACAGGTAACAAATGAAGCAGGCCAGCATATAGTAGCAGGGGCTGGAGAACTCCATCTGGAAATCATCTTGAAAGATTTGGAGGAAACCTATGCAGGAGTACCCATCAGGGTATGTTTGTGCAACCTGGCAAGATCTAATTCTGTACAGTGGAATGGCATTTAAGTCCACTTCATAAGAGAATCACTGATAATCTGACATGATCAGTATACTGATAAAATAAATTAATAAAAATATAGTGTGCAGTTATGCATTTAGTTAGCCTCCTCTCTGGATCAGTTTCTCCACTGTATGAATTCCTGGTGTAGAAACAGCCAAATAAGTCAGTACATCTCATTTTAATAGTAAATGGCCTGAGGTTATTAAATCTCATTTTCAAAACTTTCTAGACAATCATTTATTTCGAGATGTTATAGCATTAACAACAATGAAGTTCATGCAAAGAAACAGGTTGTACAGTTTGTTGGCTTTTAAATCTTCTGTTGTAATTATTTTGATTATTGTTGTCATTATTGTATTGCTCTTTTCATAGTTGATTATTCTGTTATTTCATTTCCAATGTTCAGAGATCAGACCCAGTGGTGAAATACTGTGAGACGGTGAAGAGAGATTCTGATCGTGTCTGCTTAGCTAAGTCCGCCAACAAGTTGAACAGGCTGTACATGGTTGCTTCCCCTTTACCTGATGGACTGAGTGAGGAGATTGAGAAGGTGAGCATTATTGAACGTTGTTTGTTTAGGTTGACTGTCATGCTGACATTCATTTCTTCGCAGCTTTCTTTTTGTAATATAAAACTTTTGGTTGGCCTGGAGTAGTTATTCCTCATTGTGTTTGAATAACAGAAATAATGTTCAGACTTGGCACCTTAAAAGTGAATGTGAAAATTTACCATTTGAAATGGTTTAAAGACAGTCTCATTGTATTAAGGACATAATGAGGGTGGGGCAGGTTTGGGGAAAATATTCCGGTGTAAACATTGAGCCAGAATTTTTAAGGAAAACAATTTTCAGGATGTGGCATTTTTTCCATTTTCCCTGGTCACTATCAGCCCTAATTATGCCTCAGGATAGCAAGTACTTTGTGTCAGTAAAACTAAACTAGATGTCATATTCTCACCTGATGATTTTTCTCTGTAGGGTGAACTGAGCCAGGACATGAAACAGAGGGCTCGCTACCTTGCAGACACCTATGATTTTGACATCAACGCAGCACGCAAGATTTGGTGTTTTGGCCCCAACAACAGTGGTCCCAACCTCATGATTGACTCAACTCATGGTGTCAATACATCTGATGTTAAGGATGCTGTCTGTGCAGGCTTCCAATGGGTTACGGGCGAGGTCAATAGAATGTCTTTGTAAAAATTTATTACTAGAATTCTGTAAGAGGCAATTTATTATCAACTAGTGCTGTAGAAAAGTGATGTTTTACTTAGCTCTTGTGATAATCCTAAGGCATTCATCAAACTTTATCACTGCTGTGGATGTTACAGTGAAAAGTCAGAGCATGTGGAAACGAAAATGGACATACATGTAAATGTGGTTTACGGTAGATTAAAATCAGAGCAGTCTCATCAGTTCAGATCAGTTAAGTTCGTCAAGTAATCTGTTATATTATTCATATAACATTAGTACCTTCTGCATGGCTGCTCAACTTTGTGTTTCTTGGTATGGAAATGTCTTGTAGCCCTTTCTGGATGTGAAAGTAAATGATGAATCAGAACAGCATCAACCTTTCAACACAGTGAAGATTTCATCATGTTGATTTTGAATGTGATTTAATTCCTGCTCTTGGAACAACTTGCATTTAGGTCTTGTATCTTGGTAACATTGTTAAAACGGATAAAGAATTACTCAGCCTGGGGTGCAGTGCTACTGCTTATATTAATATGGTTTTCTGGTTGATTATTTTCCAGGGTGTTTTGTGCAATGAAACAATGAGAGGCATCCGCTTTGATTTGAGAGACGCAATGATTCATTCCGATCCTGCTCACAGAGGTGGTGGTCAGATCATCCCAGCCACCCGCAGGGCTTTGTTTGCTTCAGTACTGACCGCAGAACCAGCTCTTCTTGAACCTGTGTACATGGTTGAGGCTCAGGTATGCATATTGCAAAGTTAGTGTTTACTCGACACTCTTATCAAATTACATAACCATGGTCATTGACTTTACTTACTTTTCCTTATGAAAAGAGGATCAGGGGTGTTATCCCAAGTATATTCTAAACAAAAGCGATAATGCAACTTTTAACATATTTATTCACACCTTTTTCACACTATTAAGGTTGCTGGTAGAAATTGCATAGCTTATCAGGTATTGTACCCCTGGTCTTGAAAGTTCAGTGTGTGATTTAGCTATCTGATTATCTGGTTTTGGATAATGTACAGACAGGCAGTTCATTGTGGTGTAGCAGGAATAGCAAGCATGAAAACATAAGATTATAAAGCTCTTTTTCATAAATTTAACATAAATATTGTCTTTTTCTTCTAGTGTCCAGTGTCAGTAATGGGCAGTGTGATGAGCGTGCTCTCTCGTAGACGAGGGGAGATTGTGGAACAATTGCACCAAATGGGGTCTCCTTTGTGCACTGTGAAGGCCTTTATGCCTGTCAATGAATCTTTTGGTAAGTTGTGTACAAAATCAGTTTCAAGGTCTCATTTTGTCATCAGTACTTGAGAAACTGAAACTTTACAATATTTACATTAAGATTTACGAAGTCCTCCCACGTGAGATTGTGATATGTTTATTTTGACCTCAGAGTACTTCAATTTAGTGACTTTTTCACGTCGGAATGTTTTGCATGATAAAAAGTTTCTTTTCAGTTAAAATTTAACCTTATTTGACAGCGAGTGTGACACAGTTGTACTCAGTGGTGTCTGACAAATAATTTGCTGGGTGTTAAAGTAGTACAGACATTATATATACCTGTACTTCTTGTGTGAAAACTCCAGTATTCAGGAACCTAAAAGCCATTATGGATTATGAAAATGCCAGCCGAGAATTCGAGAAAGCAAAATTGTATTTGTTGGTACTGTGGGACAAGAACACTCATATTTATCATTTTATTTTTCAGTATATCATTTGTAATGTTGTGATTCAATTGTAAATTCACATTCATGTTAGAAACTGTTTTTGTTATTACAGGTTTCTCAGAAGAACTGAAGTCTCAGACAAGTGGCCAGGCTTTCCCTCAGTGCATTTTTGATCATTGGCAGATCATGCCGGGTGACGTCATGTCACCTGGCTCTAAACCCGCAGAAATTGTGGCCACCATCCGACAACGCAAGGGCTTGTCGGCTTCAATTCCAGCACTAGAAAGTGTACTGGACAAGCTGTGATCAACACACTTCACAGCAAGATTTTTGTTATAGCTATATATTTTTATTTTGACATTTATTTTTGGGGGTAGGAAAGAGAACTATGATATTTTTGCTTTCACTTGCTTTTCGATTTTCGCATTTCACTTAAAATGAAAACAAAATCACTGTTACAGTTCAACTTTGGAAATAATCAGAGACATGTCAATGAATTCAGACATGCCACCCTACAAAAACAAAAATCTGAATCGGGCCCCCCAAAAATCTGAATCTGGGGGAAAAATCTGAATAGGTGCCAATGACGATAAAAATTAAATGGTACTAGTTCTAAACCTATACTTTCGTGTTGTTTTTTTTCTTGGTCACAAAGGATTAAGCTGAAAATCATCTTAAAAAACCTACACATTTACAGTTCATTTCAACCATATCTTATTATCCACCCATTGTCTTGTTCTTGGCCAAAACCGAAAAAGAACCCTATCCAGAAACGCACTGTGATAAAGTCACGTTTGATTTGGAGCTTTATTTTTCTTACAGTTATGCCAGATAAGAGCTGCCTTGACTTGTTTGGATTTGAGTGCCAAAATGCACAAATGCCCTGCATAATTTTTGCCTATTCCATGCTGTTGAGTGTTTTCCCACTCCCAATCTTATGTTTTCATTTGGTAATTTGTGCCCATGTAACATCAACCCTCTCCATGTTCATGGCTTGGATTTAAGAAATCTAAGTCTAGACAAGTTAAAAACTGATCCCTCCTTCCGTCACAATCGCCGCCGCATAAATTACTATAGACTTGATACGTCTATCCACAGATTCTGCATCCGTCATAGTCACTTAGGAATGTCCAGCTAAGCTTAAATTTGAAGGAAAAGATATAAATCTAGCTAGGTTTAGAACTGATTCCTCCTTCCATCACGGTCGCATCCAATATAGCACTTAGACTTAAGCAATGGCGAATACATCTATGCACTTAAGTTTCAGAATTGCCGTCATGTGGAATGGTAAAAAAGAATGTAAACAACACATGTAGCAAGTGATCAATCCCTGAACGGTGCAAAAAAAGCGATAAGAAACATTTTCATGAAACAATTGCAATATTCCGATTCGGCGCATTTTGTAAAAGTTATAATCAAAAACTAGAATCCGGAAGAACGAAAGCGGAAAAAAAAAATGCTGATTGCGGAAAGTGACAAAAAATCCGAATACCAGACTTGCTAATCCGTAAATTGGAACCACGCCTGTTTTTCAAGAAAAATCAGAATGGGTGGCATCTCTGTGAATTATGGTAGTGTTACCCTGTTGGTTTTTTTTTGTATTTTTTTCATGTAACAGGAACAGTACAAGAAATAGAACTCTCATTTCTAAGTTTCTGTCACTGATTTTAGCTAGTTTTGCGTAGACTCCTGTGAAAATGAACGGATACTAAAAAATGAAAATAAAAGCTATTCTCATGTCTCAAAACTCTGTGGTTCCTTCCTTTTCTTTGCTTTAAGTTTAAGCACTGGATAGAATAATACTGACAGAGCCCCAGCACCAAAGAAAAGATCATTTCATTATGCTGGATGTGAGTCACCTGAAACAATGCCCCTTCCCACCAATCTAACAAAGTGAAGATCAAAAATCCTTTTTGTCATATATTGCAAATTTTATATTCTTTCCCTAATTTTTTCACAGATGTTGGCAGTGCAAAATACAAAAACAAAAAAAAGAAAATCATAAAGAAAACAGTACACAAACAAACATCCTGCAGTGAAAAATACCTGCACCCAAAGTACCTTGCAGTGAGATTTTAATGTGATGCCGGTAAACATTTGTGTATTACAATCAAAGAAATCAGCTTGTTTCAGCTCGCACACCAATGTTGTGTATATAGCCTGGGGAGTGTCAAGAAAATGAACCTTTATTCTTTGCACCATACGAGAAATGGACACTTCAAAGTGGCTGGATTTCTGCTGCCCAAAGAAAAAAAAAATGACGGAACTGATGATAGCAAGGCCTCTTTCTACTTTATTGTCTAGGATTACAATATAGTCACTTGCGTTGGTTTGCCACACCAGAAACTACTATTTCTGTAGCTGATGCATCTCTCTGCCTCTGATATAAAAGAAGTACACTGTATGTGTGAGACAAGTTCATAAAGACAATAAAGTAGAAAAAGGCCATCCTGTCAGGTACGTTAGTTTTTCCACTGAGCAGCAGATTTGTCAACAAATATATTTGATTACTGCTAGACTCACATATCAAAACTGTGGGCTCTCCCCCCCCAGCAGGGAAATACATGTACATGCATAACAATCAAGTCTTGTATCACACCTTACACTCTCACAACAGTGCATTGCAAAGTGACTTCTCCAGGCATCACAAATAATTAACTTCTTATTAACACTGTCTCACAAACAAAATTCTTTCTCACTAGGCAGAGCCACAACCCAAACACATCTACTCATTAAACAATATTTACCTGGAAAGAATTGTAAATTCAAAAAAAAAATTATTACAAAATGTACTTCATTTTATCCTTCATTACTGCAGTGAAACAAATGCAAAAGCTCTCCTGTCTAGATTCAGTGTAGGGCACTAGGGCATTTTATCCTTGGTGCAAGAAGTGGTTCAGCTCCTTACTTGTGACAATGGAGAGATACATGTAATCACTTCTTGCACTGATGATAATGAAAAAAGAAAAAAATTACAAAAGGCTGAAGAATGACTATTATGCTGGTTCTTACCAACGACTTATGCACCCCAAACCTGGCTAAGTGATATACAGCAGTTTGGAAAAGCTGGCATTTTGCTGGGTATTAACAGATTCACTCATGTGCCCTTTCATCCATATAGCAATTATCAGCAGAATGCAGTTTGAACCGAATGTGTCTCAATACACATTGCAGTTACAAAAATACTTGGGATAACTTCTCTTAATGTGAATACTTACAATGACTATTGTGTGACAGTCTTGCACAAATGCATACAAAAGACATGTAGTTGTGGAATATTTTCACTTGCTTGTTAACTCAAAGAGGAAAATAACTGGCCCTAAGAAATAAGCTATGACCACAGACAATAAAGTCTAACTGCAATTCTATAAACTAAAAATCTATTGCACATTGATGGTCCTGAGAGAATTCCATGTTAAACAAATAAAAGAGGCTATCGTATGTTCAAAGGCTCTCTTTCACTTGATGCAGAATATGGACAAACTTTAATCACCCATCTATTAGGATCCACTCCACTATATCATCTTGTCTATTATATAAATGGTACAGAAAAGTGCAAATGGCAGTGTTGAGCTCAGACTGAACAGTGGCAAAACTTGCCAAATCAGAACTGAACCGTGTCAACTGACAATAAAAAGGAAACATCTACAAACTGCTATAATCCCACATCACAAACAGTGTAGCCCTCAAGAGACAACGTACTTCACAATTTTCACAATACTGTGTCTGTGTATCTAATAACAGACTTGCAGTGATGTCCGCACTGAAAACATCCATGTGTTTCAGCATCAAGCAATTTCAATGGCCATCATTAGTTTTATGACAAAAACTGGCTATTCAATTTTTTACAAGCATTGTTGACGCATTTGAAGTCTGTGGAAGGACAATATTGATGATATACAGGTAGCTCTTCATTAAAATAAAACCTTTCTCAATTTTCGGTACAATGCACACACAAAAGCTGCATGGCTCCTGCAAAAATGTCCATGTAAAATCTTCACTTATGGGGTGTGTTGTCACTGCTCTACGATAATGGCTGACTTTTGCCAAAAGGCAACTGACAATTCATTGTATTCCTGGGCACGAGGGCTATCAGATAAAATTATAGAAAATGAAATGCGCCAGTAGGAAAATACAATAATCCGACAGAATCATAATGGCATAAATCACCAAATGACAGGATAAGAAAGATTTTTATTATCTCAAAAGTGTAAAAAAAAAAATGACTTATGCCATTACCATAGAGCACTGACAATAATTATAACCCAGCACACCATGGAAGCTGAGGGAAGCTTTAGTATTACACAGCTTTCCTGTGACTTATCATGAAAGATGATTCTTCTGTCCACTGAGCACTGTTAAATGTATGAATGTGAAATCAATGTGCAATTATGCAGCAGTTCATTTCATGTGACAGTTGCTGGATATTATAGCAACAAAAATGCTGACTTTAATTTCAGGAAAATGTGGGAGGAACGAAACAACGAGCAGTTCAAATTTATGACCCTCAAAACTATACATCATCACCATTCCCCAAACTTGTAGACAATCAAGAATTTGAAAAGATCTATTTGTATATGTTCAGCTACATTTTAAACTGCACTGTTGGATCTTACTGTTGGATCTTGGTTCTAGAATCCCAAGCTGAAAAATAATCAACAGCAAACTTTAAAAAAGTCATCGTCACTATACCAGTTGTGCTAAAATAAAGCAGTTTTTTTGCTTCTCCGGAAAACTGGTTAAAACCAATTCTCCAGTTCTAAAGAGGTGGCGACATGTGTTATGGGATTAACACATGCAATGAACTGTAAGGAAATCAAATACGTGTGCAAACACTCTTATTAACTGGATATAAAATTTTCTATACTGCACAAACTATTTGTTCATTTTAGACATTCTCAGCTACTCTTGATGTGATCTGTCAGATCGTCAAGCTGTGAAGACAAAACTACTAGAACAAGTTCAAATTTTAACACGTATATTACAATGTTAATTAAGTGAAATGTGTAATATCTGCCATGGTCTATAGTTCTTGTCATACATTAACTACAAATCTTTTTTTTTCCTCCAGTCTTGGTTTTACCACAACACCACTGGCAAGCAAAGCTCCACAAATTTTAATTTTCAGTCCTTGCCCAAAGGGGTTTCATAGCCATTGCTCTCATAGGTCCGCCATGTGCATTACACATTAATTTACATGAGCAACATACTGCAGACTACAACCTACATGGTCTATCCAATCCTGCGCCTACAACTAATTTATAGCCAAACCACTGAAGTTTGTATTTCTTCTGGATGACTGACTAAAGCAATATGTAAAATTTATGGAAAACTACAATAACTAAACAATACAAAAAAATAAATAAACAACAAAACACAACAAAAAAATAATACACAAACAAAAAATAATAATACACAAATAAATAAATAAATAAACGACACTTGAAGAAATGGTTCATGCTGCCACTTGGATGAGATATGAACATTAAATGTGGTTAAGGCCTGTGAATAAATTGTCTGTTTATCAAGTCTTCTCAAAATACATTATGCAGTTTTGTCCATATGAATGCTTTGAAGACACATTTAAGACAGCCAAACTCTCACAGAATGACTGAGACCTACAGGGTCCACCATCCAGAGACCACAGATTCAGAGTAGAACAGTACACTAGCTAGAATCGTTTTTCTCATGAAGCTGCCATTTACTAAAGAAAAAAAAAACAGTTTGAGACCTTTAGTTACATTTCAGCTTGAGCAACATATGCTGTCGAACAAATTTCAGACACACATTCTCCAATGTCATAAGCTCAACACTGACAGAGTATACCGATGAATGGGATGAAACCTCACACAAACAGAGAAATAAGATGAGCAATCGTTTACTCAGTTTGATACTATTGGTATCAAGTAAGCTTGAGCCATACATACTATCAAACACACTTACATTCTCCTGTACCTCAATCTCAACACCGACAGAGCATACAATAAATGCATTAATGGGATGAAGCCTCACACAGAGATACACCATGACCAATGATCCACTCCAGCAGTTACTCATCTCCACTGACCAAACTAGTGCACAAGTATAAACATTCATTACAACTTTGAATTGAATAGCAAGGTGCGGGTGCAAAATAAAAAATAAATACACGTACCAGAAAATATAAAGCCATGGAGATGTTATGAAACCTGAAGTGTAAGTTGACTGGCTGTACACCTCCCACAATCATTCTTCAAAATAAAAAAATACACACCAACAGCAATGAGTGAAGGAAGACAACAAAAGTTTTGAGGCAACAAGAAACAGAATTCAACTTTAATTTTATCTGCAAAATCTATATTAAAATATTCAATTGTTTTATGTAACTAAATTTTAGCAATCATTCTGCGGCACTAAACATTTCTTACGTTACCATACAACACAATTTAAAAGCCACATCAATTTACGCTGCATCCTTTCAAATGTCTTCGCTTTCATTGAAACACTATTTAGCCTAGGTTATATAAACCGGTGCATATTTAAATATTTTATAACAGCATTACAGTAATCCATCTTTACAAGCCTTTGTATCCTATTTGGGCAGGGGGTACAGAAATTCACATTTTGTTCACCTTAGAATAATTAAATGTGAAACAGTTACATGAGTGTAGGATCAGTTTTGTTGGTCTGATGGAAGTAGCTAAAGTTAATTAAACAGAACATAAATAATAGTCGCGTGAAATGTGCATCACTTCAAGTGCACAGTTTTGTCATTTCATGATGAAATATGAATATTTTGCACAACCAGTATGTTGTTCCCCAAAATATTACTATTAGAAATATTCACCTTAAAAAATTTCTGTTTGTATTACTAGATGGGCTCAAAGGTTAATTTATAAAACTCTCAGTTCCTCTCCTTAGCACAAAGTAGAATCACCCAATTTCATGATGGGACACATACGTGGATTTTGCAGTGTCTTTTTCTCATCATTATTCAAATGTTAAGGGAAGGAAAAGCTTGTATAGGATAACTAATCTAATGCTACTTTCTCATGCACCTAATGTCTGCAGCCCCATATGCAGAGACAAGAATCAGCTCAGTTTTGAAATGTCATAACTGATAATAAACAACATGATTCACTGTCAAACCACAATAAAATAAAGGCAGGACACAAATAAAATAGTTTCAGCAGCAGCAAGAAACGTAGAGAGGGGAAAAAAGGATATCACAGTGCTCTTGAGGAAATGAAACCAAATGTGATGAGAGACAGACGAGCAAATGATACTTAGTTAATATATAACTAGTGGTGAGATAGTAAGAAACTAGAAGTGACAGCCTGCTACATTATATCACCACGGCAATCCAGGCTCTACAGTACTGCTCCAAGTCATTCTGTGGTACATGAAGTTTTGAGATTCAAGCATTAACAATAAAACAAACAAATCTTGACTTAAATCAAACAGGCCCAGAAGATTTCACACCTGCTACATTATATACACACACTCAGCTTATCAGCACAATCATACTACAGACCACACAGAACTATTGGAAAGTTTTTCCTGAAAGGAAGGAATCATGAACATTTCTGACTGGATTGCTTTTCACATTTGGCAGCCGTGACAGTTTTAGCAAAGGAACTGAAAATTTCCATGAAATGTCCCATGTCTGTCTGTACCAAAAATAGTGTACAGATCATTGTTTGGCTGGCGTTTAATAAAACAGTCAGTATAGTTTGGCCAAACTGGAACAAAATGTAATGCTGTTCTGGTGGCTGTATTGAAAAAGAGCACAATGTCCAATTTCCTACTTCCAATTTTCATGCTTTAGTTTCTGTGAGACTTACACATGTAAAATAGAATACGTTTTGTTTAATGCCCAGTTTTCATTTCTGGTTGATTGAAAAGAAAATCTTCTGTCACACAACTCTGGAAAGAGAAGTACACACACAATCCATTTGACCAAACGACACCCTGTGCTTAGATGTAAATACTGGCTGTGACAGTGCATTATGCTTTTTTACCACATGGCCGAAAAAGTTGGCATTATCTGAAGCCCCTAGCTGGACAAAGGATACTGGTGCCAAACATACTTTTACTGGTGAGTTCAGCGAGTTGAAAAAAATTATTCACTTAAATTTCTCATATATAACTGACTGAAAATGCTGTCGCAGAAACTGGAATCAAATTATTTGTAAGGTTTGTGTACATAATTATGTGTTCTTAAATCATCAATCTGTAACAATTTGGTTCAATCTGGAAATCAATTCACACAACAACAAAGCCACTCAAAAGCTCACCAGTCTTCAATATTCATTTAAAGAGAAAATATCCATATCTTTTTTACCTACACACATTCTCAAATAAAAGAAATGCTTTTACCTAAGAGGTGATGGACTAGCCCAAGGCAAAAATGATGGCAATAAAAAGGGCACTGAATCCAAACCAAGGGCTTACAGATCATTTTCACAGTAACCATTCTGCAAAATGATCTCTCACTGACACTTAACCTGAACTAACTCACATGAAATCCCAAATCCAAATATTCAATATCTTTCAAATCCACTGAAAAATGACCAGACTCAGAAACCGACACCACACAGCCCATCACAGACCACTCTATTAATGCATAAAATCTTACAGTGATGCATTCTGAATAGCAGGGCAACATGCATAGAAGACAACAAGGGAAATGCAAAAATACACTTTAGGCATAATACTCTAACATTCATTTTATATCCTGTTTGCCCTCCCAATTGTAAACATGACAGAGACTGATAAAGATTGGGATAATTGTGCAGAAATATACAAAAGAATGTCTCACTCTTCATCCGAGTATCTGAAATAAAGTTTTGCCAGTGTTTAAGTAAAATTTGATCAACACACGCTGACCTTTTATAATCAAGTGAGATTTCTGAGAGGGTGCGACAGAGGTAATTGCAATAAAATGAAAATATAAAAAAACAAAGCCTAATTTATTTAAAACATGAGAAACATACAACTTTACAAGGGCATCCAGGCATGCAAGATCAGACATGTTACTCTCCATTGTAACGCACTTTCCTGATTATCTGCAAAATGCATACAATTGTGCGCCCTTTCACTGTATAACCTCAATTACTATCAATGACTGTCCAATCCCAAATGCATTTTTGAATGCTTTTCAACCTAGACAAACAAACAACAAATCTTGATTTTTTGTTCAAGAAAAGACTGTTCAACTGTTCTTTATGTCTGTTCAAAATGGACCCAACTTTACACAACGCTCTCCTCTTCTCTTCACCAGAAAGGTAAAGAGCACTTTCAGGAATGGAGTGATAGTTCAGTAATAAGCGCAAGAACCAAAAATATATACTTTCTGAATTAGAAAAGATTAAAGTGAAGATTACAAAACATTTCTGACTGCTTCTGCTTAACTTCTCTTGCAGTTATATTTATAGGGAAACAAAATTCATCTGTTCTACCACTGTCATATAACTAACTATCCACAGCACACAAACCTTTCGGCATTCTCTTAACACTGTAGCAACTACTCTCTTTAAGCAAAAGTTCAAAGAAAACAAAATGACCCTGCCAAACTGGACCTGCGGCTGTGCAAATTGACCGCTGAGCACACCAAAATATGAATAAAACCACTGTGTAAACAAGAAACTTTAACAGACACATGCGAAAATGCCAAATTGGCTCGGTCGCCACAGGAACTGCACAGCTGTTCTTTGCAGTCACACTATCACAACCAGGGATAAAGATCCTCTGTTAAATACAATAATATTACAGTTTTTAACTTTTGAGCATAATAAGCAAAATCCTTTACAAGTTCTGGCTAAATCTGTTCACCTGATATGTGCTTTTATCAAATATTCTCTTTGTAAAGCACCAAAATGCTGCAGATATTACATCCAACATTAAAAGGCCTTTATTATTCCAATAGATAAGTGTACCTGTTAGGAGCACCAGAGTCAACAAGTAATACTCTTCTATAAAATCAAATATTACAAAATTCACCCTTCTTCTCTTGCCACTTGTGCAACTGAAATCTGCGCACCTGTGTACCAGCTTAATTAATGCCCTACACCTGTCATTTCTTGAATATCAAAATATTGACTGAGATCACCACAAGCTTGAACGATCACCATATAGTGCTGCTATGCTGAGTGAGGCACAAATAGTTCTATCTCCACTCACACACAATCTCAAGTCCCTTTCAGGATGTGTTAAACTACTTCCTATGTTATCTCACACAGAGAAATCCTCTCACATTAGTAAAGAACACATCAAAGTTTGCCCTGAAGGTAATCTTGTTCTGTCTTGTGATGGAAAGCTGCAGAGATGGAGGAGTGAGTTCATTGAAAGCTTGGAGTAATCTTTGTTTGTATTCTTCTGGCTGGACTTGGATCAGTTCATTTACCAAATCCCTGTACAAATCCTGAAAATAAAATGTGGCAGAGCTCATCAGTTAATTGTGAAATGTATGGAAAATCAGTGGCGGATCTACTATGAAACCAATGAAGCTTAAGTTTCAGGGCCACTAATCCCGGAGTGGCCCTGAAGAAACTCTTTAATTTTGGGTGCTGCCCTACTGTTGCTGGCTGCAAAGGAGCTCCCTAACAGTTCAAGCTTCAGGTGTCCCAAAAATGTAGGACCCCCCACTGTGGAAAATTTCAACATACATAATGTTTTTTTAACACAGGGTCAGCTTATCTGTTTCAGGGATCCTCCCGCCGCCATCCTATGTTTAGTTCACAACAAGATAACAAGCAGTCGCTTGTTTTTCCGCCATCGTTACTCATAGATATCAGAATCAGGCATTATAAAGGATACAGCATAAAAATTACAACATCCCTACCACTGTTCACTGATGTTTGTCAGTTTTAACATATTGTTTTTGAATTGTTGCTTCACAATAAAGATTAAAGCTGAGATTTCACAATGACTGAAACCAGGGCCGTCTTATCATTATGGGCCCCTAGGCAAAGCAATGGGCTGCGGCCTGCTCAGACGCCACTACTTATAAATTTGTAACTGCCCAATATGCGTTAAGACGGCTCTGACTGAAACTAAAGACTAATGTTATTCAGAAATGACAATACACATGTAATCATACATTCGATCAGAATGTCTTTTTGTTCTTATTTCTATCATTATTAGCTTTACAAAAAGCACAAACCTGATTGCAACAAATTAAACAAAACAAAGTAGTGCTTCCAACTTCTTGTAGTGACAGGTCAAAGTTTTCCAGCACAAGCATACGGAAAATGACCTGTGGATACGAGAATGACATTATATCACATGTGAGTGAGGATCAGACTCCAAAAGTATTAATTATGAAATCTGGCTACTACAAACTCTTTCATCTCATTACCTTCTAACCACTAGGGTGATCAAAAGAACAACTTGTGAGGATCTGAAAATCTGCAAATCTTCAATGGGTGTATGAGATTTGTGAAATTCCCATACTGTGATATGTAACTTCAGTTTATTACATAATTAATCCCAACATTGCATGACAATACATTTATAATAGAAGAAGATAAGAAATTGCGATACATGTTTATGTAATGATGTCAAAGATGTGTGTACCATATATTTGCTCTTAAAGGTCTGTCACCTTTGTGTAAGAAAATTTCTCTCATTGGATAATAAAGTAATTCTTATCTTAACCCTTTCGTGTTTAACCCAGCCTTAAAATATGGCCTTCAATTTGTTCAACCCGGTTAGATCCGGCTTTGTCTATGATGCCGCCATGTATTCAATCTGGCTGTACCCCCCCCCCCCCCCCCCCCCCGTTTTGTATACAATTTTGAAAGGAAGAACAGTGCGTGAAGAGCTATAAATAGTAAATGACATCTCCAGGTAATCTTCAGATGCCCACTGACCCGGTTTCAATGATAAGGCATGAGTTAGGCCTGCAAGTAATGTATTGTATTACAAATGGTCATCCAACAGGACTGTTCCTTCCTCTAAGCCTACATCCTGTATTGGTCAGCACATGCTTGTAGTACATAGTACATGTATGCATGTACTAACATGGTGCCTTTGTGTGGATAGTGTTGTAAGCTTGGACAACAAGCGGGATGGGATGCGATAGTGTGTAATACGTGTATCGTCCATCTGTCTCAGTGGTAGTGTCACACATCTCCGTTCAGAATTTCACGTTCACAAAACCAACAAGCAGATTTTGGCATTCCGATGTAAATAGGTTCATCTTTTAGTTCATTCATTTCTCAATAAATATGTCAAAATTCATTATCATAGATGCGACGCAGGGGTTACAGTTTCCATTTCAGTGAAAGGCACGTAGCAACGGCTGCCATAGGGCTAAAAAATGTAAACAAATCAGGGCAGCCACATAGCCAGAAAGTTAGCCATTAGAACGCTTCACAAGTTGCCAGAATAGAAACACAAAAGGATTAATACATTTATAGTAAACTTTACTGGACATGAAGCCAGACTTTCAAAAATTACTTTAAAAATTCATTGTACCTCCAGCCAACAAGACAGAAGAAACAAAGAAACTGCCTGTCAAGTAACATCACAATCATAGTAAATTAAAATCTTTTAAGAAACTCTCACCTTTAAGAAGTGACCCAACGTCACCTTTAAATGCTGAGTGGTCTGAGGATTCTGAAATGTATAAGTTGCAATAGCTAGAAGGGAATCAAAGAGCATTCTCATCACATCTGTGCCAGAACTGTTACTGGAGTTAAGGTCGTTTCAGATTCAGAGAAAAATGAATGACTATGAAAATGACACTGCTCCAAATTCAGAGATAGCCAGTGTCACTGTTAATCATTCTCCCCTGAATTCATTTTTTCACATTCTGCCTCAACACAGGGTCGAGAATTGGAATCAGCAATTCAAAAAATAAAAAATATAAAAATCTACACACAGCATACACTGTCCTTTCATTCTGTCCATCCAGCCTGATTCAACATTTTTGAAGAGAAAGTGCTTATTGTGCAGAATGATGGAAAAATAAGTATTTTAAATTAATTCTCATGATATTGGATAAGTGAAGAACAATATTCATATGGATACTCCCATCAATTTCAAATGAGTGGAAATTACATTTGAAAAATGAAATTTGGCATTCATAGGCTGATTTGAGATGGATCTGAAAAGGGAAAAAAAAAAAAACTCTCCTGATGAGAGGAATGGGTGGTCTGCCCAAGATCAAGTAACTACATGTACTATTCTGACATTTTCCTTAGAAGAAAAATTATTACTGAGGTCAGTATTCTATTTTGTATTCATACCACATCCTTAATATTTTAACTGCATCTTGCAAAAACTAGTGATCGGTACTTTTCTAGAGAGTACCCTAAATGTTAGTAGTTTCCAACTTGCAAATCATGAGCCGAAGTTTGTTAAGATCGAAGAATAAAAACCAAATGAGAGAACACAAAACAAGAAATTTGTACCCCAAAAAACTGAAGCTTAAATTTGCTTCCAACAATGAAAAACCTGCAACAGAACTGAACTGAGACCATACAAACGAACTGTGTTGGGAACAAAAGAAAATCAGTGGGAAAATTTCATAGAATTTACCCCTGGTGAAGCTGCTTCCTTTGTGATTAAATGCTCTGTATATTGAGCAAGGGACCCTACACTGCCAAAACACATGGAAGCTGTGTGCGGGGTGAACCTTACATACAGTTCAGGAATTATCTCTGGATAAACTTGCACGAAACTTTAGCATAAAAAACATGACATAGTTACTCACATAATGCAAACATCGCAATGAAATAAGTTTATCTTTCTGTGATCCACATACATGAACACCAACAGAAAAGTTTTCTCCATCCAATCTTCCATTGGCACCACAAAAAATAAATTTCAAACAGCAAAAACGAGTATATCTAAGTGTGAATCTATGGCCTCGGCCTAAGCCTAAACAAACAAAAAATAAATCAGCCCACCATTTGGAACAGAAAATGATGAAAAGCATGATGAAAAAGGATACGAGTTAAAGCCCAGCTCAATGGAAGCCATGATGCTGTTAAAGAGCTGCAGCGGTAGCTGGCAAAACTTTTCTGCATGCAGATCTGACAGGAAGGAGATTAGACGAAAGTAACAGCTGCACAAAACTGGAAACTGTGAATGAAAAGAAACAAAATTATATCATATTAATAAGTTTTAGATTTTGAAGTAAGTGGTATACACAGACTCTACTGCTTCTAGAGAGATTGAGCAGATCTGATTTCAAACACAGTGGCTTGGCCTCTTGAAGCATGCTGCACAAAAGCTTTCAGGTTTTTTAAACAGTTCAAAAGAGGAAATAATAATGACAAACATCTAACCAATTCTTAACAGTTCATATTACAAAGCACCTCAATTGTATTGAGGAAAACTTCTTATTTTCATCTCTGCAATTTTCTTTCCTCTCTTCATCCACAAGAAATAAGCGAACATATCCCAGGGTTGCCAGCATCTACCAGAGGTGCCAAATGAGGACCACTTTTCGGGGATGCCCAAATGAGGGCCGAAACCCATTTGTAGCGGGCTGCGAGCTCCCTCCTCCCCCATAATGTTACATGGTCAATACAAGTAACCTGCATGAAAATGAGCCATAATTCTGCAAAATGACAATTGCATATTACACCAGTGTACCTAAATCTGCACCTTCTTGGCTGTGTTCATTACTCTAGGTTGTGAAAATTTTGATTTAATGCATACACTCAGGTAAAATACGTTTGAACACTGTTGTTATATGTATAAACAAAGTAGGCTATTATTTTTATACCCTAGATAAAGCTGCCAGTGTTACATACAGATGTATCTTCTGGAAGATAGGATGGGCTGTGAAAAATTACCAATCATACTTCTTTGTTTGTTGCTCTTTACATTGACCCATGTTAACAGAGTCAAAATTGGGCAACTGTGGTTTTTATGATATTCCATGTTAACAGAGTTTACATAGATCTACATGGCATTAAGGGATACACAAGGCAAAAACAGACTTAAATTCTTAGTTACAGGACTGTTAGATTGTAGATGTATTCTTTCAATGAACTGGTCGTGCAATATATTAATAAATGTGTATAGTGAAAGTTATGTCTACTCTGTTGCTCTACTTGTAAATATCCACATGTTGATTTGATGACAAAGTTTTCAAAATCCTAAGTCATCGCAAGACTGAAAGCTCATGTGTTTATCATGTCACATACCCGCATAGCAAGACTGAAGCAGCAGCTGAAACTGGGGTTGCAAAGAGCCCCGAAGTAGCAACCGCCATTTCCTTCACAATATAAACTCGGTTGAATTTGCCACAGGTGATTTCGAATTATTTCTTATGTGTATTTCTTCGTGGGCCAAAACACTAGAAATGTCTCAGTTCAAAACGGGAAATTCCCTGTTGATTAGATGTGCCCACAGATCTAATTCACTTTGCACGGAACTCGCTGTATTTCTTGGATATTTTGAAAAACTGTTGTTCCTGTCCTATGCAGACTAATGTCTGCACTTTCAGTTCATCATTTTGTATTCTCACGCACGAAAAATGACAATAACATAGCTATCTCAGCGTGGAAATGAGCGACCGAACAACAAACATGGTTGACTGTTCAGTGGAATCGGCTGTCATAGTGACGTAATGAAGCCAGTGCCGTAATGAGGGAGGACAACTATTTGTGAATTTCGGCCACTGAAGAGGTATACAGCAGTTAGAAGTTTATGACCTTCGACCTCTGCTCTCTGTAATGCATTGCGATTGGGCCTAGTGCTAGTTCAGGAAAGCGGTGATCAATGAAGTGGCTAGATCTTGTTCAATGACCGAAGCGGCGACAACTTTTTCTAGTCAAGCTAGCGAAAATGTCAGGAACTCCAGGCTATTCCAATAACTCGGGGCACTGGCTCTAAATCCGGGCTCAAAGTTGGAATTCCAGACGAACTCCAGGCATGCTGGCAACCCTGATATTCTAAATTTATTCAAACAGCCCCACCTTTAACATTTCCGCACTCATAAGTGGCACAATTAACTCCAGGCCATAAATAACAACAGTTGCACCATCAATCGCTGTATTGTCACCGTTCTGCTGTAACTCCTCTGAGGAAACAAATCAAATCTATATGAGCGCCAAGTGAATTATAAAAATAGTCTCATTGTTGGTTTCCGGTACATAGTATCTTCATTGACAAAATAAGCTGTATTTTTACTTAGGATTTAAAATAAAATCTATTCATTGCATATGTACTGTAACTGAACCTCACAATTTCACAGTGAGCTTTACCAGGTTTAACCCAAACTGCAGAAAAAAAATTATTAATATCTTGGCTGAACTCGTACAAATTTGTACTGATGTGGCAAAGTCTATAAAAGGTCACCAAACTCTCAAAATAAAACGGTGAAGAACAATCAATATCAAACCCACCTTTATTGAAATCTAGAATATCTTTGGACATGAGATTGGTCAGCATTTCCATAATAAGAATGATGTCTTTGAACTTTGTCTCCTGTTCATCTTCAGCACTAATGCACTGACGACCTGGAAGACAAAACTTCTATCATAAAAGCTGACAGCAAGTTGGTCAGACAAATTCAAGCCAATTCTAATGCTATTCTTGTTCATGTCAAAATACGACTCCATAATTTGATAATTTATTTTAGATTACAAAGGTATAAGAACTGACAGAAAGTTGGTCAGAGTTTCTGATGCTTTTCATGTGTCTGTCAAAACATGACTCTACAATTTGATAACCCATCTTAATTTACAAAGACCAAAACTAAACTGCTGAAAAGTGTCTCAACACTTGGAAACCAAATTTCTATCCTTACGACCCATTTACCTACTGATAAACCTTTGGATAAAAATGTTTGTTTAAACAAACTCACCTAGATTATGCCTAGCAAACATCTGAATGGCTGAGAGGCACAGCTGGTACAGTGTTTGAGAATCAACCTGAGCGCGGGATAAATCAGAGAAATTTACACTTACTTTGAGGTTGTAAGACCACTCTGTGCACTACTTTACTGAGCAGGCCACTTCAGCAAACTTCGGTACCTACTAAAAATAGTTCGTAATTTTCCTTCCATGATACTGATATACAAGTTTTTGAAAACAACATTATGATTTAATATTTTGAAAAAAAAAAACCAAATAAACAGCAGTAGAAACAAGTACATTTTCAAATGGTTTAACATGTTAAAGAATTTCATTTAACTGCTGCAAATAAAATTGTACACAGTTAAATGTACTTTAACTGAATGTTATTTCCTATAAATGTGATCCTGACATGGTAAATAATTTTAATTTAGCCTAAACATGTTTGTAAATTATTGTTTTCTGACCGTGGCAATATTCAAACCTAGCATATAAATGCACATACATACACACGTAACAAATATGCATAGAAGCTTAATAAGGCTTTACATACAAGCAAAATTAACTGCAAAATCTGACAATTTAAAAAGCCCAACTCACAGCATTGAGGAAGGGTAACATCTTGGCAACAACTTCAGAGAATAATTCAAAGCTCGTGGTAACAACATCCTCATAATTGTGATGTAAATCAATGGCTTTGATCACATGACCCAGAAGAGGACACATAAACTGAATGCAGAAAACAAAGAAGAAAAAAAAAATAACATTATGATAATGTTTGCCCTGAACAGATGAAAACAAGAGTCAATAGAGATGGTTATTCCTAAATACTTTACCTCCAGAGAGGTTTACTACTCAGTGCTGGTATTACAATCTGAAGTGAAGAGAAAATCCTACAGGCTGGACTAAAAGGCTCATAAATTCACTTCTACCTGTCTTTTTTTTAACTCTTTAGTGCCTGGACATACATTTTTATCCAAAATTTCTGAAACATACACAACTTGATTAAAATAATAAAATAAATGCAAAATGTGAATAATTTTTACAACAAGACATTACTAGTTGATAAATTAGAAAACCTTGAAAAAATAGAACAGTAGGCACAAAAAGGCAGATTTTATATTTATAGTGGTTTGATTCTTTTGGTGTATTGCTGCAAAATGAAGGCAGTGCCTGACCAATTATATGTGAGGCGATCTGGGAAACCGTGCCGCATCGCGCTGGGCCTACTAATGAGATAGAGGCAAGAATGTCTCATAGGGTCGAACTAGGTCAATTTTCAGATTTTTGCATAAAAAGCATCTTAAACATCTTATAAAGCATGTCCTAGAAGGATTTTGTCAAATTCAATCTAAAAATATGTTTAAATTGCAATAATAAAGGTCTTGTTTTCGAGGTTTTAGCAAAAAATTGGGACCTTTCTTCTGTTTACAACCGAACCTTTGCGGATGCTTTTTCCGAACCCATTCATAAAATAAACCCAATCACACCGCATACCGTTGGTTTCGTTTTCTTCTGTAGTTTTCATTGGTGTATAATGCGCGTGAATACAAGCAGTGAGAAATCAGCTAGAACAACTGCGCATCTTATGAAAACAAAGTTTCAGTTATCGTCACCTTTGATTCACCCCCTGATTTTTGCTGTATTATCACTATTTTCTCATCAATCTGTGCTTAAATCTACAAAGTAACAATCTTTTGACTGTCAACTGTTAGATTTGTGCTGGTTTTATCGTGAAAAAGCCTTTTTTTTTTTACATTCTGTGGTGGGTTTGTCGTTGCTAAGACAGAGCGTCTCGGTCCAACATGGCGGACGAAAACAGCTGTCGAGATAGCAAAGTCTTTAAACTCAGCAAAAGATCTAAATCTTCATGGAATAGCACCCACAGAATGGATGACTGATGTCATTGAAGATTATTTTGCTACCAGATTTGTGGGGGAAGAAGAGGGAGATCCACATAATCTGGATGAAGCTCATGAAGATGACATTCTTAGTATTAAGCCTAGTAGATCTACATCTAGATCTAGCTATGTTGTGTTAAATACTGGAGTGTTTCTAGCATAAAATATGCCAAATTCCATTTCAGTCATTCAGCAATATGATGTATGATGATGTTTAAGTACAAAAAAACACTAATGTATGCATTGTTTGTGTAGAAACGCAAAATAAACTATATGAAAACTTTAAACTCGATTTTCTCGTTTTCTGCATTTTCATGTTTTTTGTCTTTAAACTGCCATTATCTCAGGTTCTAGATAAGATATTTGAAAAATTTGAAGTTCTGTATGCTCACAGACATGTATAGAATGGAAAAATGCATTAAAACAAACACGTCAATATTTCGCGATGTGGCGCGGTTTCTCAGATCCCATCACATATCTCAGTTAATCTCATCGAGACTAGTCACACCTGCAGGGCAATTATACCCACCTGAAACATTTCTTTGGCAATGGAATTCTGTGTTGCTGTAGCAACACCTATCAATGATTCCAGCAGGTACATGAATTGCTGCCTGCCACTTTCTTTGCTAGTCCTGAACTCCTGGGACTCCACCACATGGAGGAACCTTTCATGATTTGACTGTAAGAGCTGTAGACATAATAACATTAACAGATCAAAGTTTACTGAACAAAGGCACTCCCTGGTTCTAAGATATTTGGTTTGTTTTAATGCGAATTTGCGCCATATCAATTGAAATGTAGTTCAAAGACTAAGATATAATACTGATTGATCACCCTCACTGTATGCAAATTACTGCTTCTTCATAAGCTGTCACATTTGTCAAGTGACTGTCAAAATCATGTGGAAGATGTTAAATTCAAGCCAAATGCCTTGTTAGTGTAACACTAATCAGCATTTTCTGCTTTGCCATTATTGTGTCAAAATCAGATGGCAAGTCGGACTACAGATAAATGCCTTGTTGACATAATTAGAATTTTCTGCTCTCCGGTCAAATGATTTTGTCAAGATCAGATGGAAAAAGTTTGATTTCAAGATAAAAACCGATCAATGTAATTCGTATTTTCTGCTCTACTTTCATGAGTAAAATGACTCTGCAAAGAAAACGGAAAATGTTTTGGTTCACTTCAGTAGATAGCAGGTTTCATTAACAATCATTACATACCAGCTTCCAATATTGTTCCTCTTGTGTGGAGTCTTTGATCCCACAGCCTGCCAGAACCATGGCCTTCATAAACTGTCTGCGTGCGACTGGGGCGAGAGTGGATACAGGAGGTTGCTGGTGTGACTCTAGCCTGGCTAGATTCCACAACACTTCTGACTGGCTCAGATACACAGCCCTGCATAGTATTTTATATTCCCATTTTATAGTCATCCATCACATATTGTCAATCATTATGTACAAGGCAGAACAGCCCAGCAAACACTCGAACTTAAGAAAACATTCTTTCTATGGCACCTTGATTCACAGTATTTTGTGCACCCTGATGCAATGAATGAAGTGAAATTAAGGCAAGGACAACTTTTTCTTTTTTTTTTTAAATGGGTGATCTGCTGCTTTATGACAAAACTATAAACCGAAGCAGTGCTTTTTACAATTGTAAAATACCTTGTGACATTTCATACTCTTGCTGACAATGTTCACATGTAAAATGGCACATCTAAGAAATTAAAAGAAATTCACACAAAAGGTATACCTTGAGCTCTGTTCTGCCATATCAATTAGCAACTCTAGTGTGTCACTGATAAGGTTCGGTTCTGAGCCCCAAACGGAGAGTGTAGAAAGTATTTTTTGGAGAATGAAGTTAACAGTCCAGCGGACACCATCTGTATCCATACCAAAAGCTGTGGCAAGAGCCAAACTCATCTGCAGAGAAAAGAACAAAAAAGTATTACATACCTGAACAACTTAAGCATTCACCGAAATCTCATGGCAAACAATGGACGTAACATTACTGAAAGCAAATTTCATCTATTCCAAACAGTGCAAAACAGACAAAAACATGGGGGACTTCAGACTGACAACTGACAAGAATAATCAAAATTCAAATAAGTAGTTAAGTGTTATTTAATTATTTTTTTTTAAGAAAAAAAAAGAAGAACAAAAACCTAGAAAGTAGAAAGTTGTTGAAAGCATCACATATTTTTAAAATAGACTGTGTGGCAAAAATGCGGTTCAAATTTTCTTGCAATGGAAATCATATAAGAGAAGCTCCACTGTCCAAGATGGGAGTATGACATTCAGTTTGCAAACAAATCCACTGTTTCACATTTTATCCTTACCTCAGTATAATCCATCTCGTCATGTAACACAAAAGCATCTGACCATCTTTCCAAGAACCACATAATTGTGCTCCCTACTTGTGGGCTAAGAAATTCATTTAACTTTGCCTCCACTGCTCTGTTCTCTACTTCACACAATCTGAAAACTGCGGCAACTAACCTGCAAATAAAGTTTCAAAAGGACAATAATGTATAGGCAAGTACATCTCTGATTGATCAACTGCCTTACACATCTACCAACATGAGGAAAAACAACACACACCTTTTCAAACTGTAGCTTGAACAATCTAATTTTTCATTTCCTTTCTTGTACAATGATTTTATGAGCTTTAATTTGCAGTTTATGTGTTTTACAGGCTAACCAAAGATATTTCCCATGTCAAGATTATTAGACTTAAAACTTCCACTACAGTAAAATACTGTATCACCATCACTGGCAGATGAGGAGCACCAGCAGGAGCACCCCTTTTTCCTCCTGGAAGGATCATCAACAGCTACCTAAGTGGCTGTTGCATGGCCAGTTATTCATTTTGCCAATTTTCTTCTAATTGTGTTTCAATTACACCAGTTGTTTTTTTCAACCTGGCAAAGGTCTTGAGTGACACAAAGCTCATTTTTTTCCCTTCGAACAACATACAACGCTTTCTCCTTTTTTGTGTGTGTACAATTTAAGTTTGTAAAATTGGAATTACTGCTCATACCTGATCACTGAGTCAACACTTCGTTCCTCTGCAGGTTCTAACTTGTGACCAGGGGATGACAAAACTTTCATTGTGAGATTAATATCTACAGATTTGGCTTGATCTATGGAATACTTCATGATGGCAGCAGGAATGGTGGGTGTCTCCCCTTCAGCAGCATCTGCTAAAAGATTACCTGTGAAAATAAAAGCACAAGTCCAGCAGCTTTACTTAATCTTGCAGGTAATGAGTATAGTAGTGATACTTTCACATGCATTCTCAGACTCAAGGCTGAATGTATGCAGAATTATTTTTCATGTATTTGTCCTTGGTTGCACTAAATTGTCTATCGTGCATATGAAATATTATATTTATGTAAATTGGCCAATGAGAACAATTGGCTGTTCAGACCCTGTCTGAGGTCTTGCAGTCGACTCATACAATGCAGTTCTTCAAATTTCCTATTTCAGTTTGCCAAACATTACCACGCATGTAAACATATTTTAACCAAATCACTGTTATTAACTCCCAACTATATACAACACTTTGGTCTGCAATACAGTTGAGAAGTAAACCACTCTGAAACACATTCCGGTGTTTGTTGTATGTAAAGCATGAGGGTGACCTGACCAGGACCATTTCCGTAGTTGCTTAATCACATAAATGCAAAACTGCCAAGCTCTTTGATTATTATTATTTTTCTTTGACAATGTAACTTATTCAAGACAACAATTCAAGGATCTGACAATAGAACGTGCAATGTTAAAGTCACACCCAACTGTCACAAACTAGCTATAACTCAAGTATTTCAGCCACATGGAACTAAAAAAGTGAATCAAAATTTAAGGGATCAGATTTTTCAATCTTAAAAAAAATGTCAGCAGGTGTTTATTTTCAAAAAATCGTGTTAAGATATTCATATCTTTGGGTTGTTATGATCTCTCCCATTATCAGGCCGGTGGCAGATCTTCTGTTCTAACCACAGAATTTGATGCCTCACATAAAACTTAACACTTAACTAACTTACACTACAATGTCTTTGACACAGCGATGAGCACTCACCTATTACTAATACAATCCAGTGTAAATCTTCTTGCAGTGTGTGAAGCCCACTGATATCAACAGTTGCTTCATGACTACTGACCATATCCCTCTGCTGCTGGAGACTATGTAAATGATTGCTAAGTTGAGAAACCCGGTCTTCCAGGATTCTAAGAAAGAAAAAAAAAAAAGAAAAGAAAAAAAAAAAAAGGACAGTCAACACTTGAATTCAGTCTTCCCATAATATTCAGACTCACATGAAAAAGGTTTGAATTGCAACATTTACAAAGACAATCCCAATCAAGCTTAGTTTGGTCACTGATGCAAAGTATTTTTGCTTGATTTTACACATTAAGCATAAATGCAAACTAGAATTATTTAATCAAGTAATCCAATTATTAAATCTTACAATCAGGTCTGTCACTTTGCATGGATCTTAAAAGCACTGCTACTGAAAGATAATTAGAAATCTCTCTGTAAAAAGAAATGGGGACAAATAGATATGGAAACTTGACTCTTTCGGGACGTATCCCCGATTTATCTGCTACAGTGAAAAACCTGTTTGGACGTATCGCCGATTTATAATGTATTCTACATTCAATTCTTTTCTATTTAATGAGTAACATTTTACTTTACTATCAGTATCAATAGATTTTTTCTGTAAGCGTTTTTCTGAACCATGCTGTTTTTCCCTAAGTGGGAAAAAATTAATTACATCCAGTCTTGGCCAAAGCCTCCAACACTGACGTCCTAAAAGAGTTAAGAAAACCAAACACATTTTAGGAAATTGTTACGCTTATTTATTAAGAAGTTATTGTTTTCAGACTTGTCGCTCTTATATGACCAGCTAAAAATGACCACAGATTTTTAGAAACAGATCACTTACTTTGACAAGAGAGGCACTGTATGATCTGGAATAATGCGACCTAATGCACCAATGCAACACAGCTGATCAGAAAATTTATATCTGTCATCTTCTTCTGTTTCATCAATGTCTTCCTCAGAATCATCAGCATTCTAGAAAAATGTCACAAGAAATGAGCATATCAAAATTAACTCTGCTAAGGTTTAACATGAGCATTTCACCATCTCAAGCCCCCATATTATTTGTGCTCAGATTTCAACCTGCATTCTGTATTTTCTTACTGTTTGTCAGCTACCTTACCCAGGGGATGTTAAACATAAAATAAACATGCTATAGTGTGTAAATATCAGAGATGCCACCCTACAAAAACAAAAATCTGAATCAGGTCCCAAAAAATAAGAATCTGAACAGGTGCGAACGATAATAAAAATTAAATGGTACTAATTCTAAACATATATTTGCATGAGTTTTTCTTTCCTTGGTCACAAAGGACTAAGCTCAAAATCATCTTAAAAAACTTACACGATTTCCAGTCTTTGTCTTGAGCTTGGCCAAAATTGAAAAAGAACCTTCTCCAGAAAAGCACTGTGGTACTGGCAAACTTATCTTTGACATGTTTGGATTTGAGTGCCAACATGCACAAATGCACTGCATAATTTTGCCTATTCTGTACTGCTGAGTGTTTTCCCACTCCCAATCTCATGTCTTAATTTGGCAAATTTGTGCCCATCAACATCAACCTTCTCCATGTTCATGGTTTGGATATATAAGAAAGCTGGGTCAAGACAAGTTTAAAACTGATTCCTCCTTCCGTCACTATCGCCTCCGAGCTATCTACAGATCTTGCTAGGTCTCATTCCTGCATCCATCATAGTCGCTGCCACGTAAACCACTTAGATCTAAATTTAGGCGATATTTAGCTAGGCTTAAATTTGAAACAAGAGATATAAATCCGGCTAGGTTTAGAACTGATTCCTCCTTCCATCACAGTCACAGATACAACACTTAGGTGAGGACGAATAGGTCTATGCAATTAGTTTCAGAAACGCCGCCATGCGGAATCGTAAAAGGAATGTAAACAATGCTTGTAGCAAGTGATCAAATCCCTGAACAATGCAAAAAAAGGCAATAAGAAAGTGGAACTAACTTCTGGTTTATTCATAATGATTGCACTATTCTGATTCGATGCATTTTGTATGAATTACAGTTAAAAACTAGAATCTGGAAGAGCGAAAACAGGAGAAAAAAAATGCTGATTGCAAGAAGTAATTTAAAAAATGGAATACCGGCCTTTGCTAATCGGAAAATTGGAATCACGCCTGTTGTTCAAGAAAAATCGGAATGATTCTGATCAAATCAGAATGGGTGGCATCTCTGAATATTCAGTGTGCTTTCACCAATATTTCTCTTCCTACTGGCTTGCCAAAACAAACAAAAAAATGACAGAGCACGTATCTACATTCAGCCATAATGCTTCTCCTCAATGCGAGCTAGATAATACTTTTTTTTTTTTTGAATCATCTTGTCTTCTCTTTTACAAATTACAAAAATTTATTTAGTGCTTGCAGCCAATGAACATACAAAAAAAAAATACTAGATGGATGTTCATCCTCAATAAATTCCATGTACAGTGTATACTGAAAAAACACGAATATATCTTTATAAATGGTTGGGTGCTTTATGTCTTTCAGCCAGTTTCGGGTCTTCATGATCAATACTGTGTAATTTTTTCAAATATGGAGACTACTAAATTTCAGTATCTATCTACTAGAATCCTTTAAACAACAGATACTTACTAAATTTCTGATGCCATCAGGAGCAGCTAAATGACATTGCATGTATGAGTTAAAAACTTCAGTGGCTGGTGTTGAGAGAGTCCCTGGGGGTAAAGCACTGATGTCTCTGGTAAGGCACGTCCATGTTTCTAGCAGCTTTTCATAAGATTCCATGTAGATGGTGTCATCTTTGTGCATCTAGTAGCAAATCATTTAGAAAGATTATTATTTCTGAAGAATAATAAACAATGGTTCAATGGGCTTGAACTTAAAAAAAAAAAAGTGCAAAAAAGAAATAGATAAAACCATAATCCTCAATAATAATGCAAACTTAATTATATGTTCAAAGACATCTGTTGTTCAAGTTGGGTTGGCAATCCAGAGGAGTTCAGTTGCTTTGACTATGTGTGAGAACTGGTGAACATCCCATTTTCTAAGGATGATAGTTTTCTCCGGGCAATCATTGTGTAATAACAGTGAAACTACCACAAAAGCACTCAATGTATTTCACTCAATCCAGTGAAACTTAAGTTCTTTTTGGCCAAATGGAAGCGTGGTAGCCACAGAAAACCTACTGGACCAATAATAGTATCTACTGCACTCCAGGACCATACTCTGACTAACTCAACATTAAACCATCAGTTGAGTATTTCATTCATATTACACTAAACTATTCCCAGCTGGGAAATCCTCTTCTGATTGATGCTTTAAGGAAAAAGAACTATAATAAAATAAATGGTCTGTCTGACTTACCAATTCCTCTTGAGCAGCAAGTCTGCCTATATTACAAGTGAGTGATGTAAGGGTTTGAATGAAAGACTTAAATAAAGTAACATCTAATCTGTTGAAGTTCTGGATGGAAAACATCATAAGCAGATTTTTGAATATGGAAGCAACACCAAAGTTTTCATATTCTTGGAGATCAATCCTGAAAGAGGAAAAAAAAAAATGCATTTCATTCACTGCCTCATGCTAAAAAGGGGACCTTACAATATGAAACACCCTAATCATTAGAGTGAAAAAAAAAAAAAAAAAAAGATCAGATCAAATCAAGTGCACAAAAAGAACTAAAACAGTCTCAAGAAAGCTGAAATGTCCAGTCCTCTTTAAAACAAAACCTAAATCCCAGGTAATTCATTTTTGAAAACATAATAAAAACAAACAAATTAGAATCATTTGTTATCTACAGTATGTAAACTTAAAGGTTCTACAGTTGTTACACAGTAATGCTCAAGTCCCAGTCCCCACTCTATTAATGACTGAACACCTGAGATTATAACAGCCCACTCACTGTGACAGCATTTGAAGAAGGCCTTCGATATACTGAGCCAAGTATTGGGGTTGATTGTCTTTGGTGAAAATGATACCATTGAGTGAAGCAAGCTGTACAAGGCACTGCATTGAATGATGGGCCATCTCGCTGTTAAATCTCGCTTTCTGATGGATCTGCAGGCGGAAAACAGGTATAGAGTCACAAACGTCCATAATTAAATCTACAGGTTAAAGTACATGTACTTTTGTATACTGTTTTAAATGAAGTTTTACTTTTGTGGCAAAATACAGTTTGCTAAATATTAATGATTCTTTCTTACTTACCCTGAAGAACAATGACAATGTACCCTTCTCTAGCAAGACATCTCTCCAATTTTCCGGTGGTTTGAGGGTGGCATTTGGATTTGCACTGAATGCATGAGCATACATCCTCACTGAAAGTAAATCGCAAAGAATGTTACCCCAAAATAAGACTACCAAATACTTATTAGTTTAATAATCTGGAACACATTACAACTCTTGATTCACAATGAAACTATCAATCAAAATTACTTGAAAACAGGATTCATTTCCAATACCATTCATCTTCCTTCTGTAGTCTGAATTAACCTGCAAATAAAGTTTCAAATGACAATAATGTACATGCAAGGTAGATTTCTACGAACTAACCTCCACGAGGGGTGAACTCCCAATTAAGAACTTGCTCAGCTATTGACAAGACACGGTTCAGGAAGGCTGTGGCTTCTCTACTCAACGGACTAGGTTGTGCTTCTATCTCATTTAGGACTTGTAATGAAAACATGAACACTCGTTTCAAGTCTGCTTGCTGCAATAGAAATATAACATCATTTAAAACATAATTATTTTTTTTTAATTTTTTTTCCAAACAAATTGAAGCTGATATCCCTTGCATTTCTCTAATAATTTGTTACAGCAATTCCATGATCTCGCTACAAAAAATATATTTTGTACACATGCAATGCACAAAACGGATAAGGATTTAACATAACTGTCTATGCTACTTAAATTGCCCACATGAACTAAGAGACTGATCAAATATTATGTCAAACCTTTACTCCCTTTTCTTTTTTAAGTATCAAAAATGATAAGAGTAATACCAAGCTTAGTACCAAAAACAAGCACATAACATGCACTTTTATAATTGAGGATTTGAATATAAAATGTTAGAATGTCTTTCTATTCATTATATTTGTAAAAAATAAAAACAGGGTTCACTTACTTCAAATGCTCGTTTACATTTAATGTGAAATTCCCACGTCAATCCTACAGTGCTGGTGCGACTAGTATATGAGTACTCATTTAGTAATGATGTCAGCATAGAGCATGCCACCAGTTGCTACAGATAAAATACAGGTATATTTTGTTAATTAATGTAAAGGTATTTGTCCTCATGCATAGGTAAATAAGGAGCTTTTCACCTCAGCAATGTACCATTATGCTACTTAGTCAAGAACAAAAGTTTAACTGTCTAAGTAAGTATTCAGAATATATCTGGCTATTGAGAAATGGCACAAACATGGGCAAAATACGTTTGACTTGTTTTAACAAACCTGTTTTCAAAATACTGTCAGGTTTATATTTTTAAAAAATGAAATAAATACTTAAAAATAACAAGCATGAGTGGTTTCAGCTGCTGAGGTATGAAAATAAAGAAATGAAAAAGAACACCTGTGTCAAAGCTAAAATTGCTGTGTTAAAAGGACTAGAAGAAAACAATTGTGTGAAAAAAAAAAAAAGGCATTCCAACACCACGAGAAAGGACAATGAAGATGGACATGACCCTTCCATTTTCACTAACCGATAAACTCGCATCTCAAAATATACATTTATGATTTATCAGCTTTGGACACACTTGACTGCCCATGTATATCTATTTAATATATTCACTATTACTGTACAGAAACTAAAAGTAAACCCGCATCATTTGCTGGAGATATCTAGCTAGTAGAGATCCCACAATAGATTAATTTCTCACAGAATGGTTGGCAATTTTTGCAAACTATGAAACTTTCAAACACAGAAAACTCCGGTGCTAATTAATACAAACAAAACAAATTCTCCACTTTTACATTTAACTGCGTAAATTCAGTGAGAGAAAACAAGTACATGAAATCGAAATAAGGGGGTAGAGTCACTGCCTCTATGAAAACATTATATGTAAAAGCAACTCACCATCGTTATGTTGCCACTACTAATAAGAGCTGTAACATCTTCAAACAGTCCATCACAGCTTTTTCCTTTTTTATCTAATGTTGCTCTCTTCAGAATCACAGCCACTGTCTGAAGAATCTGTTCTCGGACATAACTCTGCATAGGTGGAGAATGTGCAATGAAATAGGGTTGGCAGTCAGAATAATTCTTTCATTTATGATTTTATCTTTAGGTGCAATGCTTGAAAAAATACAAGAAAATCAACCTGTTTTAATCTTCCACTCATTTCCCACGAACCTGATGTTGTCACCTACATATTTTTCAGTGGCTCAGAATCAGAGAGACAGAACATTCTTGCCAGAAATATTTTGCAGAACAACTGAATTTATTGGGGACAAAAAAATAAGAAAAAGATTTCACAGGCATCCTTTTCATATCATCCAACACAGTAACTTTATACAAACTGCCTACTGACAATTCAAAAAAATATAATGGTGCTGGAATATAATCTAGACTGTATGAGCCAGAGTATCACACATCTTCTGATATTACAGTTACCTGAAGGGTGATATGATTAGTGATGTAACGCAGAAGGAAGGAGCGAAGAGCTTCCACGGAATCTGCATCCATCAAAGGCCAGTCACGAATGATGGCCTCTTTGATGGTAGTGGCTGCCTGGAACAGGGTATAGTCGCTCTTGCTATTTTCTGAGGAGTAAATGTAAAGCAGCGCAAGCTCTACAATATTTTGATATCGTTCACCGTTCCCTAAAACTGTAGTGTAGTAATCAGTTTTTGGTTACTTTTCAGGAGAAGCAAAAAAATGCTTTGTTTTAGCGCAAGTGGTCTAGTTATGATGAACTTTTGAAAGTTTGTTATTTGATTATTTTTCAGTTTAGGAGTCTATATAACCAAACTCATTCGATGCAGCTTTGAACACTGAATGCATAAAATTAAAAATCGATCTTTTCAAATTTGTGAGTTACGTCAGTCTTAGGGAACAGTGAAGATATGTTCCCACTCATGAATCTTAATTCACTACTCTGTACTCATGTACTATTCTGATGAAAAATAAAGGATTTTGGAGAAAGGATATGTTTATCAATAGGTTATGTTTTTCAGATCAAATGTTCACGACTTAATGATTACACTGAATCAAGATTATTCATTCCAGTATCAAGGGAACCTTAACTACTGGGAGGAAATAATATTTTAAGAATGTAACCTTATTAAACTTTTCCTCTTTAAGTTTCTAACAAGCTTTAACAGTCAAGCTTACCTAATATATACTGACACAGGGTATATGGCATACGTGTTTTACGGAAGTTCAAAATGAGATCTTGGGCAGCCTGCCTCTGTTCCCTTGTCACTATATCAGGTGGGGCCTTAAGGAAAAGAAACAGTGAAATTATGTTATGATGACTGTTTGGTACTGTACACATTTGTTGAACAAAAGAACAGTCTTTCCATTCTGTCCTCTGTGTCCTTTAGTTCTCTTTATTGTCCATGTGTTGAAATTCTCAACAATTTCTGTTCTTTATTCCTCTGGTGTTGTTAAGGTCATCATCATACCTGATGGACGAACTATTATACTATTATTACTGTACACAACAGAACATAAGATAGACACTCTCCTGTGAATTAAACTAAAGCCTTAATTCTATGTCCTGAATGCTAAACTAAAACTATTCAAGTGTAACTACCATAAATAATGAACTATTTTTATATATATATTTAATAATAATCCCAGACTGGGGGAGACGGACCATTAATACTTGCAATCACAGTGAGTGAAAGAAGTTGCCTCAATACCTGTCCAATTTTTTAACATAAGACTTCATACAACAAATAATAATTCTGATAAAATGTGTCAAAGAGTTTACAAGAATGGATTGTATTTTCATCCTCTGTATGATGACTCTACCTAAATTAATTTCATGTTTCATCTCACTCGCATAATCTTACAATCAACTTAACATAAGGGTCCATTTCCTGTTTTGTCTCCTTGTTTGCTGAGTGCAGAATATTTGTGCATTAGACTCATTTCTGCAACTCATCTTAATTAATCATATTCTATATGTTTCAAATGAAAAAAAAAAGGTTTAAGAGTTTCAGTCCACTTGCAAGCAATCAGCATGTTTAGAATTTGGTTCAGACCCCCCCTCCCCCCTCCCCCTTAAACCTACAACTATTCATCTCCTCTTACACCCTACTTTAAGGACAAGCCGATTAGACTACTGTCATATAACGTGTTAAAAGCTCATCTTTACCTTATGATAATGTCTCTTATACAATGTGATTGCAAAAGCAAGTGTATTGTACATTAGCTTCCTCTCAGATTTTCCTACAAAGGAGTCAGCCAACGTCTTTCATAAAATATTTTGGAAATACATGTATTCAGTTAATTCAGTCATCATGTTATGAATGCCCAATTTCTATTTCATTATTATTAATTACAAAACTGACTACTTAGTAATTCATCAGACAAGCAAACAAACAGCTGCTCAACATATTATGAGTCTAAATTTCTATTTCATATTCATTATCATTAATTACATAACTGACTAATTAGTAATTCATGAGACAAAAGAACAACTGCTCAACAGATAATTTATGATGAGAAAAGGAAGACTGTTCTATGCCAAAGAAAAATGAAATCTCAGAACAAAATAATGCATTTAAATCTTGGACACTTTGTCTTTTTAGCTTGGTTGTTTGTTGTTGTTGTTGTTTTGCCCAACAAAGAGCCCATTTTCAGACTCTCCCTCTCTCATTTTTCTTTTCCCTGCCTTGTTATGTTTGAAAGCAACAAGAAAAAAAAATGTTTAATGTAAAGCAAAAAAGACTTAGTTTTCTCAATGAAAGAGAGGTTCCCTACAGATACAATATTGGGGGGGGGGGGGGGGGGTGTGTGTAAGAGAGGTGTCAGGAAACCATAGCCAACAGCAGATAACTGTAATGCACAATCTTGGTTGACAAAAGATAATACTCCTCTTCGATTCAATGTTATGCATAATGAATGCTTAAGAATGCTGCTACATGAAATCCATCCATGTCAGTATCGAGCATATCAGACCACAGATTTATATCAACACTGTGCTGCAATGAGCAAGACCTATCATGAGAAAGTGAGTGCATAAATATTTTTCCTACAAAATCAGAGGATAAAATGTGCGAGAATGAATACATCAGAGATTCCAAAGCTGGCTACAGACATGTTAACCCATACCCTGCGCGCTACCCGTAAAGCCCGCTGCCCCGTCAGTGACCTTACTCACGGAGAATCTTATCTGGGGTCACTGACCCGTGCCGCTAGACGATGACCACATACGCTGTCCACGTGGTTCAGTTTTTATTGATCGGTATGAAAACATTCGCTGCTATGCCTTATCACGCTTGATAATGAATTAACCAGCAAAACTTTAGTCTGTCAGTCTCTAACCAATGATCTGACTTATGATTCCAAACTGACAGCTGTAGTTTTCGTGAGAACGAAGCATGATAACTAGCCACGCCCTCCCAAGCCCTAAACAAATGGTTTCATCCTGATTGACACATACTAATAAACCAATGTGGGCATTTGGGGCAAAGATTATTTCAGAGCTTGTTTCTGATTGGTTCTTAACTCCAGATGGTGGTCAGCTTGTGAGAAAATGAGATAATATTGCAAATTTGTTGAGCAACAGTTCGCATGTCGATGTTACATCTTTTGAAAGTGTGGGGAGAGCCTTTGAAAGCTTAGTCTTTGTGATTCCGACCAGTGGTTCACTGGTTAACATGTCCATGTCACAATGCGTTTGATTTAGAAGAGATACACTGAACAATAACACGGTGGTTACGTCTCAAAAAGGTCAGTGACCCGACGCCTGAAAATAGGGCTTGCGCGTGGCGCGGTCAGCTTGACCGGGGCGACTTTTGCCGCCCGTGCGGCGTGAGCGCTTGCAAGTCAATACCGACTATTGCCGCCCCACGCAGCGTGAGGGTTAAACTCGGGGGGGTGAGAAACAGCTCTGAGTTGGGCAATAAATCTTGGTTAGTTGGATGGTTGCAACGGAGTGTCAGCAATACACGCTGGTCATCACCCAGTGAATGAACCCAGAGGATAGTGCAGCTCTGACTTTATTTTACATGACTGCAAAGCCAGAATTACAGAAATGCCCTGATCCCACCACTATGGATCCGACCTACAAAGAGTCAGCGAACAGAACCCCTACAACAGGCTAGTCTTACTTAAAGATCACAGTTTGTATGACTTCCTGAAAGTTGGTAGCTGTCTTAATGAATCATTCCATTACACAGTGGTGAACAGGAATTCGTATTTGGATACACGATTTTGAATCAAAATTCCTTCTCATATATATTTGAAATATCACTACAGACACCGGAAGAACAAAATATAAGCAAAAGAACTTCCACATGCAATGCAACTCAGTGTCAGATTTTCAGGAGGGCTTCTGAATGCATCACATGGTCAGATGTTCTTACAGTAATTAAATATTCCAAAGTGTAGGGATATGTGGATCCCCACAAGGATCCAAATTTAGGAACGGCCTGCCATGCATACGGGATTGTAAGGGACAGAGCCATCCTTGGCCAGGTAGTCCTCTGTATGGATCTTGTTAACATAAGACTGTTATTAACTGCTGACTACAGTAAAAGATGCAATCAGACAATAGTTAGGCGCTAGCCAGGCCTTATTGGTGCCAATTCTGGAAGTGGATTGGTAATGATATGCGCAGTCGGTCTGGCGCATAGCCATGGCGCGTGACACAAATGAACAATGGCCACGTTAAACAGAGGGGATGTGTTTTCGTCAGGCCTAACTTTTATTTCATACATTTTCAAATCATGCCATCGTTTTCAACATGTGCGCAGCATATGAATGTTGATCAGGATGAACGAAACAAGGGAGGAAGACAAGAAGAGTTCGAACCAGGCATGATCACTCGCAATACAAAATCTATGCTACTGAATAAAAAAAAAAAAGGGAGAGTCAATTGCCACTGCAGAATACGGTGTCCATTGTCGATTCAAGTGTGCATTGGAATGGTCTGATGGACCTGGGGGGGGTTGGTGAGGGTCTGGTCAGTTTGTATCAATGAGCGGTAGTCAGATTGACTAATCAGGCGAAATGGGGTTGGGGTAGCCATTGGTGATCGATGTACCGAACGTATTTGGACAAATAAAATAAGGGTTAGCCGGGATTATTTGCCCAATTGGACCAATGAGGGTAGCCTTTCAATTATATTTAGAGCACTGGATAAATTACCAAATCCTATCAGATCTAGATCTATCTCCATTCTAAATAGAGTTTATTTCATGTTGTATGTGCTAGTTTGTAATTGGTAATGGCATTGGTAAGCACAGCAAGTAGGGTGGCATGATAGACCCATAGTGATGCTCTTACAGTTCACGTACATATTTTAATTATACCAAAAGCATATCCGGTCACAGTATAAACAATTTAATTTTTTTTTTTTCAGGTCGGCTGCCGATGTTTACCATGAATACTTGAGAGGCTTGCTCCAACTCTTTCATCACCGTGTGTTCCGCCATCTTGACGTTGGTGATGAGTTACCAGACCAGGTAAATGTTGTCGCAGGTTAAAATACAATTTAACACCAATAAATTTTTTAGGTTAAAATGTGGTGCATTGCGTCATGAACATTATTCTGTAGAATGTATAATTCTGTGGCAACAGTAAAAGAGTTTCATTCATTCACATCAGAACAACTAAATATCGCCAGAATTCCTTCTCAACAGATCAGTCAACTGGATAGATGCCCGTAGGCCTACTTCTATTCATTCAAGTATTTTTCTCAAACTGTGATCTCTTCATTAATTATTTACATTCTAATTTTTCAAAATCTCATATATATATGAGCTATGTCAAAGTTTAAATAATGAACATATTTCATCCACAATGTATTTTTCACAAGAGAAAATCCCTTGGCCTAAAGAATATTTCAGCACCAAAAAAAAAAATGTCTAACTACTGTGCAGAAGAAAATTAATGTATGTCTGGGAGAAGGAGTATGATAAATTATACCTTTTACACATGTTTGGGGCATGATTCACTGATCTGATGTGCAGATTTACTTGGCACAGGGGCATTTTCAACATCAGAGTTAGTTCACTGTCTTCGATTTGAAAGAGTCTCTTTCACTTGATTCTACCTCACCTGCAGTATGCAGTTTATTTTGAGAAGATGTCCATGCCCCAAATCTACAGACAATTTATAGTCATGATCAAATTGACAAAATATGATTTTGCCAACCTGGCAAGCAAATACGAACTTCCCGGACGACGAAAAGCGAAAATAGAGGGAGATGACTCCAATATTTCTATTAAATAATGCATTAGATATTTCCGTCCCCTGTCTGCGTCAATCTTGAATCTTTCTCAGCCCAGCCTGTCATCGCGGATCGCCTGCCTACCTCTCCTCACTCCTTTCGCACGTGGTGACAACAGAAGGTCCTACATGCTCAGAAACAGCTACCTTCCAAAAATACCCTTCTCCTCTGTCGCAAAGATGTGGGTTTTCTTGAGTGAATGGGTGGGTGAAGAGAGCAGGATATCAATGGAAATGAACTGGTGTTCGGGACACCCCCCCCCCCCAACACACACACAAGCTAAAAATACTCAGTTCTTTTTTAGTTACACAATGGCACGCACAGAAACCACTGGACAAGAAGCTCACAAACCCCATCATCAAGACAATGGCCTACATTTCAAAATACATGTTCATAGACAAATCCCATACACCACACAAAAAAAGCATTTTATAAATAATGTTTGAGGGGGTGGGAGGGGTAAAGCATAAGTAAAACGCTCATTTTACACGAACTGCTACTTTAACTGCTCGCAATGGTGGTCAAGCATAAATTCGCCGCTGACCAGAGCTGGCCCAGAAAATCTCATGGGTGAAAAGAAAAAAAAGCGATAGGCAATGGTTTGCCCTTTCCAAGAAGGTCAGGTATTCAGGGGTGCCTTTCCGTAGCAAGGTAAAGACGCACAAGTTACTCTATGTAGGCCAGCTTGCTGCCCACCCCAAGCCCATTGATATACAATTCTTTCTTTTTTTCCTTCCTTTTTTCTTTCTTTTTTTTTCTTTCTTCTTTCGTTCTCTCCTACTTTCTTTCTTGCTTTCTTCATTTGTTTATATTATTTATTTTGAGATTGTACTACTTCAACTACATTGCGGCTATAAACCACATGATTTTTTTTTGTTTGTTTAATTTCACATCGTTTTAGAATGTTTGACTGACCCAAATAAATTTGTTGAGAATTCCGAATTAAGATCCCTATGTCAGTCCGACTTAGATTTGCATGAGATTTCCGTGGCGTTGGTAGGGTTACAGTCGGGGCGGTTCCCAACATGAAGCATGTGTCTGCTCGACATATTAACCAGCGGATCTACGTAAGTAAGAAAGACGCCATTCCTATGTGCAAACGACATCAACCCTATGTGCCGGACTTGCGTAGGGTGGCTGGCTTTCACCAACACGGAGGCAGATTATATGGAGGGAAAAAGAAAATTATGAATAGTCTGGTCCAAAAAGCTCTTTTTCGTAGTACTTAAAATTTACACACTGAATCTGCTTGACTGGCTTGACACACAACCGAGAAGACCCGTCGAAGTAGTGCGCAGTGTGTAACTCAGTTCAACCCAAAAGTGGAGATAGGACATTTTAAGGGGACAAATTGTAGGGGGAACCTGTACAAACTGTGGGGGAATGGGAAGAAATTACCCCCGGGGACTTTCAGTTACGTGGTTGTGGGAAAATGAGTTGAAGTAGGCTTGTGATTAATTATAGTGAAGCTGTCAGCTTCTTGTTTCACTCCACTCCCGTGTTTTCTCCCAAACTTTCATCGAAGTACCAGTACAGTCCCACCACCCCCGAATTCGTTCAGTTTATCACTTGATCCACTTCTGTCGTTTTGAATCTACGCCTCTGACACCATCTCGAAGCTTATTTCCCAACAGGGACAGCCAAGGTTTTGCCGAAACTTTATTGCCTCGTCGTCGGACGGATGCCTCTCCTCCCCCTCCCCCTTTTTTTATGTTCTTCTCTCTCTCTCTCTCTCTCTCTCTCTTTCACTCTCTCAAGAAAGGGCGTAGGCTCGTCTTCGTGAGCTCACACGAGGGGCTGGAACTAGGGCGGCGGATTTATCAAGGCGTTGAGCTGACTAATCCAAACGGACCGCCTCACAGAGTCTGAGAGTCACACAGGCTACGGACGATTTTTCCCGCGGGGATCTAGCTGTGAACACTTGAACTCGCTGTCTTGTCTCTCTGCACGTGGACAAGCTCACAACGTGCAAGCATGTTGATGCACTGCCAGTAGCGGACTGGTGATGCCGGTGAGTAATATTCTTCCTTACAGTTAAATGATGATGTCGAATATATCACATATGCATCGTTTTCTCCATTTCTCTGTCCTCCTCGTGAAGCCAAGTGAGGCCACTGAAGAATATTCGCGCATGCAAGAGAAATCCTTCCCTTTATGTTATCTCTTCCCTTTCTTTCTTTAATGACTCATTGCAGAAGAATGGCCATTTTGGCGAATAAAACTGATTCAGAAATATCAGGCTATTTATTTCACTGGGCTACAGTTTGATATATTTTGATTTACTGAATATGTAAGCCTATATTAATTTAAATCCAACTCTAAGGAAGCAGTTTTTATCTCTTGTGTGATTTTGTTAATATGATTGGAAGTTCGATTTAAATCCGTTTTTGCTTCTGCTTTGGGTATAATGAAAATTAGCATGCTGTAAGTTACAGTTGGTCATGGTTGATCTTTCGAGACCATGGCGCTCTGCGGAAGTGATCAATCCATATTAGGCCGCACTAAGTCTTGCCACACACTTATTATGGCTGTAACTTTTGAACAGCTGGAGATAATTGGATGAAATAAGAAGCCTTTATCATCTTCAATTCAAGTTCTATTGATCCCATAAATGAACTAGATCTACATGAGCATTTCAGGCAAGATAGAAACGGTCAAAATACTTGACTGGAAAGGCTGAAACTTCATATAGTTCAGAACTTTGTTGTTTGGTTGTCCAAGACAGGACATCAAGTCTTTAGAAAAATGAAAGATTTTTATTTCAAGGGAACAATCTTTGTGTAGATCATGAGTTTATTTCATTTTAATATTATACATATATAATATTAAAAATTTTATATATTTTTTTTAATATTTTTTTTTTTAATTAACCTAATTCGTTCAAACGTTACTGCCGTTTATTTAACGTTTGTTGCAAGACTTATGCGGCGCTGTCTCGTATATACCTCGGAATTGAATATTCCATGGTCCTGAGACCGTCACGTCCATGATTTAGCGTGACGGTGTTTATTGGAATGGGTGAACTGTCTCACTTTATGTCAGGAGCATCCAAGACACACAACTTTACAGAAAAAGCTCCTTGTTCGCCATCTCTCTCTCTCTCTCTCTCTCTCTCTCTCTCTCTCTCTCTCTCCCTCTTTCTCTTTCTCTACCCCCCCCCCCCCTTCCCTCTCTCTCTCTTTAAAAACAAACATCTACGCTTATTTAGTTGTTGTTTTTTTGGTCCTTACTGAGAGCCGAGATCGTTGTCACGAGTGGAGTGAGTGCAATTAAGGGGATTGCTACAGAGCGGGTGTAGAGTAAGAAAGGCTCACAGTAGACAGCAAGTTAAGCGTGCTGTTGTGAGTAGGGGGGGGGGGGTCTGAAGGAGGCGAAAGCGCTGGATTACTATCACTGCAAGTTAGAAGGTCCGACGGAGCGGACCTGTGAATAAGAGCCCATCGGGCGGACATAAGTGAAAGCAGTCGGGAGACGGATGAGTGTTGTTCCAGCTATGACTGGTATGTAGAACGTTGATTGATTATTATGATTGATGTATTATATTATATTCGTCTATTACCATGATGTAAATAAGTATATGTGAGGAATGTGGAAGTCCTTGATATTGGATATAGCAATGTGCGCCACGAGCGATAGATGAAAGTGAGTTCATGGATTTGTAGCGCGAGTGAGTAGTGTGTACTCCGATGGAGGTGTGTTACCGTAAGATGTGTGGTGAGTGGAAGGTGAACTAGTGTGTGTACGCTTCAGGGGTTGTAAGGAGAGGTGGAGTGAATAGAAATGGTAGGGTATTATACCAATGTAATGTTATTCTTGTAGGTGTCGGGGACGGGCCGCAGAGCCACCTCGATGAGCACAGGGGATAGGCCAGCATAGGGCCGGAGGCCACACATAGGCCAGAAGTGAGGCTGTCAGTGCAGGGCAGTGGAGGCACATAAAGTCGTGGCAGTCAGGCCACGGACAGGGACGTAGATATGAGAGTGAATGAGATACTATATTGTTGCCATGTTGATAGGCTAGTGAACTGATATTATGTTGTTGCCATGTTGATGGCTATGGAAATAATAATGTGTTATTGCCCTGCTGAGGTGCTAGGGGAGTGCTAAGGTGTATGACAATAGGAAGGTGATATTGAGAGACTGCGGTGCCAGTAAATTACTAATGTGTTGTTAAGACCCTGAGGGGAGAGGCTGAGGCCGAAGTGCCTTTAGGAGTAACTACCGGATTGTGGATCCGAGGGAGAGTGTGTGTGAGAATAAGGCCGTTGTACGGCAGTTGATTTCAATAATATAATGTATGTGATTGCGCTATTATCTGTATAATTATGTTTAATAAATGTGTGAGTCTGATGAATTGTTCTGTTAAGTGTTAACTTGGTTGTTCGTGATTGTTGTCCTGTCATACTTATTACATCTCCCAGTCTGGGATTTGTGACACTGGGGGCTCGTCCGTTGTGACACTGGGGGCTCGTCCGTTGTGACACTGGGGGCTCGTCCTGTTTACCTGTGGTCATTCTGACATTGTGTATTCGTTATATTTAGTTGTTTTTCTGTTGTGCTAGGAATTCATGCTGTTGTCTTTGTTCGTGGGATGAATGGAATTTTCATGATATGATTTATGTATATTTATGAATATGTAGTGATGCATGTATTTTGATGAATATGTATTAATGTGTACTTAAATTTCTGCAGAGTGTGCGTGCAGCCTGAGGAGACAAGCAGCCAGAGCTCCGATTAAGGGGAGGAGTTAAACTCAAAATTCGAAGTTAAGTGAAACTGAAATTTTGTACCCTGGATTGGGGGCTGTTCCTTTAATCTGTCTTTTTCTCTGTTTTTGCTGTTTTCGTTTGCTGTGTTGAACCTAGTTTATCCTTTAAAAAAAAGGTGTGATAAACTTGGAACTTCGTTCATCACGGTGAACATTCTGTAGGGCTTTGTTAGTGTTTAGTTGTAGCGTCGATATCTTCTCTGTTCCGCAGGAAGACGTATTCTCTTGTCCCTCTTTCTACCTATCTATAGATACGTTCTTTTTTTTCAGACTCTGTTCTTGTTCGTACCGTGTTGTGTAATCGGCGTAGTAGGTTGCATTTTTTTTCCATTATAGTTTTTTTTGTAGAAGCTTTGTCCTAGTCTGGTTCGTTGTCCTTGACGTACTTGTGGTCCTTCTACTGAATTTCCTTATTCTTGTCTTTTCTACTCTTTTTTATTATTAATAGTGCAGTACATTTTATGAATATAGAATTATTTGTGCTGTAAAGGTAAACTTCTGAATTGTATTTGATACAAGTGGGTATTGTTATATCTGGTGTGATCTCAGGTCTCTGGTCGTATCGTTGGTGATCATACCGACAGGTTGGTCGTCTTATAAAAGATACCATAACCATAAATCTGTGAAATGGCGGAACTCCAACAACTAATGAAGTTGGGTAAGGAACTTGGCCTGGAGGGAGACGAGCTACGCGGCTGGATTAAAGAACAGCAGGCGGATTTGCGCGATGAGCGTGCTAAGGATAGAGAGCGAGAAAAAGAGGCTCAGGAAAAGGAGTTAGAAGATAAGCAGCAGGAGAGAGAGGCGCGAATAAGAATAGCGGAGTTGGAAATCAAAAAGAATGCGCCAACAGAAACAGTTGAGCGGCAGGTACACAATAAAGGTGGCGTTAGGATTAAGCTCCCTACGTTCGACGACCGGAAGGACGACATAGACGCCTTCCTTTACAGGTTCGAGCTGAATGCACAATTGCAATGGGGGGAAAATAAGGAATTATGGGCCACGTACCTGGCGTCGCTATTGCAGGGGCGAGCGTTAACCTACTTTAAAGAGCTACAGCGCGAAGACGTCCAAGATTACGATAAGCTGAAGGCTTTGCTGCTTCGCCGATTTGCGCGTACCGAGGAATATTTCCGGGAGCAGTTTAGGCGAGCACGTGCAGACACCAGGGAGGACTTTGCTGCCTTCGTCGCGAGACTAACGGAGTATTTCGTGAACTGGGTAGACTTGGCGCATGTGGGCACGGATTTTGCTAAATTGAAAGACCTAATGATCCGTGACCAGCTGTACGCGTCGTGCCACAAAGATCTGGTGGCTTTCCTGAAAGAGAACGAACCCGCGACGGTGCAGGAGGCGTCTAAGTTGGCGGAGGCATACCGTACGGCGCATCCGTCCAAACCAGTCGCCAGGGCGTACGTCCAAGATGCTGGGTACGTCGCCGTTGTCGAGGGGTCGCCGGCAGGACTCAGGGACAGGTCGCGTCAGCGTGGTGCCTATAGTGGGCAAGCCGAGGGGCAGCATAGGGGCTATCACCAATCACCGGCATATGGATCCGGTAAGTTTGACCGAGCAGGAGGGCGAGGTCGCGGTAATGGCCGGGGGCGAGTTGTAACCTTTGCCGATAACCGACGGCATAGGGACTCTAGTTCCGGTCGCGATGGGTCACGGGGACCCAGGCCTAGAGCAGCACAGGGAGCGGAGTGTTGGACTTGCGGACGCGTGGGTCACTTTTCGCGCGAGTGTAGGGCCGCGAAGTGTTGGAACTGCGGAAGAGCAGATCACATCAGCGTGAACTGCCCTGCAGGTAGGATAGCGGCGAACGTGGACAGTAGCTCCAGTCCATGTTCCCCAAATAAATTTCACCATGCGGCTGCGTGTGTTACATCGGACAACGGAGGCGGACAGTATTCTAAGTGTCCCAGTTGTGAGAAGTTATTATCTTCCGGTGTTTAACTTGTGGGAGAAAGATCCCCGTTATAAATTCATGTCATACAGGAGGTGGTCTTAGGGTTTATCCGGGGTTTGTTGGGGACGAACCGGTCTCGGTTTTACGAGATACAGGATCTACCGTTGTGGGAGTGCATAGGGACTGCATTCGGGATTCACAGCTTACAGGTGAGACTGTCCCGTGCATCCAATTTTCGGGGGCCATTGAGAAATTACCCATGGCAAAAATAATGATAGATACACCTTTCCTTAGCGGGGAAGTCGAAGCAGTCGTTGGTTGTTTTCCAGGCGCCCAGCTCATCATTGGGAATGTATCACGGGTAGTTTCCCCTTCCGATGAGAACGTACAAGCATGGTCGCAATCAAAAGGTATTGACTTTTGCGCCGCGGTCGAAACACGTCGACGGGTAGCTGATATAGATAAGATTAGACCTTTGGCTACGCCAGCGGTCAACCTAGATATCACGCCAGAGCGCTTGGCGAGATTACAAAGGGAGGACCCATCATTAAACCCATGTTTTGGGGAAGCGCGAACCGAGAAAACGAGGAGATATAAGAACGGGTCGTCCTCTTTTTTTGTTCAGGCGGGCATTCTGTTCCGTAAGTATGTAACGGTGTCCTCAATTTTAAAGCAGGTCGTTGTGCCAGCGTTGCTGATCGCAACAGTATTGCACTTGGCACATGATGTCCCATTAGCGGGTCATATGGGGATAGCTAGAACCAAAGAAAGGGTCCTTAAAAATTTTTACTGGCCATCGATCCACAGAGATGTGCAGGTCTATTGTAAGACGTGCAATGCGTGCCAAAAGACGACGCATAAGGGTCGTACACCCCAGGCCCCTCTTCAGAAGATCCCCACGGTCTCGGAACCGTTTAAAAAGGTCTCGATAGACCTTGTTGGCCCCATTCACCCAGCGACCGATAGGGGGAATCGATTTTTCTTAACGGTCATATGTAATGCTACGAGATGGCCAGAGGCGGTTCCTCTGCGGACCATAACGTCTGAGGCAGTCGCGGAAGCGTTGTTTGCAATTTTCGCTAGGGTAGGAATACCAGAGCAAATTCTGTCTGATAGGGGCGCGCAATTTACGTCGCAGATGATGAAGGAATTGTTCCGCTTATTCAGTATACAACCCATCACTACCACCCCTTATCATCCGCAGGCTAATGGCATGTGCGAGAGATTGAACTCGACGTTAAAGTCGATGCTGCGTAAGGTAGCTGCTGATCGCCCTAAAGATTGGGATAGATATATCCCTGCAGTGTTATTCGCGTACAGAGAGGTACGGCAGGAGTCAACGGGATTCTCGCCGTTCGAAATGATGTACGGTCGTAGTCCTAGGGGCCCAACTGATGTTCTTCGGGACATGATGACGTCGCCATCATCGGGAGACGATGAGCAGATTTCGGTGTTTCAGTACCTTGTTGATTTAAGAGAAAGACTATCTTCAGCGCGCACTATAGCACAAGAAGCTTCTGGTATCGCATCGAAAAGAGCAAAAGACTATAAAGATAGAGGGTGTCACAAATCCCAGACTGGGAGATGTAATAAGTATGACAGGGCAACAATCACGAACAACCAAGTTTAACACTTAACAGAACAACCCATCAGACTCACACATTTATTAAACATAATTATACCTATAATAGCGCAATTACATACATTATAGTATTGAAATGAACTGCCGTACAACGGCCTTATTCTCACACACACTCTCCCTCGGATCCACAATCCGGTAGTTACTCCTAAAGGCACTTCGGCCTCAGCCTCGCCCTTCAGGGTCTTAATAGCACACTAGTAATTCACTGGCACCGCAGTCTCTCAATATCACATTCCTATTGTCATACCCTTAGCACTCCCCTAGCACCTCAGCAGGGCAATAACACATTATTATTTCCATAGCCATCAACATGGCAACAACATAGTATCAGTTCACTAGCCTATCAACATGGCAACAATATAGTATCTCATTCACTCTCATATCTACGTCCCTGTCCGTGACCTGACTGCCACGACTTTATCTGCCTCCACTGTCCTACACTGACAGCCTCACTTCTGGCCTATGTGTGGCCTCCGGCCCTATGCTGGCCTATCCCCTGTGCTCATCGAGGTGGCTCTGCGGCCCGTCCCCGACACCTACAAGAATAACATTACATTGGTATAATACCCTACCATTTCTATTCACTCCACCTCTCCTTACAACCCATGAAACGTACACACACTAGTTCACCTTTCACTCACCGCACATCTTACGGTAACACACTTCCATCGGAGTACACACTACTCACTCGCGCTACAAATCCATGAACTCACTTTCATCTATCGCTCATGGCGCACATTGCTATATCCAATATCAAGGACTTCCACATTCCTCACATATACTTATTCACATCATGGTAATAGACGAATATAATATAATACATCAATCATAATAATCAATCAACGTTCTACATACCAGTCATAGCTGGAAAGACTCTCACTAGTCTTCTCGACTGCTTCCCCTTTATGTCCGCCCGATGGGCTTTTATTCACAGGTCCGATCCCTAGGACCTTCTAACTTGCAGTGATAGTAATACCGCGCTTTCGCCTCCTTCAGACCCCGCCCCCACTACTCACAACAGCACGCTTAACTTGCTGTCTACTGTGAGCCTTTCTTACTCTACACCCGCTCTGTAGCAATCCCCTTAATTGCACTCACTCCACTCGTGACAGAGGGTCCAAACTGAGAATTTTTAAGCCAGGAGACAAGGTTCTGCTGTTGTTACCTACGGACCATAATAAGTTATTGATGACATGGAAAGGCCCTTATGTTATTGAGCGAGTTGTTTCAAAGGTAGATTACGCTATCCACATTGATGGAACGAGTAAGGTTTTCCATGTTAATATGCTACAGAGATTTTATGAGAGACCACAGTATCTGTGTGCACAGGCAAGACCAGAGGAGACTGTCTTCTCTACTGCTTGTACGGGGGTCGTAGACCAGTTGGACGGTGACGTAAGCGACACCGAGGCGCAGGAAGAGTTACAAATTCAATTGCCGGAGTTAACTGCGACACAAGGTTACAGGGACGTAAAAATTAACCCTGACCTTACGAGTTCAAGGAGTAGGGAACTTGAGACCCTGTTAGCGTTATTTCCGGATGTTGTTACGGATTTGCCGGGTCGCACTACGGTGATCCAGCACCAAATAAAGTTGACTTCGGATAAGCCAGTATTTCTTAGACCGTATCCGCTGCCTTTTTCTTCGAGAGATAGAGTCATAAAGGAAGTTGAGTCAATGTTGAAGTTAGATGTGATAGAACCATCAACATCGCCGTATTCATCACCCATCGTCCTCGTGAAAAAACTTGATGGATCGGTGCGGTTCTGTATTGATTTTCGAAGATTGAACACTATTACGGTAGGCGATAGGGAGCCTATTCCGTTTCAGGAGGAATTAATAGCTTCATTGGCCGGGTCCACGTGGTTTTCCAAGATAGATTTAACGAAAGGTTATTGGGAAATCCCGCTTACTGAGGAGTCTAAACAATACACGGCGTTCCAAACGCCCATTGGATTATTCCAATTTAAGGTCATGCCATTTGGGTTGGTAAACGCGCCAGCGACGTTTGCACGATTAATGAGATTAGTGTTGAAGGACATACCTAATGTCGTGTCATTCTTTGACGATATAGCATGCCATAGGTCGACATGGTCTGATCATATTCAGACACTAACAGTAATTTTTCAACGATTACGTCATTTTGGGTTAACTGCTAAACCCGCAAAGATGGATTTGGCATGTCCAGAGATAATATTCTTAGGACATACTGTGGGTAGAGGTGTTCAGAGACCTGAAGAAACAAAAATTGACAAGTTAGTAGGGTTGCAAATCCCTAAAACAAAGAAACAAGTCAGAAGCTTAGTGGGAATTTTAAATTATTACAGAAAGTTCATTCCAAATTTTTCCTCCTTGTCATCCTCTCTTACTGACCTTACTAAGAAGGGACAACCCGATAAGGTCCAGTGGACGTCTGAATGTCAGACATCATTTGATAATTTGGTGACAGCATTATCATCGTCACCCGTTTTGATATTACCCGATTTTCGATCTAATTTTATCCTCAGAACGGATGCGTCGGACTCTGGTGTCGGCGCTTGTCTTCTACAGGAGAAGAACGAATGTCTCCATCCTGTATGTTATGTCAGTAGGAAGTTATTGCAGAGAGAAAGAAAGTATTCTGTGATAGAGCGTGAGTGTCTTGCCATTGTCTGGTCCGTCCAGAAATTGGGACGTTATCTCATGGGACGAGAATTTTGTATCCAGACAGACCACAAGCCACTGACATTTTTGTCGAAGAATCGTTCGTCCAGCCCACGCTTGTCTAGATGGGCATTGGCTTTGCAGCCGTATACCTTCGTTATTCAACCAATTCCAGGAACCAGCAATCATATCGCCGACTACCTTAGTCGAGCCTAGGGGAAGATTTCAGGAGCTTATACATCGGAGGACAGGAACATTGACAGGATCTGTGTGAATGAGTCGACTTTAAAATATTGACATTATAAATATGATATGAAGAATGGTTGATAGGTTGAATGGTTTTTGATTCTGTATTAAGTATGGTGGTTAGTTAGCTATTCATGATGTGACACATATATGCATATTTCAGACCATATTGATCCCCATATTTTCCCCTGAGTTCGGTATTCTATATACTAGGGGAACTGCTAGGTCATTTTTTTTTTAGTATAGGTATTGCTCACGCTCACTCGTTGACAGTCATCTTGATGCGATTTGAAATTAATTGCATTAATTTTTTTGGGGTGGGGGATGATGTCACGAGTGGAGTGAGTGCAATTAAGGGGATTGCTACAGAGCGGGTGTAGAGTAAGAAAGGCTCACAGTAGACAGCAAGTTAAGCGTGCTGTTGTGAGTAGTGGGGGGGGGGGGGTCTGAAGGAGGCGAAAGCGCTGGATTACTATCACTGCAAGTTAGAAGGTCCGACGGAGCGGACCTGTGAATAAGAGCCCAGCGGGCGGACATAAGTGAAAGCAGTCGGGAGACGGATGAGTGTTGTTCCAGCTATGACTGGTATGTAGAACGTTGATTGATTATTATGATTGATGTATTATATTATATTCGTCTATTACCATGATGTAAATAAGTATATGTGAGGAATGTGGAAGTCCTTGATATTGGATATAGCAATGTGCGCCACGAGCGATAGATGAAAGTGAGTTCATGGATTTGTAGCGCGAGTGAGTAGTGTGTACTCCGATGGAGGTGTGTTACCGTAAGATGTGTGGTGAGTGGAAGGTGAACTAGTGTGTGTACGCTTCAGGGGTTGTAAGGAGAGGTGGAGTGAATAGAAATGGTAGGGTATTATACCAATGTAATGTTATTCTTGTAGGTGTCGGGGACGGGCCGCAGAGCCACCTCGATGAGCACAGGGGATAGGCCAGCATAGGGCCGGAGGCCACACATAGGCCAGAAGTGAGGCTGTCAGTGCAGGGCAGTGGAGGCACATAAAGTCGTGGCAGTCAGGCCACGGACAGGGACGTAGATATGAGAGTGAATGAGATACTATATTGTTGCCATGTTGATAGGCTAGTGAACTGATATTATGTTGTTGCCATGTTGATGGCTATGGAAATAATAATGTGTTATTGCCCTGCTGAGGTGCTAGGGGAGTGCTAAGGTGTATGACAATAGGAAGGTGATATTGAGAGACTGCGGTGCCAGTAAATTACTAATGTGTTGTTAAGACCCTGAGGGGAGAGGCTGAGGCCGAAGTGCCTTTAGGAGTAACTACCGGATTGTGGATCCGAGGGAGAGTGTGTGTGAGAATAAGGCCGTTGTACGGCAGTTGATTTCAATAATATAATGTATGTGATTGCGCTATTATCTGTATAATTATGTTTAATAAATGTGTGAGTCTGATGAATTGTTCTGTTAAGTGTTAACTTGGTTGTTCGTGATTGTTGTCCTGTCATACTTATTACATCTCCCAGTCTGGGATTTGTGACAATCGTAACGTGAGCATAAAAACGTCAAGTTCCTCTCACCTCACCGGAGTCCTCTCCATTGTCCACATTATGGGGTCTATTTAGTTTCCCCATCAAACCGCTCCCGTGTGACCTTTAACACCAAGCACAATTTTTCAGAAATCCCCGCAAAGAAAGAGGTATAAAAAAAAATCCAAGCGAGAAGCAAGATTGAGTGTCAGGGGCGTGTTGTATGTTTGTGTGGGGTATGGTGTGTGTCCTTGCAAATGTGCGAGCGCGCTTGTCCAGCACGTTTAATTTATTTTGTATGTGTGGGTGTGTACTTCCGCGGAGCCGGCTACACAGCATGGATTGGCTTTGTTGATTTAAATTATTTTTTGGATAGAAGTTACGCTGACCTGCGTTAGTCTCCACCCCGCCCCGCCCTCTCGCCGCCGCCTTTTTTATTGTTTGTTTATGTCCATATACTCCTTCGTTCCTTACTATTTACCTTCTTTACTGTCCTTGTTCCCCCCGTCCTGTTCTAAATATCCCCTTTCTCTTCTTTCACCCCCCCTCCCCTGCCCACCCCCTTTTTATACGAACCCTATGATGTTGTTTAACGTTTTGTTTTGTCGATCGAGTTAAAGGGGGGGGGGGGGCACAAAAATAAGTTCAAAATGTTTATTTATTTATAACTAGCAATATTTTAAGATAAGGAATAAATTTCAAGTAAAATAGTTATGTTTTCTTCTTCTGTAAAATTAGGTCCTTGGCTCTTGCGCGGACTCGTGATAAAGTCAGTTATAATTATAACTGCAGCATGACTGTGTAATGGCACAACTCATGATTTGCCCTCGGCTGGACCTAGTCTCCATACCTTACACTTGTTTGTATATTCGCACACACTTTTAGTTTTACACAAATCGTGTACAAGATGTGGACCACGGAGCCCTGTGCACTCACCAGTCTGAAACAAGTCCGTTTCATAGTTGGGGCACGTCAAAGCTGCCTTGAGTCACCTGGCGGAAAGTGAGATCTACGCACTAAGTCAAAACATACGGCAAATTCTGTCAGCCTATTTTGTTAAATAAAACTACACAGTGAAACGGAGACTATTACAAATAAAGCCACTTTACGAGTTTTCACGGAACTTACACCTGACCTCAGTACCGTATTGATTTCATTGGCAGAACAGTTTATATATGATTTATCTGACTCTCGATGGTCAGGGCCTATGCAATATTGTGGTTGAAAGATGAGGCTCGGGTTCGATTCTTGACAAGGGCACCCCCTCCCCCAGCCCACCCCCAATAAATAAATCCACCCAATTTTTGCTTCGTTTGTTTTGAGTTCGGTATTACATGTATTTGCTGTCAATAACAGAACACATAGTAATGTAAAAACAGTAATTAATAATAAATGAAATAATAGTTGTGATATTGATAATGTAGGAAACAAGAACTACCGGTACATCTGTAGACAAGTTTCTTGTAAGAATACCTGTCCGAAAAGATAGTTTGAGAGTTCAAGTTCAAGTTCAGTTCATTGTAGGCCTGGCGGCCAATTCAAAATACACAGATCATGTAAACACTCTTTGAAAACATTAAAAACAAACAAACAAATAGACAAAATGCACGGTCATTCACTCTTTCCGCTCCCTGCTGCCTGCAACATAACTGGACTTTGGATTCTAAGTGAACAACTCCTTGTGGCTTTCACCACAAATACCTAATTTTTCAGAACCGTTTGACGACTTATTGTGAGCCAGGTCAGTGGAGATAAGAATCACTTTATTTTTTATCCCATGGGGCAAATCGACTTTCACAGAGCGTTTCGTGGCACATAGATGGTACACGTATCTAACCCAGTGGACAGGGAGAGGATACTACACTCGAAATTACCAAAGTTTATTAAACTATACACGATGCTTGACCTTGATCCTTGAGCTAGACTGACGACAAAACGCGGCAAATTAGTGTCGGCTGTCATGGCCATTTGGTGAGAGAGAGGACGTTATTTTTTTGCCACAGTAAAACGAATCACTGCCTTGCCACGACACTTAAGCCTTCATCACTCTGCTGACTGATTCACTGGTGGTTAATGGTCCACAGAACAGCATAGTTTGGCCTATCTGGCGCGCTCGAGGTAGGTTTTTCAATTATATGCGCTATGCGCAGAAACATGCTACTATTACAGTATGTACATTACTAGTTATGCAAACTCGGAATTCACCATCTTCAATCAAAGGGCGTTATAACTACCGTCACAATTTCAGTTTTATTCATCCATCATCATCATCATCATAAACAATTTATTCACTACAACTCTCACGCCTTCACGCGCGTAGGCCTACCTAATAAATCACGGCGGTCTATCATCGAATGACATCAAGTGCCTCTTCGCGCTACATTTTCTCATACTTAACACATAAGCCCGCTCCTGCGTTGTTTTTTTTTTTTTTTGTTTGTTGTTGTTTTTTGTTTCGTTACTTTGAGGTCATCGTTGCCATTTAATTTAATACCTGAACATTATTACGTTTTTATATTAATTCTTTAATCATTAATTAAAAGACTTTTTATTGATTAATAATATTCACTTCATCTGGGTGAGATGGCTTGGGCATAGCCCTGCGGCACTACATGACACCTTTCATATCGTCAGATTTGCTAGGTAAATTATTTATGTGTCCGTAGGGCGAACGGGCGTTAGCTTTCACGACCATGGCCCATTGGGATCCGTGTATTTATTCATTATTTCTGCAGTGAACTCTTGGGTCAAATCTATAGTACCTGATATTCTGTACAAAGAAACATGCTTTAAAGTAACAACGGATTAATAGCATTTCATACCCTCTAACGCCTAGAATCCCGTTAAAATATTTTGAAACACGTCACATGGTATCCGAATTACTATATTGGAACACTTTCTAATTCATCAAACAGTCAGCCTAATTGTCCATGATAAATATTTATATTTCTGTGTTTATTTCGCTATTTTAAATCTATAAGTTTTGCGTATGTCATAAATTTTGAAAAGGGCAATATGTGACTGGTTACAGGAAGGTTAAGGTTCACACCTTTTCATGTTGCTTTCACTTATATTATTCTGGTAACCCTGACAACACACTATCGATCATGTCGTTCATTACATGGATCTAGCGCATGCCAAGTCATTATGATTAACTCTCTCAGAATGTGATATTGTTTTCCTCGACTGTCTGTTCTGCTTCTTTGTTTAGTAGTTGATTACTTGCATACGATACATAGTCTAGGGTAATGAGCCTGATGCCAAGGAGGTGTGTATAATATGTGTGCATCTGTGTATTTTTCTTAACTTTTGTCCTGGAAAACATTTAAACTTAAACGTTACTGTTTCTAATATGCATGAAAAAAAAAATGTTCTCCCTTCACTGTAACAGTTCCAGAGTTTGTTCATTCTTCGGGACTTTCCTTTGTTTTTTTTGGGTTTTTTTAAACCCGCAATGGCTGTCAGGGCGGGGTCCCTTCCAGTGCATTTTTAAGAAACTTTGTCTGACAGAGTCTAGAAACCTGGAGAATTACTTCATAAACTTCGACACGATGTTACAGAAATATCTTGCGCCAAAGTTTTATAATTTATAGTCTATCCAGTCTAAGTCTAGAGGTAATTCTTGTTTCCAACGGCACTTATGTATAGGACATGACAAGCCTGCTGCTTTAAATGAAAGGATCTTTCAAATCGATATAGTGCCCTTGTCGATCATGTATGTATAATTATCACGTGTTGTTGTTTTCTTACTTAGTACTCCTCCCATTTCATATCCCATAGTGGGTTGCTCATCAGTAAACAGCATACACAGATCATTTGAGAGTAGTCATACAAAGGGTTTTAGTGAGGCGGCTAATTTCTACTCTTTTGCAAATATTGCAAATTTTGCAGGCCTTCTTCCGCATCTTTGACGTGAAAGACGTTCAGTGACATGCTCACATTTCATTTGCCATCATTAATTGTCTTACTACGAACAGTATTCCTAACTCTTACATGAAACTGTATTCCCATGTCCTACTCACAAACCTAATCTGAGCATGTTCTGGAAAATATACCTGGACTCCGAGCCATGCTCAGTAAGATTCTAACATCAATTGCTAGTCTTGACTCACAATACAGCCATAATTGTAATACCCCAACTCGCTTTTCGATTTCTAATGCATCTTTTCCAATATAAATTTTTCTGTCGTTTAACTATTTATTATCACTTTCAATGTAATTTTTTTGTCAAATCGTTTTTTTTTTCTTGGAAGAAGTATTTATTAAGGTACCTCTACCAACAGGTTCTGTAAATGTAATTAGTAACACAACAAGACAGTATAGCAAAGGTCGTTATAATCATTAGCAGGTCCTCACTTTAAAGTTTGTTGCACCACCGTGTACTAGAAAGAACGCGATTAGCAAACCACTGCACCGGAAACACATACTTGTCTCGCGCTCGTGTCGCCGGAATGAGACCCATGAATGCTTTCATGGCAGAACACAGCATTTGCCTTTTTATTACGTTTGTAGTGCCATTGACATATTGATGATATTTTAGTTTAGTTTACCTATTTTGCTTTGTTCATTCCTTGAAATGGCTATGAGCAAGTTTAGATGCGCGTATTGTGTGCCATGGCCACCGTCCTGCTGAGGCGGGCCAGGTGAAAACAGCCTTCGGCTTCACACTATTCACAGAAACATAATCTGTTTTTCAAATTGTTCCAATCTTCAATTGTAGTGTAATATATAACACACTACTTTTGTTTCTTGGCTAAGTTTGAATAGGTTTCCTATTCAGACAAAACTTTATCCCCAGAAAAGCATTCCGAAAACAAAACAAAACAAACCAAAGAAAACGTTTCATCCAACAGGACAAACAACATTTTTAATAAACAAACAGTGAAACACGCACGGCTGCTCATACACATACCTAAACAAATATGCCCTTGCTCATTGATGTATTCTTATGAAGTATGTCAATTTGAGTCTTATGTTAGTTCTGGAAACTTAGCGTTAATGAAAATACGTTTTCAGAAGGCCACGTTAACCTATCATTTATTTACGTTACATCCCATTCAAACAGTCGAGGAAGCGCCACACCCATCACTCCTGGGCCTCGCCCCACGTTGTTCTCTCCGTATGCCTATTTTCATTAATGCACGGCACACTCAGATGGTGAAAGTTTAGGTATAGCCAAAGGAACTGTGTTTCTAGAGAATCGCACGAGGAAAAGAAATGAGATATCCTAACCGCCCAGTGTAAACTTGAGGATGGTAACATTCCAGTATTCACAATTGATCAGTAGCACAAATATAACTTTCCAGAATTATGGAGGTACATATTGCCCATTGAAATCTTTGGAATGGTTGTCACCAGGAATGGCAGTTTTTCCGGAAAGAAAAAAAAATCTGGCTCTATCAATGATGTAAATAGCAATGCCATCTATAAATCTTCAAAGAGAAACTTCCAGTGTGGGGCTTCAAAGTGAAGCGCTGTCTTTCAAGCACCCAAAGACATTGTTGAAATAGGGATGGGCCATTATTACTACGTCAGCAAATACATGTATCACCGTGAACGACATGAGAGAACATCGGTTAAATTTAAGAGGGAGGAGAGAGAAAGTCAACTCAGCACTGAACTCACTCTTAACAAAACAGAAGTCCTCGTTATATATAATACATTCTGAAAGCATTTTTACCACGGGGTTAAATACAAGTGGCACTTAGTATGATTGTTTGTGCGATCCATTGAAGTTTGAATGAAATGTAGCTAGTTCAGTGAAATGTCTCTCAAGCGTACAGTCAGTGTTCAAGCTTTGAATTACCAGAGACGTCAATATTCACTACAGGACGGTAGAACATCGACCCTCTGTTGTAAGTACTGTAAATCTTCTGAATTTGTAAACACAGACAAATAAAACGATGTTTCAAATACCCGAGCATTGAAATATCCAGCCACATCACAAATACATTATAATCTTTCTTCGACAGCATGAAGTAACTCGACCATAGCATTAGTATATTAGAACAAGACGTTATCAAAACTATAGCTCTAGTGGACTTTTATATTATCTATTTTTTTCCACTGCAAAAATCGTTATTGTTTATTTTACTTCCTTGATGATATCATGGACAAGGTTCAGAGGATTATGTCCGTTAACTTTTGGTCTCCAAGATTTGGACAAAATATGCTTTAAATTACTTTATTCTACCCGTAGATCAGAGTTCCCAATGCCTTCTTTAGAAAGACGATCGTGCAATACTTTTCCATGTTGCACACTCTCTTATTGCAAGCTTACATACTAAGTCAAGTTCGTTATATTAACGTGTCGCGAAAAGAAGGCTAGCAAAATATTTGCCAATAAAATGCAGTGATCCCGTATTAATGTAACTACCGGGGATTCTTGGACAAGGAGCTTGACATTTTTCACTTCCAGTTTTAATAATTCCCGCGTGTGTACACGCGCACATGTATGCCCGAGTTACACATGCACATGTATGGCTGTGTGCAGACAGGATTTCGGGATATCCAACACAGTGAAGGATCCCCAAATCTCTCTCTATTTTTTGTTCTCTCTCTCTCTCTCTCCCCCTTTCTCTTTCACTCTCTCATTCCCCCTCCCCCTCTCTCTCTCCCTCTATTCATGTTAAACAGATTCAAGAAACTTTGATTATTCCTACGGTCTTAAAATTTAAATGGCATTATCGATGAAAGGATGATATCTAAAAAAAAAAAAAAAAGAAGAAGAAAGAAAAGATATATTATGTATTTCTTTCTGTAGTTAATGTGTTTTATTCCCAAGATAAACTTCAGGATGATAACCACAGCCTCAGAGCTGTTTCATTCCCAGGCAGCAGTTGGCGGTGTATTATGCCAAAATTGCGATGATGGCATCTACTGCGGTTCCCGTTACTCACACATCCCCAACTGACCAAACTACATGTAATGCATCGTGTGCATTCTTGCCCTCTGCATGTTTTTTTTTAATTGTGTGTCAATGTCCTTGGAATACACAATGTGTGGATTAGTGCCGACAGGATTTGCTTTCCTGTTCTGCGACATGATTAGGCCCATGTAAGTTGAATGTGAGCGCGGGGTTGCATGCACTCACTCTCGTGAATGTGTACCAGAATGGGAGGGGAGACTAGACAAGAGTGACTGAAGAATAGAGGGAGACTAGACAAGATAAGAGTGACTCAAGATTAGAGGATAATGTAAACATGTACAGTTTACAGAAAACGCACTAAAAGCATGAATAAGTCAAGGAGAAGGGGCGCAGAGATTCAAGAAAGAATTAATAGGAAAGAGGAAATGCAGAAAACAACTCTGCCGATGAAAGACTTTATAGTGTCTTAATCTCATGACAGGTCCTTGCAACTCTAACTGTGAAAGACAAAAAATGACATTTAGCTAAATCAGAGAGCACCAACTGCAAGGCCTTGTACATTTTTCTGCGTTCTCTGTTTCTTTGGCTCTCGTTTTGCTATTTAAGTTTCAGTTGTTTACCCATTCTGTGGCCAAAAAGGAAAACTAACAGCATGGCCCTTTTCTACTTCATTGCCTTTATGAACTTGTCTGACAGTGACACATAATTCTTTTATGTCAAAGGCAGATAGACGTTTCTGCTACTGAAATAATAGTTTTCAGTGTGGCAAACCAGCATAAGTGACTTCGTAATCAGAGACAACAAAATAAACAAAGGCCACGCTGTCAGTTACGTTGTTTTTCCTTTGGGCGGCAACATTCATGTTTATGGGTTTCATTTGGCGAGTGAATAATGTCTAGACATTTCTCATCATAGTCATTATCTAAAATGTCTTGCGTCACTTGCCTGCTTGTTGTTCATCTAATCATAATGCAATAGATTTGTTTCACTGAGAGCAGTTGTGTGTATCAATCAAAGAGGTTATACATGTACTAGATGACGTACCGGGCATTGCCCGGAATAAACAATCATGGGCTCTCTCTCTCTCTCTCTCTCTCTCTCTCTCTCTCTCTCTCTCTCTCTCTCTCTCTCTCTCTCTCTCTCTCTCTCTCTCTCTCTCTCTCTCTCTCTCTCTCTCTCTCTCTCTCTCTTTCTCTCTCACTCTCTCTCTCTTACAATAAAAGTAGTAATCTGCAGTTCTGCTTCAGAACTCATGCGCGCCAAGCTTGATATGGTTAGTTTTTATGACATGCGCGGCACTATAACAGAATGGAGCCAAGCTGGAGGATGAAAATGACAGCACGGTGAAACAATGCATTTTCTATAAATTCAAGAACCAAACTAATCAAAAGAATACAAACTTCCGTGCATCCTCCGCGGTATTTGAAATGAAATTGGGTTAGTATAGGTGGTCTAATAAAAAAGCCTTTTGCGTTCAAAGGTGGAGAGTTTGTGAAATATATAATTATGTAAAACGAAACAAACATGCAAATATACAGATGTTACATAGCAATAAACATTGTTATTTTAAAAAAAAATACATGCTTGAAGTAAACAACTTTTAATTATAGCCATCATCTTCCTTATCTCAATTGCCACCTTCCTGCCAAATTTAAGGCCTGAAAAGTGTATAGTTTGGTCAGTTAGTCACGCCAAAGGTTGCAAGTTACTGAAATATAGAATAGAGGTCAGACTAGCGCTACGCAAGTCTCCGCGTGGCGTCGTCGGTAGGTGAAGTAAAGATGGCGGCCAACTTACGGCAAGCCTGCCTCGACCTAGACAGTACGGCTAAAGTAAAGCCAATTTACGGCAAGCCTGCCTCGACCTAGACAGTACGGCTGAAGTAAAAAAATCTGAAGCCTAAAATAATAGGGTCTTTCAGATTGTTTGAACGGGGATTACAGTAGTAATGAGCAGACTTAATTTATGGATTGGGTGAACCACGAAAATGTAAAAAATGTAATCCCACCAAAAGAAAAAAACAAACATTATGAATTATGACAAAATACAAAATGTACGGATGAATTTGAACCTCCATCTCTAAAGAGGAATGAACAAGAATAAAATACTGAGGCCTTCCGACAGAAACTACGTTCGTTAGCACTGGCCTTGACACAGTATTTGCAATCGCTTGCCGTAAGAAAAGATGGCTGCCGGGCTTTCTATTTGCGGACATGTGACGTGACCGAGTCTTAACTCTAGGTTTATTATAAACTCTTTGGTTTCAATACGAGGCAAATTTTTATGACCTTCCGGAATTCTAATTTAACTGTTACCGTATATCCACAGTTTTATTTATTGTTGCTACTCAATAATATTAACTTTCTTAAAATCTTGGTTTACGGCTGGCTTCGTCAACTATTGATTTTTGTTTTCCCAAAATGGGAGCTTTAAAAAAATCGTCTATTCAATTACAGTTCACTGATCCTATTGCAGTGCTTAAGTTCTCTGTTTCTTCACTGCATTTTCAATTGAAGACAGGATACGTAATCTTTCTCGGTGAAATATTATAGTTTAAGTTTCCCAGTTATCTGCCTATTGGTAGTTTTGGCGCTCTGCACAAATTCCAATAACCAGATTTTGCATTATTATGTTGAGCATGGACCTTTTGATCATTTCTTTTTTCTTTGAGAAAATCGCCAGTTGTTGATGTTTCGGGTATTTGCACGGGCACAGACATGAATGATATGTGTGTGTGTTGGGGGTGGTGGGGGGGGGGGGCTGTTGTGAAATGTTGCATCTCTTTGTCTCTGTGTTAAGGTGATCTGTGGTTGGTTTTCATGAGACGAATGCCTTTTGAAATGAGTGATAAGGTAACTGGTACCGTAACTAAATCACACAGCAAGTTAAAGTTCTTCTATAGAGAAAAATGGCATATTGTTCTGAGTATCAGAATAAGGTGCAGAGCTCATGATATCATAATTTCTCATCCTAAGTCCATCAAACCGGTCCCCTCTCCATGTTTTCTGCTCCACTGCCGGAGGACGGTTGTTTTCCTTATCTTGGCATGTGATTTCCGCCTGGCCAGTTGTTTTCCGGGAATCACATCATATAATTATATCCTGGAGATGTCTTTCTTTTGTTTTATAATAACGTTAATGATCATCACTGCGCATTCATGTCACGAGCATTATTATTAGACCTAGTGGTGTACTGAGACAAGTCTATTCTAGTCGGTTTCAGTGTACGCGTGCGATGTGGAGTTTGGAGTGAACGGAACTTCGCGCGTTGGCAAGTCTGAAACAAGTCCGGTCTGTCTCACCCGAGACACAGAATAGCCTACCGAGACGGTTCAATTCGCCAAATTCCGTCCTTCGACTTGGGCGCGTACGTATCATCCATGTAAACAACGCAACACTTCGCACCACACCCTTTCATAACTGAACGAAAAAGACTACTACCACAGAGCTCTGTGAGTAGTACTTACCGTGTTTATACGCGCCCAAGTTGTGGACATAATATAGTGAATAGTCGAACACAAAATTTTGGGGAAAACCCAAAAGACTGAAAGTAGGTCAACCGTCGAAAACAAGTAGAGGTGAGGCAAACAATAGACTATGATTAAAATTTGAGACGGATTATAGCAAATGACTAGTTATGCAATGAGCATTGTTCACTTTGCTTTGCCTCACTTAGGGGCAAGGTTAAGGTCATGAGCCTTGGAAATTTTTGGTAAAGCTTGTGAAGTCCATTGAAAGAAGGAATGATCCGTCTCGGTATTCTGTGTCTCGGGTCTCACTAGTTCGGGCATGTCAAAACTATCTTGAGTCAGCTGGCGGAAAGAGAGACTTCGCGCAAACAGTCAAAACAGACGCAAAACAGACGTGACTCAGTGAGCCACCAGTTTTACTCAACCACTGATTGTACAAGTGATACTCCCAGCATATACTGGTTTTATGTCTACGTGACTTTTAAGATCGTTTATACTGTCTTCTCTTGCATGTTGTTGTCGAAGTATTGATTGAGGCATTTAAGATTCACCACAGGGTCAGCTATATCTGCACCGGCAGTATGATGTCAGAGGCCAGAAGACATTGATCTTCCTTTGTTCATCTTCTTGCTTTGCTTGTTCATTCTTGAATTGCGACAGTGAACGTCAGATGATACCGTCTATTTTTCAGCGAAGCGGCTTGAGGTGTGTGACAAAGTTGTATCTTCTAGAACGTGTAGCGCGCCTTTCTTGTGGAAAGAATTTTGAGATTGCGAGGGCCAGAGATGTGTTAGTGGCTGATAGAAAGTTTAGTACATCATTCTTGTGAGGAAAAGTATTGATACTTAGGCTGGTAGTGCACTGAGTCAGATCTGTTTTGTTTTTTTGTGTGTGTGAGATGTGGACCACGGGTTTAAAGGCAGCCTCGCGCACCGGTAAAAGTCGGGGCGTGTCAAAACTGTCTTGAGTCAACTGGTGGAAGCAGAGTTTAACGGCGCTTTGGCACGATATCGGCCTTTTTGCGCCTTTCGCAGACAGGTGTGAGGTGGATATGACCCAGACAGAGTCTAGTCTCCTGGGGACTGTTTCATTTCTCCGATTTCACTGAGACGCAAGAGCCCGAGACCCCGCGCACGGAGTCAGACCAGACACAAGTTAGACTAAATTAGGCTGGACTCAGTTCATCACCAGCCTTAAATGCGTTTCGTGAACTCCTGAAAAAAAAAAAATCTTACATTTTAGACACTGCACTCAAGCGTCGCAGGTTGGGGTGTTGACACTGAAGGATGTCTCTGAGTTTGTCGACCATGCTGAAAGGCATTAATTTCAGTAAAGCGTACGACGAGTATTTGTAAAGGGGATTTACAGTATACATTTGTACCGGTTGTAATCCTTTTCTCAGAAGAACGTCCCGGGTATTACTTTTAAAAGCAGTTTTATCTCTAAAATAGAAGAATAACAGAGTGCTGGATATAAATTTATTACCCGGTATTGGTGACTACATGTCATGCACATTGAACTGTAATTTTATTATTATTATTATTATTATTATAGCCTTTTTATTTTTTTTAATGTTTACCGCAATGGCGCGCAGTTATACAGTTGATATTTCCAGTCAAGGTGTGAGACAGGCTGATGATAGTGATAAACTCAAAAAATCGTTCGCACTAGCTAGCCAATCACAATTAAGCTTTGTCGGTTGAAGCTTTAGTAGTACGTTGTGTTGTGTCTTAACGGCTTGTACACTCCAGCCATTTCGTTTTATGTTAAATTTAGTTAACCATTGCTGCCGTATAAACTAAACATATTTGAGATATTTGTCTCCTGTTTTCGTGGATTCTGCCATGTGGGACACTTGACGCTGCCACAACTGTCCAGATTTTGTCCAGCCAGTTGGGAATTGTATTGACTGAATAAGTGCATACACTGAGAATCAGTCATCGATAAGTTTTCCTACGTCAAAAGGTGGTATAATCAGACAATACAAGAGGCACTTTGACCAACCATAGGCGGGTGTACCATGTCGAATACGTGCACTGCACCTCACCTGTTTCTGACTTATGAGTAAATGCAAGACAGTGACACATCGTTTTGTTTTATCACGTTCTTATCTTCGCAATGGTGAGTATGACAGGCATACACGTTGTTTTTTTTTTTTTCCTGCAATGTACCTAGAATGCCACAGACCAGACATACATTTTTTTAAAATGGATGCTATTACTGTGGCAACAGTATCTCACAGTGCTCATCCAAGATTCGTCGTTTAGAAATGTAGGTCTATTGATTTATAAATGCCAGGCCGTTGCTATGGTGAGTATTAGTGTCATGTGTAAAATCAGCCTGCAATAGGTACAAAATAATGCGAGAACAAAAAGAAAAACTGTTAAATGGAACATCTTGTGGGTCAGCGTAATAATAGCACTACTCTCACTCTCAGGAGATATGTCGGTAGAAAAAAATTAATGGTCTTAATCTTATTCGTTCATACATCATTAGGCTACTGTTACTGTCATTGTTTTTTGCTCCGCCGATATAATTTGATTCCTTTATTATAACTTTATTGTTTCTCAACGTGATGTGCACCATGTATAATATAATGAAACTGCACTTGTGGCATAGTTTGAAGTGTACGAAAGACAATCAGTGTACAGGAAACTATATCTCCATTCCATCTGCCCATTTAGTGCCTTTATCCTATCTTATCCTTCGTTCTGGCTGGCTTCATAATGAGGCTATTGTGGAGACAAGCATACCAACCTCCAGATCTTCATTTTTTCATGTCAGTCACAATGAATCCATATTAGAAAGCACACTGTGACTGTGTCGGGGAGTGTGACCTGAAGAAAACAAAAACACTTGACGATAACAAACCTTGTCCCTGTCAGCGCATATGATACATGGTGTGTAGATGCTTCTCTTGTTGGACGCTCGCTGCATTAGGCATATTGTACCTCGTTGTTGTTGCTGTAGTTTTTGTTGTTTCTTCTGGTGTCTCGTCTTGGCTTCCTTCTTTTTGTTGTTCTTGCTTCTTTATTCTTCTTTAGCCCCTGTAAGACCCATTTGTAGCCTTGAAAATTGCTGCTTTGGGATGGCTCCACCAAAGACATTAAGATATTGGAAAGCACAAAGATTTTCCAGGATGGGTTGGTCGGTGAGGAGGGAGGCAGTGTGAGATTGGAGTTTACTCATAGTTTTAGATCACGCAGCTTGATATGTTTCTCTGTCGAAAATATGGCAGTCTCGATATTTTTTTACAACACCTGATGTCGACAGTGTATTTGTATTGGGTCAAAGTTGCAAAGATACTTTTTGGACATTTTGTATATTTCATGCTTTTGTTACTCAACCATCAGAGTTGCCAATCTGTGGTTCGTGGATTCTGCGGTATTTTGTGGTCGCTCGTTGCTCGCACTTTGAATAAATCGTTTACAATCCGATCATCATTCAACCAATTCATTTAGTGTCGCTGTCGTGGGAGCGAAAGGATTTCTCAACTGCTCTTCTTACTTTTTATAATGCTTAACCAATCTGACAACTTAACCACTAGCTCGAAGATGTACTTGTGTTGGAATGTAAGACTTTGAGAGAGGGAGCTTAAGGTGTGTATTGAGTATCCATGTCACATAAATTGTGAATGGAAAATGTGTCCGGACTATTTCGCCATGCAACAGGAATAAAAGAAGCATAAAAAAAAATTAAGTAACACTCATTTTTTTTAAACCGCTGAAACTCTCTCTCTCTCTCGAAAAAAAAAGGTGACTGAGAAAAAAAAAAGCATAAAAAGAGCTTTAAGTTGGCATCTCTTTGAATGTTATTACTACGAGTGTTAAAATTACCTTTATTCTGATGTTTAACTTTGTCAGAGGTCTCAACGCTGGAATGGTCAAATCCAGGTATGTCCTAATGATAACATTCTCCCACCACAGAAGGCGATATATTATAATGTCATTTTAGTGTATTGCGTATGTGAGATGTTGGAGTTCTTCGTCTTTTTATCAGTTATACAACGAAACTGAATCAAAGACGAGGCTCAGGCACCAGTCCCCAGACTGTGGACGAGTGAAACCTTAAAACTACGGCGGAAAAATCATCTGGGTCTGAATTGCCCTTTACGGGATTTGAACAAGGACCCTCTCCAACCCGGGGCAAGCGCTGTAATCAGTGGGGCACGATGTGGACGCCTTTTAGTGTGGTTGTCAAATTGGGATAAGAACGATTTGTATGGTGGAGATTAAAAACACAGCTGCAGACAAGAATAATATGGTTATGTCATCGTTAAATGGATTGATAGGCTTACGTGTCACGAAACCGTTTGTTCAGCGTGGACTGAGTGGAAGAGTAATAAATTGATGTGAGGAAAAGTGCAGGAAAGCGGAAAGTTGGAGTTTATGGAAGCTAGTGTTTTTCCCGTCTGACACGAAGCAATTTGTGGTTTTCCGTTCTTTTCATGATGGGATGTTGATAACGAGTAAGACTAAACCACAGAAAGATCAATAAATAGGCCAGGTTAACCTTCGAGAACTAAGCTAATGACACAATGCCGTGGCCAAGAACGCTCTCTTTCAGTTTATATACCGGTATTGCAAGCAATCAGTCTGTGGTCACGTTCCGTAAAAGGATTTCACTGATGCCACACTGCTAATAGTAATAGCTGTTGTATAAAATGTGGGCCTTTTTTTTTTAATTCCAAAAGCCGTCCCATGGGTGACTCAGAGACAGAAAGCTAATGTTTTACAGTAATTTTCAAAGCAGTCTGGGTGATGAAGTTGAGTTAGATTACCGTTAATACAAGTGAACTTCGAATTAGCATCGATAGTGATTCAAACGAAGATCTTGCTCTGAGTGTTCTGTGTTTGACAGGGATCATCTGCACTGCAATCCTTTATTAGAACAACTAAATGGAGCTAGCGAATTCTGTCTTGGTAAGTTACTAAGTCAATAAGTGTTTGCCAATTTCAGAGTTTCGAACATGAAATTTAATTATGCGTACACCAAACCCCCACTTACAAGTGTGTCGTGCCTCGATTTGATTTGTCCACAAACTGCAAGTTAAAACCCCTTTGATTTACTTATTATTTATTTATTTATTTACCCATTTATAATGGTTAAAGTAATTGATACCAATAATTGGCCGCTGCCCAGCAAATTAAATAAAAACGTATCCCTACGCCCAGGAAAAAAAAAAAACGGCGGCCGGCGCTGCACTCTGGCGACGGCGTGTCAGCTCCTATTGTAACTGGGCTGACATGATACTAAGGCAAATTTCCCAAATGGGATTAAAGAAGTATACAAAATACTAAAATACAAAACAATATGTGATACATTTGTTTGCATACAGCGAGTTAATAGTATTTTGGTGTAAATGATATGGTCGAATGTTTAGACTTAAATCATCCTTTCCTTCTCAACCACAATTGTAACTGGAGTAGTACCAACATAGGCATACAGGTATGTGCATTTCATGTCTGTTCTGAGCTGGATTTGTTTCAGGTACACTGTATATAATATTACGGTACCAAGGAGAGAAAATAATACATGTAATTTGGTACACGCGGAATTCTTGCGATTAGCGTCAAGAGGTTTGTCTGAAGGGAGCAATCCACTGCAAAATGAAATAATATACAAGTAATGTGTTACACAAAATACATTGAATTCATGTACTTGCAAATTTGTTATTTTCATATTACACTGGACGAGCGTATGTCTGTCACAAGAGTATATATTTATCACCAGAAACCATCAACATCCTTGATAAACCACAACTGTTCCCCTACATATGTTTGATATTGTTTCGTTAGTCTTATGCAGCACTTGTGGATTCAGTTTGAACTTTACCAGTTGTTGGGCTGGCATTTGCGTCAGTCGTGACCTCGGTGACTTTGCGCCGCGTTTCACTCAACCTCTTTGCTTTTTGACAGAGTTGGGACAAAATGATATTTTTGTGTAATAATATTGATTGAATAAAATCTAAATCTAAATCGCAAATTTTCAGCCAGCTAAACCGAGTTATAAACATTCTGGCATCATAACATGGTACATGGTACATGTTATAATTATTAGTGATCCAGATGAGTGGGCTGGTGCTGAACAGGATCTGGTTCATCTGTGCCCTTATGTGAAATTTTGTGCAGCACATTCGCTATCACCACACCCATGCTCAAAGCAATAAGGATGCAGATCACCACACCTATGCTCAAAGCAATTAAGGATGCAGTATATCGACATCTAACACTGGTCCGTGTTATTTCCTATGCATCCCAAACCCTGGCGCCCTAAAAAATGATTACACTGATTATGCCATGTGCTTGTTTATCTTGGGGTCATTAGCTTCTATCAAGAACTGCCTGTGGCGCAGATATGGTGCGGAAAATCTAAAATCTACATCAGAACTGCGAGTGCACAATTGCCTCTGTATCATTTCTGTGACCTCTGGCAAGACATTCATACATGCATCTGTCTGTTTGTTTATGGCTTTCATCATTTAGACGAAAGGGGTCATCGCAGACAATTTGTCACTGTCAGTCTGAAGAAGGGCGTCAGTGATCGATATCTGGCGTAGTTTATCATAGCCTGTTTTTGAAATTATGTTAAAATTTATTGGACAGTTTTCTTGATGTTTCTTTTCGTTATTAGCGAAACATGTATATATATAATTTTTTTTTATTGTTTAGCCACATTTTAACTTTGCGCCAAGCTCTGTCGTTACTCTACAGATTTCCCGTGTTTTTTTTTTTACTTTGAAAACACTGTCTTATTGTCTGCGAGCCTGGCGACTGGTGAGGCACACAATCATGGCAGATGAAAATTTACTGATATGAAAACTGTCACAAAATCACATTTTATGTGAAACTCTTTTGATGCTGACAGTAACTTTGCCCGTGCTTTCTCCAAGCACTGTACATGGTGGTATTATAATATGGTAAACAAAAATAATATTAGGACTACCAGCATGACATGAGCACGTGGCCTTACTTCGAAATATAATGATCAGTGTGCTGTGTGATTTTCCCGGGTAACAATATTACAAGTTGAATTCCCCATGTGCGAGAGTTAGCTCAAACTATTGTTTTAGTTAAGTTTTACGCATTATTGTGATCATATCAGTCCTTTCATTGATGATAGTTTGCCATGCGAACAATTAGGTCTGCCTCAGCCAGCATTCATACGTCATTTAGACATAGATTTGTGCAGGAGTTCCGTGGGTTTGGTAGGATTACCATAGGGGCAGATTTCTTACATCAAACCGACGGCGGTGCGATGTATTAGAGGATCTACGCAGGAATAATGTCAATTCTCTGTGTAAACGTGGGGCTGTGGGCTGGGACATGTCCTTCTCCTTGTTGCTCTATTCATTCTCTTCTTTTCTTTACCATGTGTTTTGATCGCCCTTTCACTGTTATCAGCCACAATAAGAGAGCAGTCAACTTTGAAATGGATATCTTTGGGAGACCGGCAGGGTTCACACAGGTCCTTAATGTCTTTAAAGTCCTTAAGTTTCATAAAAGAAAAAATAAGTACTTTAAAAGTCCTTAAATTCTGAAAATGATGTCAAAGTCCCTAAAAGATCCTTAAAAGTGAAACATTTGAGATTCAAATCTTCTGATGGCGATACAGAAACATCCTGTTTGAGCGTGTGCAGCACACCACTTGTACAGTTGCTATATTATTTCTTGTTCTTTTTATTTTTGAGTGCTGCATACATGAAATATTTTTTTAGTCACAGGTCCTTAATTTTTTTTTATTTGTTCAGAGTCCTTATGAAGTCCTTAAAAAGTCCTTAAAATTAGTTTTCAGGACTTTATGTGAACCCTGAAGACCAGAATTATGGTGTGTGTTGGGCTGAAATTCACCAAATCAATGTCTTACCTGCCGACCTGGCCCCGATGTCCAAACTATGTTGTGTTTGTTGGCAGTGTGCGGTTTTGCGGAATGTTTCGCTTTTCTTCCGGTGCTCCCGATCTATTTGTATTCTAATTCAGCCAACAAACAACCAATTGGGAATTCGACTCGTAGGACTGATGCCAAGTTACACATAGGAATGCCCATCGTTCCTACCTAGATCTGCAGGTTACGACATCGCACCGACGTAGGTTTGATACGGGGAATCCACCCCTATGGTAATCTTACCAACCGTATAGAAATTTTTTACAAATTTACGTCGGATTGAGGTGGAAATAGTGGCTGGAAAATTCATCTTTGTTCTTGAAAATTTTTTTAATGTCTGAAATTTGCTAAGGTATTTTTCTAAGGGTATAAAATACGAATAGGCCTTCAGTAACTGGCCATTATCGTAACCACATCACTGCGGACATAATACATCCACATCACTGCGGACACAATACATGTACTTATTCCCACCGAGCACTTGACGTTGGACAATGGCGACCAAAGATTCCTCTTCTTCTTTTTCTCTTTTGCTTTTCGCGTGGCCTGTAATACGGACAATTCTATCATAAACACGACTCTACAAACAGTTCTATCATAAACATGGCTCTTGAGGCGAAGAAGCGAAAGAGAAAAAAGATGGTCAGTACTCACAGACGACACTGGAACCACATTGATGCGCACCAAACACTTGTTTCCTAGATGTTATTTTGACCACGAAAGATTTCATTTTCTTTTCTTTGTCCTTCATCTTTTTCATATTTTCAAGATTTTTGTTTATGATAAGACTGTCTATTTGCAGCCAAACTATGGTTGATTTATTTATGATATTCCATTTTATTTTATTTTTGAATGCAAAATAAACTGCTTAAACAATCTTACACGCATGTTGTTGAGGACCATCCTTGTTTCCAAAACATCGTCTAGCGACCAGCAGTTTTCTCTTGTGTGTCTGCTTGTCCAATACGCTGTCTATCTCAGTATTCAGGTTATGGTAGATCTGTCCATAAAACCTTGCAAAATATGATTTTAATCATTCCAGAGTTCGGTAACTGGGCGATTTCGCAACCACGTCGTTGTCGATCCAGTACTTGTTCCCAACGCCTTGTTTTGGCCACCAAAGATGGACGCAGAGGAAGTGCCAGATAGGAGTGAGAAAGAGGAGGAAATGATTGCTACGGTCAGCACTACTTTAGCAGCTGTGCCGACCCATAGAGTGAGCACCAGGTCTAGTAAGAAAAAATCCAGCACAAGAAGATCCCAGAGCATGGGCAACATTCCTCTCACCACACTGAATTCAGATTCTGAAGGTGACTCTTTATTCTGATAAACTTATTTGAAAAATAAAATAAGATAGAGACCTCTCCTGATTCAGTTATCAAAGCATCAATAGTGCAGGATTAATTTAAGCCAGATTTAGAATAACAGAATAACTTTTTTTTTTTCTGGGGTCATGTGGCCAGATTGGTTTTTCTTTGGACAGTGAATTTTGTTGGGAAGTTTTAGGGTAAAGAATGGCTTTTGGTAATGGGCCTTAACAACTTTTTCGTTGGTGCATGGTCACAATAATTTGGGGGGGGGGGGTGGGGGGATTGGTCACAAGTTGGTAACAAAATCATAGCATGATTATTTTGGTTATATGGCCAAATAGACTATATTGTAGTGAATCTTTCATGCCTGTCTGAGGCCATAAATGTTCTTGCTTGCTGCCAAATCTGGTGAACCAGTAATGTCACTACATGTTAACTATGTCTAAACATTATGTTGCTTTTCTGCTTTTATTATATCCACATTCTTTGCAGCCAGATATCCGAATAAGAGCTGTCTTGACATGCTCAATAGGCCTATTTGTCGATATACATGACTCTTGTAAATAAAATTTGTTCAGTGACTCTAGACTGACTGCACTGTCATCTCTATGATCATGGCATTATAGCCTACAGTTTTCCAAATTCACCAACCTGTTTCAAGCAAACAATTCACATTTTTGTACAAGACAGATAGTTTTCTTTGTCATCATCCTTCATTAACATCTCAAATAGAAATATGAAAAAATGTCAGTATTTCTGACATTATTATGTACAGGTCAGAGTTCCAGTGATACAGAAAGTAAGGCAGGGTATATCTGCCCATCAAACTTGGAATGCAGAAGATATGACTTTGAATATATGTCTTCGGCAGAATATCACTCCTTTTTGTGGTTTTGTTTCTTATCTTTTTTTTTAAAAGCTACATTGAGTCTCTAATAATATTACTTTATTGAATAAAATGATATTGGTAATTTATCAACAGAACTCCTGGAGAGCCCCATGAATCATGCCAATTACAAATTTAAATTATCAACGTATTCTCTGACTCATTTCTTTGGAGATGAAGTGAATGAGGATGTTTTTCAAAAAGAGGTATGATTTTCTACTTTCTGAAGTCTTCTACAACAAAATGGGTTCCTATAAGTATGGGCAGATATCATTGAGTAGCCAAAGAAAAACAATTAATAAGTTCAGATTTTAAAAATGATAAGTTGATTAACACTTCTGGAATTTGCAGATTTTTCAAAAGCCAACTTTCAGCTTTTCTTTGAACAAAAAGGAGGTTTTTGGTGGGTTTGGTTGTTTTTTTAAAATAAATTTTGAGAAGGATTCGTCTTAGTTTTTTGTAATTATTAATTTTTTATTATTATACTATATTGTTAGTAATTTAGCAATTATTTTAAAAAATCAGAAAGTGGAGAAAATCTGTCTCATCTTGGTAGTCTACATATTTGTAATAATTTACCCTCTTCACAGGATATGTTATTATTCTAGGTAGCCCAAAAGACGCAAACCTACATGGTTGGGCTACAAGAAGCGGAGACTGAAGTGTTGATTGATCGACTGGTTCAGAAGGAAGGAGACAAAGACAAAGCTCTTCTCTATGTTGTTTCAGACATGCTGACAGAATTGAAGGTGAAATCTTTTCTCCAGATAACTTTGACAGTCTTTCAGTGTTGAAATAAATAGCGCTATTACAGATTATCAACACTGTCTAGAGAATATAATTTCAGTGGTTGGTTTATTAATATATTACCACTGCTTCCTTTAGAACTGCTTCTGTTCAAAGATTAATTATTTTACCATAGCATGGTTTGCCGAAATAAATGTGTCACAATTCATTAATTTGACCAACAATTAACTCAGGTAAATTAAATTCATTTCACAAATCCAGTCTTTTTCAAAGGGATATTATAAACTTATGAAGCAAATGTTCAAGGAATATAAGATACTTGATGTCTAGGATGAATTGTCTAGGACAGAAAAAATTTTTTTTTACTACTGTATCAATTTTTACTTTAAAAAAAAACAAACAAAAAAACTCTCCACGTCAGGTTCAGATCTTTGTAAATGCTCTCCTGCATCGAGGCGCTAATCCTTCCCACTGTGACAATAACTGGCAAACTCCACTTCATCATGCCGTCAGAAGAGGATTCAAGTGAGTATGATCAATATGATATACAGGTACATACATATTTATGTAATCAGTATGATATGTTGACTCCAGAGTGATATTATTTCAACAGTGTGGCAATTTTGAATAATTTATTAAACATGCATTGACCCTAATGCAGTCAAGAGAAAACGTGAAAGACTGAAAATCACCCAGAGAAGCACAACAGAGCAAGATCTACAACTACTAGGCAACAATTGGCAGGAAGCAGAGAGGCAGTGAAGGTTAGAGAAATAGGATGTCCCGATGTGCCAAGGCACTGGAGGCATTACTAGTGTAATGCCAGATAACATCCCTACCTCAACCTGACATAGATTTAAAATGGGATTTGCATGGGGTTGGTAGGATTACATATGGGTGGGCTCCCTTCATCAAACAACGTTGGTCCAATGTCGTAACCAGAGGATCCACATAGGAACGATGTCATTCCTATGTGCAACCTTGACGTCAATCCTCTGCGTCGGATTTCCATAGCATTGCTGGCTGGGGCAGTAAGTGTAGTAAGGGACATGTTAGGACCAGTGTGTAAAAATTCTCTATATATATATCAATGGAGGGTAAGTTTAGAATTGGCATTGTTAATATGGTCACGATAATACAGGACATTTTGCTGTTTTGCCAAAGAATTGTGTGTATATAATATGTAAAGCTTAATGATGACAGCAGTTAAATACAGATTTCAGGTAAAAATGTTCTTCATAGCCATTACTCTTTAATTTCTGGATACAGTTGTTCAGAACTGCAGCGGCTTCAGTAGTTTCAAGAAACCATGTATTTATATTAATTTTTTGTGGTCACAGTCATTGTCAGCACTTGCGGTGATAGTGTGTCATTGTTAAAAGATAATTTGAGATTTGCGTTTTAGCAAAAATATAATAAAATGTTTAATTACTGTAAATGTCACTTGTGTTGAAGAAAAAGCAGGACTCTTACAGACATTTAAAATTATAGATTATGTTTGTGATGGCTATTTGAGATAGCCGGATAAATAAGAAGAGAAAGGATGAAGCTGGAATATGAAGCAAGAAAGAGGAGAAATAATCTCAGATGTTTACTTACATGTCTGATCTTTCACTTAAGCATCTTGTGTGCTTTAATTTTCTTGCTACAGCTTTTCCATGGTGATGACTTTGCACCAAGTAATGTTATGATTTTAAAAAAAAATTTAATTAAAACTGTTGTTAGAAAGCATTCTTTATTATTGTCATTAGAGCTTACTTGCAGGATTGCTATATTTCAGAGGTGTTGTGAGCAAGCTACTAGAACATGATGCCTTACCACATGTCAGAGACAAGCATAGAAAAATGCCATTCCATTTAGCCATGGAAGGACAGTATGATGGAATTGCATCCATGTTGCTTCAGTACATGCCTAATCATTTGTAAGTAATGAATGACAGAAAACCATTGTGATTTATAAAAAGCTAATCTGATTTCTAAACATTAATGGTTGGAGATATTTTTATGACAATATAATATATATATATATATATATATATATATATATATATATATATATATATATATATATATATATCAATTCTGAAACAGAAAAAAATGCCAATGTTTGAAATTAGCCAATCATAAGAATGCAACAGTCCCAACAATAGTCCTTAAACTGGTGAAGCAATGTCGGCTTTATGCAAATTTATCATATCAGCCAATCTTTTCCTACACTCATTGGTTTGTCGCTTTCTTTCCAAGTTATTGAAAACTTCCCACTACCAGTACTTTGTTAACAGTAAAGTAGAAATAGTGTTAGGGCTTCAAATGCAGGATCATGAAAACAAAAGAGGTCCCCAAATCAGCTCTTCAATAAGTGAAGCTTTGTTGATTTCATTTGACAGAGTGCGAGAACTATTCATTACATATGAGAAAGACACAGCTGAATGTACCTTCCATCATCTCCTCCACCAGCAAATGCAGGTACAATGTATATAAATGGCATGGGATGCCAAAAGTAAAACAGTATTGTCCAAAAGGATTTTGTTCAATTAAGAATTGTGTTGATCCTATCTCAGCCAAACAGTAAAACTGCAATTATCTGCTACTAGAACAGTTGTTCTGGATGTTTACCAAAAAATGCATTTTTTTGACACAATTGATTTTAAGTTCCTGTCTGTTTAACCTAAGTGAAATGTTCTCAATGTGGCACATTTTAGCCTTAACTAGAAAGAGAACTGATCTGCATTTCTTCAGGCCTTCAAAGCTATCATGAAATTTTGTCCAGAAAAAAAGGTATCACAAAGAGGTTAAGTATAATATTCTTCATTTTTTAAAAATGACCATGATGTTATTCCAGGCAAATAAAAATTTATTGACCCATTTCTGCTATATTAGTGTTATTTATAACAAAAATAAGTTCAAAATCTTTTTGGCAGCAAACAGCTCTATCTGTTCTTGATTGCATGGTGGACAAGATTGGACAAACAGACCATGCAAGGGTTTATTATCACATTTTAGAAGCAGATGAGAAAGGTAGACCACCGACACATCCCAAATTTGAACCAAACTCGAGATCCTGCCTTCACCATATCTCAAAGGAGGGACAAAAGGTTGAATATCATAGTATATTTTCATTTAAAATAAAATGTTCTTGAATTGTGAAGTCATAATTATTGTTACTTGTTGAATCATCAGCATGCAGTGTTATTACCAGTCATTCAAGCTAAGATAAAATAGGATATCACCTAAATTTTCCTATAATGCCATTTAAAATATGTCCAAAGGTATCTTTTTATGTCTGTCTAAGCAAATATGCTATTTTGTAGCAAAAAATGTAGATCATTCAGTAGACAGTATCATACTTGTTATCTCCACAGTTCAATTCTTGTGATGCCATTTAAAAGCATGTCTAAAGGTACCTTTTCATGAATGCCTGAGCAAATATCCTATTTTCTAGCAAAAACTATAGATCTTCAAGGAGATTATTATCATACCTGTTGCCTCGACAGTGCAGTTCTAGTTGTAGTTTCTTGATCCTTAACCCTCACGCTGCGCAGGGCGGCAATAGTCGGTATTGACTTGCAAGCGCTCACGCCGCACGGGCGGCAAAAGTCGCCTCGGTCAAGCTGACCGCGCCACGCGCAAGCCCTATTTTCAGGCGTCGGGTCACTGACCTTTTTGAGACGTAACCACCGTGTTATTGTTCAGTGTCTCTCTTCTAAATCAAACGCATTGTGACATGGACATGTTAACCAGTGAACCACTGGTCGGAATCACAAAGACTAAGCTTTCAAAGGCTCTCCCCACACTTTCAAAAGATGTAACATCGACATGCGAACTGTTGCTCAACAAATTTGCAATATTATCTCATTTTCTCACAAGCTGACCACCATCTGGAGTTGTCTGTATCTAAGAACCAATCAGAAACAAGCTCTGAAATAATCTTTGCCCCAAATGCCCACATTGGTTTATTAGTATGTGTCAATCAGGATGAAACCATTTGTTTAGGGCTTGGGAGGGCGTGGCTAGTTATCATGCTTCGTTCTCACGAAAACTACAGCAGTCAGTTTGGAATCATAAGTCAGATCATTGGTTAGAGACTGACAGGCTGAAGTTTTGCTGGTTAATTCATTATCAAGCGTGATAAGGCATAGCAGCAAATGTTTTCATACCGATCAATAAAAACCGAACCACGTGGACAGCGTATGTGGTCATTGTCTAGTGGCACGGGTCAGTGACCCCAGATAAGATTCTCCGTGAGTAAGGTCACTGACGGGGCAGCGGGCTTTACGGGTAGCGCGCAGGGTATGGGTTAACACTGGAAAACATATCTTAGTATTCACATGTACTTGGACCCGCATAATAATCTCTTGGTGCTTGGAAGAGCCATTGGATGATCTGAGGACATGTAATGGGGACGGTAAAATATAGTGAATGAAACAAGGTTCCTTTAAGATCTGACTCAGAATTTCAAAATTACATGTATACATGCCTCTAGGTGTAAAAGCGTAATCCCATATCAATTGCTTTTCCCTAATCGGTAGCGATAAAAATGGGAGTAGGCTAGGTAAAGATCAAATCCCAATAGAATTTTAAGAGACAGTCACAGTCTGTGGTCAGCATTTTTTGCACATGTTTATTCAGCCAAATGGCTCACTATATTTTATTTCTTCATTTCAAACATAGAAATTGTATCTATGGAATTTTCCCTCAATATCTGGAATTCCTAATTTATTTAAACAATACATCTCAATTAAAAATTTTTGGATTTCATTTCTTTTTCCTGGCCTCTATCCACAGGACATCATCTTTCATTTTGTGGTGAGATTGTTGATACGCAGAAAGTGGAAGGAATTTGCAAGATTACGTTTCCAGTAAGGTTTGCTAGAGTAATACTGTAGTTGTATCTACCAAATTCATTTATTGTGCCTTTCATATGAAAGCTTTTTGGAAATTTTGAAAGCTGGAGATCAGTAAAAAAAAAAATTTTTTTAATTGATATATATATATATATAACATTGGAAACAGGGCCACTAACTTGTGATTGAACCAAAGACCTACAATCTTTAAAGCAAATACCACTATGCTTTTGTGCAGGTAATAGGATATATTTTAGTTCTAATAAATCCAGACAGCATTAATTGTCTGTGCAGTCTCTTATGAATTTACATTTATTTTTAATACAGCTAATACAAGTAGAGATTTGAAAGACTGTTTTTCAAAGTATGAAGGCATCCTGCCAATACATGAGCCCTGTTTTATACTGTGCCAGCAGGCTGGGGCATATACAGGAAACAAAAAGGTGCAGTTCGAAAAGAGGTAGAGATAGTAAAATGGAAGAAGAAGAAAGACCACAAAGAAAACAGACAGTCACAGAACATGCAAAGCTGCTTTCATCCTGTTTTGTGATGTAAAGCCATTATTTTCCTCCCATTACTCACAAGAAATAATTTAGCTGATTTTTTTCATTAATTTTTTTTTTCAGACTGAATTCCTTCCTATACCTGTTCACACTTTTGTGCCTTACATTTTCAATGATTGTTGCTGTTACCACCCCAGACCCTACAGTATATGATACTCCACTACATATTACGCGTGCCCTTTTTGAAATGTGGTCTCTTTTATCAACATCTTTGACTTTTTTTGTGGAGCTCAACCAGCTAAGAAAGTAAGTATCCATCAAATTAAAGCTAAGGAAAGACATTGGTAATGAACTGCTATCATTAATAACTTGAATGTAAGACTGCTACTATTGTTTCACATTAATTTTTTCATTTTTTTATTTCTTTCATTCTTAATGATGACAGTGCTCTTGATTTAACTCATTTCTCCTCAAGTAAATTTGGCCAAGTTGCTCCAGCTGGCCCAAGTAAATTTTGCAGTTTTCATGCTTTTATAGGGTGCGTTAGAAGAAAATTCATTTTTTTATATTTTTCAATTCTATTTGGTGGATGTGTTTATAAATGAATGCTTTATGATATTCTGTGGTTGTTTTTATTATTGTTTGGGTCTAAAGTAGTAAATTAGAATTGAAAAAAAAAATATAAGGTTGGGGTGAAAAACATATATTCCCCGTTCGCGGTACAGCTCGGCACGGAAGGCGAAAACCGGGATTCCCCGTTCATGGGGAGAAATGAGTTAAGTTCAGTATACATGCATAGTAGTACCAGTAGATTCTCACACAGATCTGTAATGAAATAGCTCATCTGTCTTGAAACTAAAGTCAATGAGAAAAAAAAATGGTTTGGCAATTGGACAAAAGAAGCATATTTTTTTTTTCCCCAACATCCCAATGAAAGTGTCAGTGTTACTGAATTTATTAAAATTCATGACTTTCGCTCTGTAACAAATTTATAAATGGAGCAAAAGAAGAAGAAAAGCCACGGAGAATCACAGGATCGTTCATAAGAAATGTTTTTTGTTTGGCTTCTCGAACTTTGGGGGAAAATAAGTGGAATGGATAAGACTAATAATGTAACCAAAATCTTTCTTGAAACTTTAAATATCTAAGTGTGAGGGGTTGTCATCTGACAATGATTTTTATTCTAGTAAAACGATCAAGTTGCAAAACTTGTGCCAAGAACTGTGAGAAACCACCAAACCTAGAAACATGCAGTTCTCATTTAAATACTTTAAAAATAATGTATTTGTGATGGACAAATGAAAACGTGAGTATATATTCATTTTGTGCTCAGCGAAGATAATTTTAAAAGTTGAGTTGTACCTCTTCCACACCATAATCTAACATTCAAAGAAGATTTTCCTGTCAGTGTTTTGTAGAATGGTTTCTTCTTCCTTTGTTACCCTGCACTAGTTAGGCAGGTCTATTTGGTGCATTATTAAATTATCACCATTGAGCTGCTGAGGAAAGCATTTCTTTCATAAGTCCAGGCACAGGCTGGGCTATTCTATTTATATGTAATTGCAATATGGTAAGTGAAAGACATGCCAACGTTAAAAAAAATGCTTGTGAATAAAATTCATTTAAATTTATCAACAGTTTGCTGAACAGCTAATGGTAGAGTGTACCACATCATCAAAGTGAAAGTGTAAGGTCAAAATTATGATCTTAACTTCCATGTTAAATATAAATTAATTTAATACTTGTGCAACCAGCCACTTTTGCACTCCAGAGGCGATTTCAAGCAAAAACATTCAGGAAGTTCTTCTCTCCCCAGACACAGACTTGAATACTGGAAAGATCAGTTCAACTGGATAGACCTGTCATCATCTTGTCTGCTGATTGCTGTGGCACCACTGCGGTTCACATACCGTAATGTACAGTGGCCTGTCTTTTCTGTAGGTTACCTGCTTTGGACACTCAGGATATTCAAATATGCAGCTGTCTTCAGGTAGCATTGTTTTTGTGAGCTTAATTATTACCTTTTGAGCTAAGGTAAAGTCAGTATGGGCCATGTATTCGATTTACTCATGCTAGGAGTTTGCTACCAGCCTGTGGCTTATTTCTAGAAGGAAGTTATTTGTGACCATGTCACCAACATAAAAATGCTTGTTGTGAAGTATCACATTCATTTCATTATACCCGGGGAACGCCCTTTTGCTTTTTCCATTTCCCATGGATGGGAAAAAATCATTGTTTTATAATGTGTATCATTTATGTCCTATTTCAGTAATTATTTAGGAGAGTATGCCACATATTCTGAAATATACTATATGTTGAAGTGCTGTGTGCAGATTGCCACCTGTCTGCCTCCTATTTCTAATGTATGAATGTTCTTTCAAGGGAAGTAAACATAAGTTTTTAAAAAATATAGGCTGTCTCAGTATAGTGGGTTGGATTGTGCCTACTAATCTCAGCTGCTGAATCTTAACAATGCTAATTACAGCATTTCAGTTCAATTGGAGTAATGTGCTAATGTCCATGGATTTGACATTTCAGTTGAATTTTTGTTTTCTTAAAACTTGTAGGTTGTAAGTCACAACAAAATTATTTCAGAGTTACACTTATTCTGGTTCTCAGACAAACAGGTGCCTATGCCCAGATTTTATGGAGGATTGTGTCTCATGACTTCTTGCAGTTTACTGTTGTATTTTTGGTGATACTGCTGGCTTTTAGTGGATCATTTGTACTTGCTTTGAGAGGTGAAGACTCACTTGATGTCCACTCAGAGACTAGGTGTGTGATTCTTTTTTGTGATTCCAAGTTTATTATGTTTATGTAACTCTGGGGAGTTGCGCATCCAAACATATCATTTAATTGTGTAAGGGGACTGATAAATCGGACTGCGTATGATCTTGTTGGAAATGAGTGTTTCTTTATTAAAAGGATGGATGTTTCTTAATATATTATTATTATCAAAAGTCCAAGCAACACAGAACACAGGCTTATGAATTATGATAGTCTTCTGCTGATAACATGAACATTTGATGTAAATATTGAACCAGTAGCTGTCCAATTTTTGAGAAGATACTTTGCAGAATAAGATCATAAATAGCCAGAAAGTGGAGAGAAGGTAAAATAAGTGATTTTCTGTTTCTCATGGCAACAAAGAGTTGAAGAAATTATGTATGGTTTGAATTTTTATTTATTTCAGCTCATTCTGGTCAGTTCTTTTCACTGGAGTCCGCATTCTGATCGAAGGACAACCAGTTGTTGAGTACACAGGATCAGAGGGTTACAAGTATGCATTATTTTTGTCATATTCTTAGATGCTTTCCTGCATATTTAATTATGCTGTATTTTAATCTTGATAGAGATACTCTGCAGTTAGATGACTAATTCACTTTTTCTTTCGGTTGACCAATCCAATTTGGGCTCTTTTTGCCAGCAATGCCCTTTTCTGGACAAAATATTACTTATCTGTAGTCCTAGGCATGTTAAAATTTATTTCTTGTTAACCTTGTGTAGATCATGTAAAAGTGTGGTCAGCTTCATTTTGGAACTGAACTAGCCCTCTAATCATGCTGAGACCCTAACATCTGACTTTATGCACTGGCCCCCTAATCGTGCTGATACTGTAACACCTGACTTTATGTACAACAATATTCATGTATGGGAACACCGAAAAAATGTGATAAAACAAGATTTGCTGGGATGAACAGTTAATCCGTTAGCACATATGAATTTTTTCCTTTGCTATTTACTCAAAATCTTCATTTTAATGGGATAAGTTTGGTTGAGTGTATGAATCTGATGGGCTTGGCCCACATCATGCCATTATAAAGAAATATGGTATTTGAAGTTTTCAACAAAGTCTTGAATAACATGAACCTGCATGTCCAAACATTAGTTTGTCTCTATTAATATGAATGTTTAAAAAGAATCTGCCTTACTCTTTCTGACATCATCCAAAACAGCATTCATAGAATGTGATCATGTACATGTGTGGTTTTGTTCTGCTTGTCACTCTATGCTTTTGTCTGAATCAAATGTTTCAAGAATCTGTTTGATTATCCTGGTATGAATTCATTTAATCATCCTGTAAGGTTTGATTGCCTCAAGGGCCAAAACTGCATGCAGTTTTAAACTCAGATCAGTGATCTAGCTCTGCACAAAGAAAACAAAAAAAAAAAAGAGGATAATCTAACTCTTGCATTATGTGAACAATTATATTACATTTCATGTTTTCGTACTTCAATTTGTGTGGATTAAAATGCCAATATCATTATTTCATAGAACAAAACAAGAAACTATATTTCTTTTATGTCAGTGTGAATCTAATTTGATTGGCAATCTTCTGGAAATGTTACCTACTAAAGGTATAAGTAACACAGTTTTAATAGGCACAAAATATTATGAAGAGTTATTTTTCTTGATGGCATTTGTGGGCTATAACTATAATTGTACTTCAATTTACTTTACAGGGTCATGAGTTGTATCATCATGGTGGTATTTCTCTTTGTCTCCTGTGTGGTGCTTCTAAACATCTTGATAGCTCAGTTATCTGACACATATCAAAATGTACAAAAGGATGCCCAACGTGGTTTAGAATTGAACAGGGCTTGGATTATCACCCGTGTGGAACTGAATTCCTTATTCATTGGGAAAGGCTACAGGGTGTCAAAATACTTAGAGGTAATTTAATATTTCATAGTTTGTGTGAATTTAGACACAGTGAGTGTAGGAGAGTAGCATGGATGCAAGACTGAACAGAAGTTTAAGCACATCTCACAAGACACTCAGAAAGACAAAAATCACATATGGTGAGGCAACCCCAATCAGCATTATTGTTCACAAAATAAAACCTCTCTAGTCAAAATTTTATTGGTACTTGAGCCTGATTAGCACCAATTGCTTATATGTTTCCCTGCAATGCTTATGGAAAAAATTATTCTAGAGAAGTGGGAAAAAAACATTCACAACACAATTGTATTTTTTACCAAAAACAAATTTGACATCTTAAAAAAAGAAATCAAACAATTTAGACAATGGAAAGAGCTGTGCATTTTTACTTCTGCCTGACATGCAGATTTATTTATGATCCGAAACTTTTGCATGATTAGTGCAATAATATTGTGTCGCCTACCAGGGAATTCAAATGCCAGGATTCAGTGGGTTTACTATTTTGAAAACAGTGTCAGATACAAATTTATTTTACCAAATTTTATTCACATTCATTTATCAAACAGATGGAAGAACTGACAAACCCACTTGGTGCATTAGAAAAATGGGAGACCCCTCTCTTGAATGAAATTGGCAAAGATGTGAGGGATATCAAGGAGAATTTGGAATCTACAGAGTTAAACATGCTTACAATCAAGAACCGGCTGAGCAGGCAGGAGTATGCACTAAGGCGTATACAGTAAGTTGAAATCTCTTTGGTCATCTGCATCTGACTCATTATTCCAGTGCCAGAATTAATTAAATTCATGTTGTTTGCCATAAAATTCAAACAAAAATGAAGTGAAGAAATTAAATGAATGAAAGATATCTGGAATGATCTAACTTCTTAACCCTCACCCTGTGAGAGGCGGCAATTGTCGGTATTTACTCGCAAGCGCTCATGCTGCATGGGCGGCAAAAGTCGGGAAGGTCAGGCTGACCGCGCCACGCGCAAGCCCTATTTTCACGCATCAGGTCACTGACCTTTTTGAGACGTAACCACCGTGTTATTGTTCACTGTATCTCTTCTAAATCAAAGGCATTGTGACATGGACATATTAACCATTGAACCACTGGTCAGAATCACAAAGACTAAGCTTTCAAAGGCTCTCCCCACACTTTCAAAAGATGTAACATCGACATGCGAACTGTTGCTCAACAAATTTGCAATGTTATCTCATTTTCTCACAAGCTGACCACCATCTGGAGTTGTCTGTATCTAAGAACCAATCAGAAACAAGCTCTGAAATAATCTTTGCCCCAAATGCCCACATTGGTTTATTAGTATGTGTCAATCAGGATGAAACCACTTGTGTAGGGCTTGGGAGGGCGTGGCTAGTTATCATGCTTCGTTCTCACGAAAACTACAGCTGTCAGTTTGGAATCATAAGTCAGATCATTGGTTAGAGATTGACTGGCTAAGGTTTTGCTGGTTAATTCATTATCAAGCGTGATAAGGCATAGCAGCGAATGTTTTCATACCGATCAATAAAAACCGAACCACGTGGACAGCGTATGTGGTCATCATCTAGCGGCACGGGTCAGTGACCCCAGATAAGATTCTCCGTGAGTAAGGTCACTGACCGGGCAGCGGGCTTTACGGGTAGCACGCAGGGTGAGCGTTAAGAAAGAAAGAGACAAGGGATCAGAGATAAAAAAACAAAGGAATAATAATTAATATGGAAGGGAAAGTATGAACAAAAAGCATAATTATCATCATTGTAGTAACATTGCATTGCCCTTTCATATTCTTTCTGAGATTAAACCTAACATTGTCATATAAAGAAAACAAAATGCACGCATCCATACAGACAATAATAAAGTAAACAACTGACAGCCACACCACAAGATGAATATTTCACATTAATACAAAGTTTTAAGTTCTTTTCTCAAACTATGTTTCAGTGTGAAATAATGTAAATCATGTCATGGTAGTGCCTTATAAAATCTTTTTTGTCAACAGAGAACAACTGGATAAAATAGTGCAGTTGCAAACAGGATCCAAGAAAGTCAACAGCGCAGCAGGTGCACAGCCCTAATTTGCTATGAGGACTTAGTCTTATGTCTGTGATGTGTCAGATCATGTACAAATACTGACAATAATTATTTTTCATGTTATCAGAAACCGACTGTCAAAATGCAAATTTTATCACACCTTTGGAGAATGGAATGATAAGGCTAGTAATAAATGTAGTTCAGTTCACCAGTTTGAACTCATCAAAGTCAGTTTCTCTTAATGTAAATCAAAGTGAAAGTTCTCATGATTTTCCTCTAAGCACCGTACTAAAACTAGGGTGTTATTATGTGTAGATTATTTTATTTTTACATTATGAAGACCAATATGGCATTGGCAGATAAATATTCTGATGTCCTACATGCCAGTTTGTTTTTTATGTGGTTATGATCTTTTCATGCAGTTGTTTTCTACACTTGTTCTATAAATTTATAAAACACCAGGTTGCTCTATATTACTACAGCCATGGTTTCATTGTATGAGTGGCAAAAGGCGCAAGAAGTTTGATTGGTATAGGTGCTGCAGTGGCAACTAATCCTATCCACAAAATTCAGCAGGCTATAAACACAGAGAGATTTATTTATATTAATTTCTTACTCTTTTTACATCTTGACATGGCTGAGGTTAAACTTCCCTTAAAGTATGAGACTAACAGCTGAGGTTGAATTCAGTACATTATAGTAGGGAGAGTTACATGACCTAAACTGCTACTCTTTTGAAACGAAACTGTCACAGCTGTAGTAAAATAAACTCGAAATCCGTCGAACACAAAATAATACTGAAGTTTAATAACTATATGATGAACAATATAATCCTAGGAAGGCACCAGAGAACACCTAAACAAATGAATATTATATCCTAGCCCACACATGGAAACACCTAAATGCTGAAGACTCACCTACTCACCGCTCCTCACACTTACATGAATCTATAATGTACATAGTCATAGAAGATTCCCGAATCACTCTAACCTATGTACTCATCCGAGACACACAAACTGACCAATCACGCAACAATACGTCATCAGTTTACATCACCTCAAGGCTAAACCTGGCATAAACATCTACATATACATCTACGATGTTATCGAATATTCAGGAATGTCCTAATATCGACGAAACAGGTCAATTCATTCAACAACAAGAAAAACTACTCACAATAGGGGGAAGATCAGGTCACTGAGTGCAAGCACTGTGAACAACAACAAAAGGGAAAAAAGAGAGGTGAAGACTCGCTCAGTCACCAGGATGTCACACGAAAAAGGGGGGGGGGGGGGGAGAGAAAAGGGGTACCCTGCAGACGCTACAGAGACAGTACCTCTTGACTTATTCAGTTGTCTTTATTTTTAAATGGAGAATACAAAATGAATGTTTGACTGAAGAAAAAACATAATGCTTATCATCTAATTAGGGATCCATCCTCTCCAAGAGCATCCTGCAATTTTTTAGCGAGTGTATCAGCCTGCCTGTCAACCTCATTCCATACCACACTATTCTTTACCAACATCTCAGCAGATGAAGGAGAGGGGGAGGGCACTGTTACAGTGCATAGAAGGTGACATAAAATAATCTTGCAGCACACAGTGGACACCAAAATTTTTTTCAGTAAACTCTCACAAGGTGTCCAGATTTTCTTGCCGGTGTTATTAGAGATGTCATTTTGGATTAGGCTTTGGAACTTTCAAGAGATAAGAGATGAAAGGAAGGAAGGAGAGGGAATGAATGATAGACATAGTTGGATCTTCTCTGTAAAGTGCCAATTATTAAGTATGAAAAATTATGACCAATGTCTATTAATTATTGTTAAAGTGATTTTAAAAGGCATAATTAGCATAAGGTATGGTCAAAGGTGGGTGCAAAAGTGAACACTCAACTCTGAACTTGTGAATCAAACAAAGTTAAAAAAACAAACACTTCCTGACCAAGTACGTATACATCGTGAAATGTTTAAAAAAAAGGCCCCACTTCAGACTGAAAGGACCCTACCCAAAAAGTTTGAACAGTACAGGGGCAGATACGGCTACATAGGGTCAATCAGGAAAATCGATGATTTTTTTTTCATAACTTATAGATTATGTGGCCTTTGCTAATTTGATGTTACAATCACGGTGTGCTTATTAAATTTAAAGGGAGCGCAAACAAAGAGATAATTTTTTTTTTTACATTTTTACAAGTTAAAAAAGATTGGCTGGCGCTTGGACAAACACAACATATGGACACAAAAGCGACTGGGTTAGATTAGTTGACAATTGAGAAAATTAATTTTATCTTTCTTTTCGTTTATCTGTCATTCAGGCTGCAGCTTTGAACAACAACAAAAAAGAAAGTTGGGGTGTGGGGCGGCGGAAGGGAAATTTCACCAAAACTCCCGCTTTGCATATTGTGTCTCTTTACGCATTCATAAGTCTGTTCACTTGTCTGTCTGTCAGTCCGTTTCTTCAACCATTACCCTAGGCAGCCTTCCCATTAGTATTAAACTATGCTCACTTTACCAAATAGGCTACTTCTGCACATTAATTTTATTTTGTATTCGTTGTCCAAGATGTTTGTAGGCCTACTGTCATGAGGTTTAGAAAGGCAGTGAGGAAAGGAGGCACGGTGAAAGGGGGGGGGGGGGGCTGGGCCTCGCGCTTGAATACTCAAGACGGGAAGCTGGACTGCTCGGTAAGTTAGCTGCAATCCTCCCCCCCCCCCTTTATCCGTTTTTATTTTATTTAATTCTATTTTATTTCGGAGAGTCGGGGTGGCCGAACGGTTTTCTTCTTCCTAGCCGTAGCAGAAGTCGCCGGTTTCCCGCCCCTGAGTCACTTGTCTCTCTCCTTTTTTCCAGCCACTTTTCCGAGCTCTGACTTGGCATGTTAATTTTTTTTTTTTTTAAACGCCTCACCTTTAACATGAACTACACTTTGGCTGGCGGCGTGCTGAGTCAAGACCACTCTCCGACCGTTTGATTCAGTGTGCTAGGTCTGTCTTTCTGCAAGATGTCTCAAGACAAGTTTTGAGACGCACAAATTACTGAGACAGACTTGTTTGTCTTGCCAGCTCGGGACGTCCTTGTTAACCCCATAGTCCACATCTCAAGCTAAACTTAAAACCGAGTCAAAACACACTTGACCAGTGTGCCACCGGCTTAACTTATTCATTTTTTTTTTTCATTATTATTTCTATGGTGTGACAGGATGGGGAAATGTGAGTGTGCATCCAAAAAATGACAAATTAACCATGAAAACGGTAAAATTACGTAATGTCGACAAATTTGGTCCCGTACATTTAAAATGCAAAATTAAAGAAGGCTTGTTTCATGCTAAATCTTACACACAAGATGTAGGAACAAACCTAGGGTCACCCAAATGTCATTTGGAAGCTGATTACTTAATACTAGGATTTAATTCCCAACCCGACGGGTTTTCTCAGACTGCCTCACATTTTTGTAAAAGTCACCTTCAAAACCAGAGTTGTCGTGTCCGAGTAGTGTATTATATCTATGGTCTATTTTATCATATCCCACTTCCGGTTTTCACGTTTCTGTCAAGCGTTTTTTTCTCAACCTCTCCGTCAACCTACACAAGCAACTGTTATCTGATAGTGATACTGAACCATTCAATATTTCCAATAATAGGCCCAATAATAGTAATTTGGTTGCAAATCGGGATTTGTAATGCTGGGAATGGGATATGGCGTCCGGAAGACGATCATCGGTAAGAATAATAAATCTGAAAGTTCCACACTGATTTGTTGCTAAGAGTGGAGTAGAAAAGACATGTTGCAGATTATAGTTTCTCTTGCATTCATTTAATATTGATAAATTTAATATAAATAATGCATAGCCTAAATAAAAATACAGTTCCCTAAATATTGCTGCAAATGGGAAATTCACATTTTGTGTGGGCTATTGCCTCTATATAGTTGCAATATTGTATAAATGCGGCGATTTTATTATTAATACAATATACATTATATCTACCATCGGCTTATTTTCTTTTTGATGCCAAATTTCACGCTTTAAACAAAATAGGGCCACGCCATCTCTCTCTCTCTCTCTCTCACACACACACACTTTCCATCTCTATCTCACACACACACATTCATACACACACAATTAGAACTCCTGGGAGTGGAGACCAGCGGCAGAGCTTCAGAGGCACGGACACACACCCCGAACCCCACCCCACCAAACACTCCCTAAAAATTGCTGCGGAAGAAAATTCGGGGACCAATTTTTCGGGAAAACACACTAAAACGAACACTTCCTTGTCAAATGCAGTCTTTCTGCAGACTCTAGTCGGGCCTTTCTTGGTGTGATTCCTCATCATCGGTCGACTGTCAAATGCAGTTCTGTTAGAGATTTTGCGCTTTCAAACCCGCACAAGGGTCTCAACTGCGAGTCAGGTAGATAACGCATGCAATAAAGAACAGTCCAACTTGACATAAAATTATTAAACACGGGTATTGTGTACATCAGTCAAGATTGACCAGACATACGTAATGAAGGAACCACATGAAACTTCTTGTCCAAGAGACGATAGTTTGCGACTCAGTAAGCACACTAGGAAATTTTACATAATTATATCAGTATTAGGCCTACATTATCACTATACCCGAAACTATAGTTTGCGACTCAGTAAGCACACTAGGAAATTTTACATAATTATATCAGTATTAGGCCTACATTATCACTATACCCGAAACTAAGTAGATTTCCCCCTCAAAGGCGACCATTGATGCTGGAGTTTTTGCTGCTTCACACCATGGTACCAACTGGTAACGCTCATGGTAGGCCTACCAACTGGAAACGCTGTTCGTTCATGATAATATTTATTAAACTTAATGTTTTTTACTTCAACCGACGCTGCGCTTGTAAGTTTATACAATCTGAAAAGGTTTGGACCCAGCTGAACCAAATTTTACAAACACTGTCAGTACAGTAGCATGGGTTACCAGCCTCCGGGGCAAGGCAAATACTGCACCCCCCACCCCCACCCCCGAACCCGTGGACCCTTAGCTTTCCTTGAATCCCTCTCCCCAGTCCAGTATTGTACCCCTTATCCACCCCCACCCCCACCCCAAACAAACAAACAAACAAAAAAATTGTAATTTATCTGCAATTTTGAGAAACTTTCACAACTGGCAGTTGAAACAGTGATGGTTCTGAAATTTTGCGGTCTTAAGATTTTTGTGCTCAGCGCAACTGCCCTTCACTGTGGCCTCACCCACGCTACGCCACTGGACACTACAGAAGAACAATCTAGATATTCTCTGAACCGATTTGAACCAAACTTTAAATTAATATGTTGTAGGCCTACATTTTATTTTTCAGGTCGGAGGGTTTGATGCTAAAGAGGCGAGATATAGGCCTAATTTGAGAAGCAGTTCCCTCCAGCATCCCTAAGTCAATCTAGGAATAAGCCTCGCTACCATAGGGGCGATCAATTCTCTACATCAAAACAACGTGGTACGATGTCGCAACCAGCGTATCTACACAGGAACGATGTCATTCCTATGTGCAAACTTGACGTCAATCCCACATGTCGGATTTGCCTAGGGTTTACTGGCAGGATTGGGTCCTGGAAGTGATTTGGAAATTGCCGCAGACAATTTTATCTATCCCTATCGAATGCAGCCATGTAGCTAACTATAAAATCTAAGGAAAAAAATGCCTACGGCAAGCTCTGAGATTGCAACCCCAAATATCTGACTCCCAACTTTAAGATAATTTTACGATAACATCAGAGAGTATAGATTTAGAATTCTAAATCTATACTCTCTGATAACATCAGCTCAAAATGCAAGGCAAGTACGCAGGGCTGGATTAAAGGCCTGTTTTCATGATACGTGGGCCTATTTTGCATGCGTTTTACGTACGTACTTTGCAGGTGCAGAATACGTAGGCTATCGCTCGTATTTTAAAAAATACGGATCCCTCAATCTAAAAAAGAACGGCAAACGTAGCTGTAGCTGGTGTATTGTATAATAATATTAATAATGATGCTGAAAGTGTGAACGGGGGGGTCAGGTATCCCCACCGTCAAAAGGCACATCAAAAAATGAATCCTAGCCAGCAAACCTACGGAAATATCCGAAGGGTAGTACTGACGTCAAGTTTGCTAATTTGAATGACATCGTTCTTTCATATCTTCGCTGATCACCACATCGTGCCGACGTCGTTTGACGTTGGAAATCCGCCCCTACGGTAATCCTACCAATCCTACATTGGACTGACGGAGTGGTGCTGACTGGGATGTTATTGAACATGATTGTACATATAAGGGGTGTGAGAACGCATTATATAGTCATATTTATCGGTGGTGGGGGGGGGGGGTGGGATAGCGATATAATTAATGAGTGTAAGGTCTGCATTTGGGTTTCAATATGCGCGCGCATGTGTGTGTGTGTGTGTGCGTGCGTATGAATGGGTGGTGGGTGGTATACTGTATTTCTGTAGCCCATGTGGGAGTAAAATGTTAACGGGGGCATGTGATATTGTAAGCCCGCGGATATAGTCTGTTCAAACTTCAGTTTAAGGTTTAAAAAGTCTTCGTTAAATCTGAGTGTTAATTAAAAAAAAAAAAAAAGCCCAGTTAACTCTCGCGCATATAAGGCCATAAAAATTAATGGTGCTCTGTCTCGCGAGGTGGGATCGAGTCGACCCTACTGCTTGCGTCACCAAGTGTTGCGAAATGCCTTTATTGAAATGAAAAGAAGAATAAGAAAAGGGAGGAGAAAGTTGCAGTAAGTGAAATCCAAAATAATGAATTCAAAGATGCGACCAGAAAACGCCTTTGTTTTTCCAGTGAACAATAAGCCCAACTGTTATTCCGCAAAAGTGTGATGGTGTGACCTCTTAGTTTTAATCGGTGTTATCTGCGGAAATGTTGATTTATGTTAGTGTTGTTACCTCTAGTTAAAATCTTTTAGTTTCAGTCAGCAGTTGACAATTCTGTGTGAATGATTGTAGACCCTATTTTGGGGTGGGATGGGGAGGGGAGGGGGAGGTGAGTGTCTAACATCACAGTCAATTTTAACATCTCATGTACTTTGAGAACTAGACTGACATTTCACAAGTACAATGTACAACTTGAATTGCGCAGCAGAGGTTCAATGGGTCATTTGTGTGTTTTCACAACCGTTTTTTTTTTATTACCGGTATTATTATTATATTATTATTATTAGATTATGGAGGGCAATTCTTATTGTTCGCAAAATAAAAAATCAAATTGTGTCTAAAATTTAATAAAATTATTGCCGCTATTTTATGTTGTATTTGAAGTTCGGAACGGAGAGAGAGAGAGAGAGAGAGAGGGCAACAAGTTCAACAGTTTCAATGGAGAAAACAGATTCCGCACCCCTTAACTCCACCAATGGATTCGCCCACGGTGCACCGGAGTACGGGAAAACCCATATGACAAAATCCGGGCAAGTGTGTCAATTTTTATGAAAATGTCACACATATTTCGGAAGTAAATAAGCTTAATATATGCAAAACGGTCAGTATTTTCTGTGTCTGAGATATCTAATGAGTGTATTCGTTATCAGTTTCAGTAAATAATGTGATGAAGTCTGCAGATCCATCCACTATCGCAGCGGTGTACTTACGAAGTGTTTTAAACACGAAATGCTGTTAAATCTGGGTCACTAGTCAATAACGGTGCGCCTGCGCGCACTGGCATTGCGCACGAGCCTGCGAAACGTTAGACCAGCGGAGTAGGAGCCATTGCGGCATCGGCTGTTTCCATGATCCATTGGGCACAGACCCTATCGACAAGTAAAAGGGACGAGAAGTAAATTTTATTTCAACAGAACTTTTCCAGTCCAGCAGAATTCGAGCATGAGCTATTCGTAAACATATTTTATTGGGACTAGATCTAGGTCTACATCTCTTCTGCTTGCGCACCATTGGATTTCTGGAAGTCGTGGAGATGGTGTCTCAACGGTGGCAGTCAGCAACTGTTGGCACCTGTTCTGTCATTTCTGAGGATGATTTTGCTGTGCTTCACGGCGGTGTAAGTTTTGGAAAATCCGATCATTGCTGCTTAGTAGAATGTCTTCCAGAACCATCCCTATAATGGGCTATATCAGGCCTGGCAATATTGGTCTGTGGAGCATCTGATAAAATTAACGTAGTCTTGTAGACGCAAACCGTTTGAAAAAAAAAAAAAAATTGCAGAATTAAAAACTATATTATCTAATTAAACAGTCGTTGGCGTCAACACTGTTCACGATTTCAGGGTCCATAAGAGACAAGCCAACCTAAGCAAGGAATTTCAAATTGGTTTAAAGATAAATTGCATTTATAATATGCTGAAGCCAAAGGGGTCAAGGTCAGTGAAAGACAATTACCTAAACCTTACTTAAAGTATCCACCAGGCCTTGTCTGAAAGAACATGCGATGTGGCGAATAGGTTGAAAGTGGCAGGTTACGTGTTTTTATTTTTAAAATACAGGGCAGGTCAAAAGCAGGGTTGCAGTTTTACTATAAATTATAGTAGGCCCTATAAACTGTAGTGTAACCCAAGTTTTGGCCCACCCTGTGGGCCCCTATTTGTGTTTTATTGTTTGTGATTTGCAGATAGTAAATCAATAAAAAATTTATGTATATTATGTCAATAATTAGTAAATTACTTCGATTTCCAATTGTTTCCAGAAATAAAAGCAGTGCCTTTAGAAGCTAATTTTTTTAACCCATACCCCGCGCGCTACCCGTAAAGCCTGCTGCACGGTCAGTGACCTTACTCACGGAGAATCTTATCTATGCTTAGTCTTTGTGATTCCGACCAGTGGTTCACTGGTTAACATGTCCATGTCACAATGCCTTTGATTTAGAAGAGATACAGTGAACAATAACACGGTGGTTACGTCTCAAAAAGGTCAGTGACCTGATGCGTGAAAATACGGCTTGTGCGTGGCGCGGTCAGCTTGACCTGGCCGACTTTGCCTTTTGCCGCCCGTGCGGCGTGAGCGCTTGAAAGTCAATACCGTCTATTGCCGCCCCGCGCAGGGTGAGGGTTAAACTGACCGCGCACACTGTACCTCGGAGATTCTAAATCAAAGGCATTGTGATTGTGACAGGGACCTGTTAACCAGTGAACCACTGGTCGGACTCAAAAGACTTAGAAGCTTTCAAAGACTCTCCCCACACTATCAAAAGGTGTAACATCGATATGCGAACTGTTGTTCAACTAATTTGCAATATTATCTCATTTTCTCACAAGCTGACCATCATCTAGAGTTGTCTGTATAGACTGTATCTAAGAACCAATCAGAAACAACCTCAGAAATGACCTTTGCCCCAAGTGCACACGTTGCTTCATTAGTATGTGCCAGTCTAGATGAAATGATTTGTTTAGGATTTGGCAGGCGTGACTAGTTATCATGCTCTGTTCTCTCGAAAATTACAACTGTCAGTTTAGTATCATAAGTTAGATCATTGATTAGAGACATAAATAATTAAGAGACAAAGGTTTCACTGGTTAATCCATATCAAGCGTGATAAGGCATAGCAGCGAATGTTTTCATACCAATCAAATACAAAGCAAACCACGGTAGTGTGGTCATTGCACATCGGCAAGGGTCAGTTCAACCCAGGTAAGATTCCCCTTGAGCAAGGTCACTGACTGGTCAGCGGGCTTCATGGGTAGGGCGCGGGTTGTGGATTAACCCTCACCCTGCGGGAGGCCACTTTAGGCCTCCCTCAGCAACCTGTGAGGCTTTTGTTGTGTCCCCACATGTTGTTACCTGGGTCCTGGGGGAGGCCACTTTAGTGGACAGCAACCCAGCGTCTCCTGTTTGTTTAGTCAGTTGCTCCCACTGATCATTTTTGTTTGTTTGTTTTTTGAGTTAATTTTGTTTGTTTCACTTGTTTAAAATCTATCCTGCCACTCCTTCTATATTTAACAAAATGGTATCTGATTACATTTATTACATTGAAATGTAGTTACTTTTCGTCATACTCATGTAACAGTAACAGTGCTGACGATCAAAGTTCGAACTGGGGAAAATCAAAGGGAAACTGTTGTCTTTGATGCTGGTTGTCATAAACATGTGATATGATGAGAAATGGGCCATCTGCTTATTTGAGAAGCCAATCTATGTGTAATCATGAATTCCGATGTAATACTAGGCTGCATAAGGGTGTCTGTCGGTAGGTTTTTCATCTGGGAAAACTGGGAGAAAATGACCAACTTTGGTGTTGATCATCGTCTTCATTTGATGTGGTAATTAGAAAGATTTTCTGTTCTTTGGTTAAACGACTCTTAAAGTACATGTATGTGCATGAGGTGGAAATAACACGAAACAAAAATAATGGAGGTCGGGTCTTAAAATAGTGGAAGAGGGCATTGTTATGATAAGTGTAGTTAATATTTTAAAATAGCCTGGCTTAAAAATAATTTGTTCACCTTTAGTATATCATCATGGTGCTGACCTTTTGGCCTAAGTCATTTTTTGCACTTCTGAGAAAATCGCAAAAAACTTACTTAAATTCTTTTGCAATGCAGTCAGACTTAGGCCAAAATGACTCTAGGTAAAAGTGGCCATCATCCATGTTGGCTGAAACAACCCCAGAACCAAAATGATCTACGTCTATAGAGATGAATGAGTTAGGCTTAGGCCGTTACAGAAAGTTTTATTTCCAGGATAATGGCTTGGCACTTTTGAATGATTTTTACATTAATAGATGCACCATGGATAGTGCAATGACATAACAGGTACATTCTGTTTTGGCCTAAGTCTGACATAGGCCAAAAGGTTAGCACCATGACGATATATATGGCCTAAATCAGGGACAAAAAAGCACAAACCTCTGTTTTCAATGGAATGTAAATGCAGGACGTACTTTATTTTGAGCTTGTATTTAACAATAAAAGTTACTGTGTCTCATCAAAAGTATTTCGGGTCATGTATGATTTACTCAGCATTGTTATTGCATGCTATTGCTAAAGTAAATACAATACACATACATGTTCAAAATGACCCGACCACCGAGGCTAATTCGAATGATCGGCTGGCTGTCCCCACAATAGGCGTTACGTGACGAGTTCACTCAGTGCGGGACAAGGGTTAAAGTATATTCATCACATAATTTTTACATAATTTGTATACAGTGGCACCCTTAAAATGTGCCAGCTGTGTGCCTGAACAAAGAATTCCTCCCATTTTCACAGGTAATGTGTCACTGCAAAAATTTCCAGCATCTAAAGATCATTGTCAATTCAAAGTTTTTGAAAAAATAATTTGGGTAAATGTAACATTCAGGGCTGTCAGAGTTCCGCGGATACGCGAAAATCCGGGATTGAGAAAGGTCCGGTCATCCGCGTTGAAATGTCAGTTTCTTTGCTATCCAGCTACAGCCAGGTACATTGTATCGTGAACAGAACTGTAATCAAGGGATTTTAAAATAACCCGTTCATCTACAAAACTGCAAGAATTTTTCAAGTCAAACGGGGAAGTTGTTTGATTTTACATACTCATGTCATGAGATAAAGTCATAGGCATTGGACAGAAGTCGATCGCGCTTGCGTGAACAGCAAATTGCTAGGCTGAGTTCAGGGGTTGGCTTCATTATCCACTGACAGCCCTGAACATTGTTTAGGGAAAGACTCTGATTACGTCTCATGCCAGTATTACATGTACTAGATTGCACCTTTTAATGTACCCAGCAATTAATTGCTGAGCTGCATGTCACCTGTACAAAACATCTCTGGAGGACAACTCCCCACCCCCTCATAAAGTTGCATCCCTCTGGGGATCCAATCCATAGTATACCTCCACATTTTGGAATATTTCATTACTGTAAGAAAATCTGGCCCAGGGACACATGTATTGGATTGGAAAGGTCTTCCCCATTTAGAAACAAGGGGTTTATATATCTTCTTCAGTTGAAGTAAACATGGGAAGTAAATGGTATGACATTCAGAATGAATTTATTTTATTTCTTATGCTGATCAAAGCACATAATAAAGACAGCTATGATAGGAATCCAATATAAAGACGCAACTCTAACCTGATGTCATATGCATAGAGGTCTCAGTTTTGCATCAGTTCACAGTTGAAATTTCAAAAGTTTACTTTCAGACAGAAGATGATGCTTTGAAAGTTTGACAACCCTACACACTGGCTATGAATTTTTAGAAAACAATTTTTCTGTTGATTTTGTTTTCCACTGGTCTGTGTTTTCAACAAAATAATAAAGGCACTGATGCGCATAGGATATCGTACTGTATTTGACACATTGTCAATTTGGTGCAATTTCCCCGCAGAAAGGAAAACCTAAATGAGCAGATCGATTTGGCTTTATAGGTTCTATTAGGGGAAAGATATTTCTTTCAGCCCACAACTAATATTAAGATGGCTTCATAAGAGATCTAGGAATTGACAATGACAGATACTGTAATGGTTCATCATTAAACTTGTGTGAAGTACATCAGTGAAAAAACTGAAAACATTTTCATTGCCTGGTATTTTTTATAATTTATGCCTTTACTCTTTGTTTCATCAACAGCAACTGCTTCTGTTGTAATCAGGTTGCTACAGAGATGGAAAGACATGAGATAACCTGCTTACATAACAAACATTCTGCTTAGGTGAGATTTCTCAGAAAGCTTAGACGGCAAGAATAACAAAAAAATAAACAGGAGTAAAGAATGAGAAATTGTTCTCTCACTACATTGATTATTTATTAACATTAGCCATTTCTCACTTTCTTGAAGTGATTTTTGCAAATTGGAATACCTAGACTTGCAGACAATTAATTTGTAGAAGTTGTTGCGAGAGCATTTTCTTTGAACTGTGATACCCAATATTTTTTACAAAAGCTATTCACTTGTCTATTTTAATCATTTTGCAATATTGTAATGTCTCAAAGGGATAACGAAGTGTAATTTGCTTGCACATAGTTTGGAACATGGAATGCGAGTGTTATTCATTCAGTTTCCTTGGATTATCTTAGAGAGCATCACTGACAGGGACAGTTAGGAGCTTTAGGAAGTAAAGATGACAGATTAAGATGATGGAAAAAATGTATGGATGGCACATTATCAATTATACTAAATAATGATTTAAATTAATTTTTGTTTGTTTGTTTATTGTTCTCCACAGATTAATAAACTACATAGCAAAAGGACAGATTTGATGGGCATCATATCGACACTCACTGGCAAGGAGAGCAGCATTCTACCAGATGAGCATTAATTTCATGAATGTAAATACTATTTTTCATCACGTATTATTTACTTTTGGGTTCATAATTTTAAGAGAAAAAAAACATGGCATTGTTGGTGTTCGTTTGCAGGGTTTGTTCAGAAGTTACTTTTAGCAGCATTACCAGTATTTATTTTAGATTACATTTTAAATGGATACCTTTACAGCTACTTTAATATAGTTACAGATTTTGATGAGAAGAGGTAAAATGGGAGAGGTTGGCATTCCCTAAGACATAATTCACATAAAACTAGCAGTCACATTCCATGGTTGACTTTCCCTACTTGTCAAAAGTTTGAACTCTGATTTATTTATAAATAATCACTGTACATCTGCTTCACTACAACATGATTTGGGGCAAATAAATTTCTCTAAGTTCAGAAAATCACAATTCAACTGTCACATTACCTAATGAATATAACATGAGTGGTGTATGACTTTGCAAAATTGAAGCCGAATAAGACACCATGATTAGGCCAGCGTGTAAGAATCAAACATTATGATTGAATGTGTCAAATTATCACAAAGTGAAGCTCCAAGAAGTCAAACGTGTTCTGTTTCAACACAAAGGATCCCAAAGTCAGATTTTAATGATATGATGGAATTTAAGACAAGAAGAGCATCAAACTCTCCTGAGCAGGATTGTAGCCTTTCATCTGCTGGATTAGACAAAACTAGGGTGAGACAGGAGAAAAATTCACAAAGTAAATGCACCATTCAGAAAAAGGAAGGAAAATTTGAAGATAATAAAGGGAAACAAAAAAGAGAGTTATCTTCCTTAACATCTTTTGAAGAAATATTGGATGAAAGAGTCTTGGTCACTCTTATGTCGGGCACTCAATGAAAGTTGAAATGAAGATGACAGTTCACATGATGATATGGATGATAGCAGTTTCGAAGATGTTATGAGTATTCTGCCAAAAGCTGTGAAGGCATCAGAAGAGAAACCTTTATCGGCCATATCTCAGAGGACACCTCAGTTATTTGATCGCTTTGAAATCATGAATAAGAATTCACAGGAATTCAAGAAATCGGTGTAAAAGAGCCTTCTCAGTGCATTTTCAAATCCAAGGCATGTAATCAGAAATATACATCCTCTCTTGCCCTCATACGTCATTTGAAGACCCATGTTTGTGGCATATGCAACCAGTTCCTCGAATTAAAATGTGAATTATTAGACCATATAAGTAGCCATCGTTTAAAAACAGTAGAGGAACCAACAAATGTCAAATGCCTACCTGTAACTTACGCAATTTCTGAAAAAAAAACTGTTAATTTCTAGATTTACCCGTGAACGTATTAAAGAAAAGAAATACTTTTGTAATCCTTGTCGTAAGAACTTTTTTAGTAATACTGCATTGATGAGGCAAATGGCTACCCACATATGCAGACAGCTGGCATTTTCTTAGAAAGCAGAGAGCAGCTGAAGCTGATGGAACACAGGAGAAATAGAGGGTTGGATTTTTTCTAGCTGTGCGAAGAATCCTGTGTCTGCAAAGAATCAGACAGTGACAAATTATAGAGATGGAAATGTAAAAAAGTTCTTTCCGCCACCAGAAAATTCATTGCCATCTAGGATGGCAGTATCATCAGAGTCATCAAGTAGGCCTACTATTCTACTGGAAAATCATGATGTAAAGCATATAGAAATTGATACAAGTAAATGTAATACAAAAACTGTGGTCAAAGCGCCAATGTCACCGGTCATAATTACCTCCTCACCTTTATTTCTTGAGAAAATACTCGTTTTAGAAGATTCGAATTACCAGGTATTAAAATCATTCATTTCTAAGTTTGGAAAATTAATTTGACAGCCTCAGCTTCCCCCACAGCACAAATGGCTAGAATGAATAGTGAAGAGGATGGTAAAAGAGAGCATGTGTTTTGGTGTGCAATCTGTGGAAAAATATTTTCATCCCCTATCAGACTGAAAACCTACCACAAGATTCACTTGAAATGGCGAGCTTTCAGTTATACTGTTTGTAAGAAATGATTCAGATGAAAGCATAATTTGAAAAAAACATATGCGGCTTCATGTTTCATCATTTGTAAGAGCTCACAGTCACCAAAGCTTACATTTAGTGTTCTTCATCATCATTGCCTTTCTCACCCTGGATCAGGGTATAGGCCACCAACAAACACTTTCCATCCCTCTCTATCATGGGCCAGTCTCTTTACATTATTCCAAGTCTTTCCGCTTCGTTGCACATCATTTTCTCTGGCTCTTCTCCACGTTCCGCGCGGCCTTCCTCTTGATCTCTTGCCCTGGGGATTCCAATCCAATACCTTCTTCGCGATGCTGTTTCCTGGCCTCCTGAGAGTGTGGCCGATCCATCTCCATCGCCTTCTACCAATTTCCTCTCTGACTGGGCTCTGTCTTGTTCTTTTCCAAACAATTTCATTGCTGACCTTGTCTGTCCATCTGATCTTAAGTAGCTTCCTCAAACATCTGTTGATGAAAACTTGGATTCTCTTTATGCAGGCCTGGGACGCATTCCAAGTCTCACATCCATACAACAGGACTGACTTCACGTTCGAGTTGAATATCCTCAGCTTTGTTTTTAGAGATATATCCTTGGTTCTCCAAATCTTGCTTAAGGATGTGAAAGCTGCCTGTGCCTTTCCAATTCGTGCTTTGACTTCTGCCTCTGTTCCTCCCTTATTGTCAATGATACTACCAAGATAGCAGAAGGACTCTACATCTTCCAGTGGTTGATCTCCTACTTTGACTTGTTCGCTTGGGGGTGCAACAATTTTTAGGACCTTCGACTTCGCAGGATGTATCCTCAATCCAATAGATTCTGAAATTTTGTTTAGAGCTGTAGTCTTTGCTTGCATCTGGTCGTGTGTGTGCGACAATAGTGCCAAGTCATCTGCAAAATCTAGATCGTCCAGCTGTGTCCATGGGGTCCATTGTATGCCATTTCTTCCTCCATTGGTGGTTTCTTTCATAAGCCAATCAATCACCAGAATAAACAGAAATGGGGACAGCAAACAACCCTGCCTAACACCAGTCTTGATATCAAAGCTGTCAGTAAGCTCACCATCGTGTACGACTCTGCAACTTGTCCCCTCGTACATGCTCTTGATAAGATTCACCATCTTCTCTGGGATTCCATAATGTCTCAATATTCTCCACAGTGTTTCTCTATCGATGCTATCAAAGGCCTTCTCGTAGTCAAGGAAGTTCACTATCAGTTGGGAGTTCCATTCTAGCGACTGCTCTACTATAATTCTCAGCGTGGCGATCTGGTCGGTGGTTGATCGATTACTCCTGAAACCAGCTTGCTCCTCACGAAGTTTTTGGTCTGTTGCATTCTGTATTCGCTTGAGAATAATCCGATTGAAAACCTTTCCTGGGATGGAGAGAAGTGTGATTCCTCTGTAGTTACTACAATTGCTGAGGTCCCCTTTTTTTGGAAGCTTCACGAGGTGTCCCTCCTTCCAGTCCTTTGGAAACTTGCCTCCGATCCAAATCCTCGAGAATAGTGAGTGCAGACCCTCTGCAGCCCCAGCAGCATCTGCCTTCAGCGCCTCTGGTGGGATCTGGTCTGGTCCAGCTGCCTTGCCTTGATTTAACTGCTTTATGGCATCATTAATCTCTGCTTTAGTCGGAGGGTCGCAACTGATCGGTAAATCATTTCTTGCGGGTAGAATGTCGGGTGGGTTGCTTGGTGGAGGTCTGTTCAAGAGGCTACTAAAATGTTCTATCCATCTTTTTGCCTGAGCTTCCTTTCCAAAAATAGCCTGCCTGTTGTAATCCTTGACAGGAACTTCCGGTTTTCCATATTTTCCAGCAAGAGTCTTTGTAGTCTGGTAGAGGATCCTCGTTTGTCCTCCTGTTGCTGCCTTCTCTGCTTTCTCTGCTAACATTCCTATGAACTCCTCTTTGTCTTTTTTAATTGATTTTTTGACCTCTTTAGCTGATGCTCGGTACTCTTCCTGGTTACCAACTCTTGAGCTTCTTGTACGACTTGCATTTACCTGTTCTTTTAGGTCTCTTCTTATCCTTATCAAGTCCAGTGATTTTTGACTGATCCATTCCTTGTGTTCCACTTTCTTTTCCCCAAGAACATCCTGACATGTCGATGTAAATACTCCTTTTACCTTAGCCCAGTGAGTCTCCAAATCTACTGTCTCTTCGAGGTCAACAAGGGGTTTGAATCTATTCCTCAGTGTCAGCTGGAACTCTTCCTTCTTGTCTCCATCCAGAAGGCTCACTTGAAACTTTCTCCTCTTTGTTCCTGCTCTGGTACCTTGTTTCTTGAGGCGGAGTTTGAGTCTTGCCAGCAGCATGTGATGGTCAGATCCAACATCAGCTCCTCTCTGTACTATGACATCCTCCAGTGAGCGTCTGAATCGTCGGGTGATGCAAAAGTGGTCAATCTGGTTTTCAGTTACTCCATCCGGTGAAATCCAAGTGGCCTTATGGATCCTCTTGTGTGGGAATACTGAACCTCCAATCACATAGCTGTTAAATGCGCAGAAACTTGCAAACCGCTCTCCATTCTCATTCATTTGTCCCAAACCATTGCGCCCCATAATGTCTTCACACCCTGTATTGTCCTGTCCTATCTTGGCATTGGCGTCTCCCATTATAATGTTCACATCTTTTCTTGGCAATGTGTCAACTATTTCCTGAAGCTGGTTGTAGAAATCGTCCTTGTCCTCATCGGTTGCTTCATTTGTTGGGGCGTATATCTGCACAATGTTCATGTTGATGTTCTTGTTCTTTGTAGTAAATGATGCCAATATAATTCTCCTTCCATAGGGTTCCCATCCCCTCAGTGACCTCTGGGCGTGCTTGCTCAAGATGATCGCTACCCCTTCTGTATGCTTTTTGTCCTCCCTTCCAGAATACAAAATCTTTTCCCCAGAATTAAGTTGTTTCAGTCCGGACTGTATCCAGCGTTAGTGTTCTTAAGCTAATGGAATACTCTCCATTTTATTTCAAAGAAACTTTTGCAATTCCAGTTTTAAACACCCTTTTCTCATAGATTTTTGACTAGATTTTATTTTCTTGTTAATTGGTTTACATGTACTTTGATTCTGGAGTGTCTCTGAACTGGTTGACAGAAATTTTCACCTGAACTTCTGTTTGAATATCACTGTTCATATCGCAGATCTAATATAGTAATAAAGTAAAAAATCCTGTTCGACATGACCCGTAACTGTACTTTCATGCGTTGACGCAGTCTCAAATAACTTTTTATATTTTGCAGGCTGTTAACTTGGCCTGTCCTATGTAAGACTTGAATGGTGAAAGATGATCAACTCCTGACTGAGAGGCTTTGATGTATAATGGAAAGTACACAGTCATCTTTGTTAATTCATGTTGTCCATCAGAATAATAGATGGCTACATATCATGTAACAATTCCGTACTGTATTTTCTGCAAATGTTTTAATTTGAAAAGGTCACTGATAACTCATTTTCTGTTCACAAAATTGCTTACTTGCTCTTGGTTTTGAATTTGTGTCACCCTTAAAGTGATTTAGTCATGTCATCCGGGGAAAACTTCGATGTTACGAAGATAGTTATCAAGACTGAGCCAGTAGACAGTTTTGAATGGGATTGTCATGACGGCAACAGAGGAAGCAGGTCAGATAACTCTTTGCAAAACGTAGCAGGACATCATGCTGCAGCCTCCAGGACAGCAGATGGGACTGTCAGCCAAGGAGATGAACATACTTATGATAAATCAAAGAAGCCTTCAAGAAATTTAAGGAAGGGTGATGTTTCTACAGATAAAACCAGCACACCTCCAGACAGCTCACTGATAGCTGAAAAGGCGAAAAATATTAAACGAAGTAGTTCTGTCGATGGACCTAATGCCAGCTCATGTGAGACCTCTTCAGCCCAAACCTTGCATACTGTGAACCCAGAGAAATCCCAAGACATGAAACCAACTCAGGAAGATCTAGAAACGTACTCTAGGAATGCATCAAAATCAAATTCCTGTCAGTCATTATCAGGAGGTGAGAATTCTTTGGGGAAAACATTAGCCACTAGTTTAAAGCTTATAGCCACCAACAGCTTTAGCTCTCCATTTGCCAGAAGTCCTGTTCCCAGTTATGGAGAATCATACAGAATTGGCACTGTCAGTTGTCCATCTTCTCAAGGTTCAGGAACAGTGACACCAGTTATGGTCCTTTCTCCTGTGATAACTGTTTCCCAGTCTCCTGATGCACCTGCCAGGAGATACCGCACTAGGTCATCCTCAAAAAAGACCATAATCAAATCCGAGAAAGACAGGCAAAGCGATGACACAACTACCAGTACCAAAAGCAAGGATTCTGAGATAATGAGACCCATATTAAATAAAGATGGAAGTGTTACACTTTATCAATGTGAGGAATGCAACAAAGTTTTCAATAAGAAACAGACTTTGCGCCAGCATTTTATCACCCACACAGATAGGTTTGCTTGTCCATACTGTGATGCCCGCTGTAAAAGTAAGGGAGATCTGCGTACCCACATACAGACACATACCAAAGAAAAACCCTTTCATTGTGATGTCTGTAATACTGATTACACCCGCGAGAGCATTTTGAGAAAGCATTTGAAAACTCAGTTGCACCTTCGAGCTTGCTTTGAAAGAGATAGTCTTATGCGCACACATAAAATAGTCTCTCCAGACAAAGACATTGATCAGTTTGTGCCGGCACAAACAAAAGTTAAATTAGAAGGATTCACTTGTAATCAGTGTGCAAAGGTGTTGTTTTCCAAGGATGAATATAGGAAACATTTGAAATCGCATGCTCTTAAGTATGTTTGCAATGTTTGTCAAAAAGGCTGTAGAAGTACATTACTTTTGAAAGTTCATAAAAGGTCTCACAGTAAATCCACTTACTTGTCTTGCAAGGTTTGCTCAAGGTCATTTGCTAGCTTGTATAGTTTAAAAGAACATCTGAAGTCTCATAATTCTGGCCAAACAAATAAGATTTCTGCAGAAAATCTGATCAGGGCTGCTATCAATAAACACAATAAGAGCATAGGGAAATTAAAAGTGCAAACACATCAAGCAAGTGAAAGTAAAAATGTTAGAGGTTCTTTCGACATTCCAACAAAAATGAACAAGTTGGAGTGTGGTATATGCCATAAAAGATTTACTAGTGAAAAACGTTTAGAAAACCACAGTAGACTGCATGATAATACTTACATTTGTGGTTTATGCAAGAAGTCTTTTGCTTCGGTCTCAAAACTGAAATTGCACCTAAGATTTCATGAAAAAGGCCTCAGGTGTGAAGTTTGTAATGCTGTTTTTGATGATGAAAAACAGTTTAAAGATCATGTTCAAACCCAGCACAAGACAAATGAATGTATTTGCAAAATTTGCTATGGTAGATTTGACAATTCCACCGACCTGCAGAATCACATGAATGATCATGCCCCAACAAAGCTTTTCAGTGGAGGGTCTTTAGATGAAAGTACTATCCCAACAGTAAACAGAGGCAACAAGAAAGCAGCTCATTCTGGGGTAGAATTATCAAAGTATTCTGATTCTGACTCCTCAACAGATGATGAACCCAATGGCTCTCAGAAAAGAAGTAAGAAGACTGATGCAGAAAAGTCATATGATTCTGATGATGATAGCATTCTTGACAGCCAGGAATTCTTTGAAATAATAAATACAGCCCTTGAGGGCAGTGATGACAATTTAAATGATTCTGATGGATCTGACTCTGACGAGAATTTGTATTCTGGTATCCGGGCAGTTCTGGAAGATGAAATCCTGAGTTCTGCTGAGTCTGATAATGAGGAGCCCAGAGAACTCCTCAGTCTTCAAAAACCCATGTTGTACAGCCATGAGGATATCATGAAAAAGCACGAAACAGAGTTTCAAAAGCATACCGTATGTGATGCAGATAAGAAACTTTTCAAATGCAAACTTTGTGAAACAGCCTTTGAAGATGATAAGTTCCTGAAAATTCATCTTAGATGTCATGTCTGTGAGTACTGTAATAAATTTTATGTTGACAAAGAGAAGTTAGCAGCCCACAAAGCCCACCATGTGAGACAGCTTCTGAGACAGATCCGGTTGGAAGCTGATAGACTTCACATTCCTAAACACAAATGGAATGGCTATCTAATGGCTTCATCAGAGTCTGAAAATGAATTAGAGGACCAGTTTCTTAATGAATTAGAAGACATTTTGGAGGGTGAACCGCCCAAAGCTCCGCGATCAGTTAATTTCCTCCACAGTTTGTCCCATGATGAAATAGTTAAAGCCAACAAGCATATCTTTGAGCAGTATTCTTGCCTGGATTTGAGTAATAACATTTTTGCATGCACCATTTGTAAACGGAAGTATGCCAGACCCACAACCCTGACAAGACACTTTAAAACACACGTATGTCAGTTTTGCAACAAGTTCTTTGAAGACAAGTCAGATCTTCTTGAGCACAAATATAGGCATCGCAAGAGGGCGGCCTTGATGAAGGCAGAAATTACGGGTGAAGGTAGTAAGATGCCTCCTTCACCTGTTGTCTCTAAGCCAAACCGAGACATGTTTAAAAGATATTCCTATGTTGACCCAAATAGAAACATTAACCGGTGTACTCTTTGTTGCAAAGACTTTGTTCGAAGAACAGTTCTTACTCGTCATATGAAGACACACATTTGCAGCCATTGTGATAAGTTCTTTGAAGATAAGTATGATCTGGCCAAGCATGTTTCATATCATAAGGTTGAAAAACAGTACATGGAGGATGATGGTGTAGACAATGACGAGTTTGGGGAATTCGATGAGGATGAAAAACAGTATTCTACGAATTCTTCCATAGCTGGAAACCTGGATCATGAGGAGAAAAGTATGACCCTTCCTCCATCATTTTCATCTTCCCTCCGTCATTTCAATCCGTCATTCCATACTCCATCTGCATGTGGCAACAGAAATGAGACAATCACATTCATTCAGATTCCCAGCACTGAAAGTGGTGAAACAGCTGGCACCCAGGTTTTCTCAACCCCTGGTACAGGGACATCATCTTTCCAAATCATCTCCCAGCCAGTGGAAGTGTATAAAGACACAACAGCAGAATCATTTTTGGTGGCATCCACAAGCTGCCCAGGCAATGAATCGGAGAAGATCATTACAATATCACAGCCGCAGATGGTTTCTTCTGGTTCTGAAGAAAGAGAAAGGCTATTTGAGTGTGGTGAATGTGGAAAGCGGTTCTTCAAGAATGGCCACTTGAAGTCTCACATGACTATCCATACTGGGGATCGTCCTTATGTGTGTCGCCTTTGTGGCAAGACGTTTGCTAGAGGCACAACACTGAGAAAGCATGAAAAAACCCATATGAAAAGGTGCAAAATCTGTGATACTACTTTTTCTCACAAATATGAGCTGGATCTTCACATGGAAATTCACAGAACATATGCATTTTACAAATAAATAATTTCAAACTAAAAGAAATAAAAAGAAAATGATCACTCTGATTCATACATTTGCTCAGTGAGCTTTTCTAGGTGTAACATGTCAAGTTCTCACACATCTTACAAGAACACTTTTATTTGTCATAAGGAGTTTTGTCCACTGTGATGTTTAATGTACTATTGTAGGGCTATTATGTCGTGGATAAATATAAAATTGGTAGAACAGTTCTGCCATCATATTTTGGTAATAAAAAGAATGATTATTGTCTATGTTTACATTTTCATCCCCTGTGATCTTGTATTGTCGTCAAATGAAATATGCTCACTGGCTGACAGCCTATTTATCTCTGCTCCATGTTCAATGTGTACGTAATGTTTTCTTTTTTTTCTTTTCTGTATCGTACACAGACTTATAATATACATGTATAATAAACAGTGTATGGTTTTTACGTCAGTTATGTTGGGCAAATTCTCTTTTTGTGGTTGACAGTTTTGTACATCAAGAGTTTCTGTTTTGTAAAGGATAAGAATTTTCTAACCATCTAGATGAAATGGAAATTGTCAGCATCCAAATAATCTCTAGATGTGTGCCATTTCTAGGCATTTTTTGTAACAAAATTGATATAATTTTATGAAATCAGTTTTCATTCATTTCACGGTCCTTAATTACCTTTTTGTTGGTTTAGTCTCCATATGTCAATATAGATTATTGAAGTGTTGTTGTTTGCCATTCACAGATTTCAAGGAAGCAAAACAAATAAGAACCACTTCCTTTCATCTTTATTAAAAGTTTATATGACTGGTTTGGTTACGACTATTAGAAATACTGACTTCTAGCGTTGTTATCATAGTAACACAAAAATTTATTTCCAGTTTGGAGTTTGCCACCCAATTGGTATGAAGAATTTGATTGTGGTAATTGTGCATGAGTAAAATAGATTTGTTTTTACACGTTCATGAACTATTGGACCAATGACAAATTGCAAGTCTTTCCTATTTTAACCCGGATGCCACTTATTAGAGATGGATCCGACATTTTGGAGGTGTGGAACTGTGATTATTTATGTTGCTGGATACATGACCTAAATTTGAGTGTGTGAATGTCTTTGAAAAAAGAAAAAAAAAATTTTTACTCTTTGAAATGTGGCATGATATTGTGCATGCTCTTGAGTGAAATTGACAGATTGCAATATGAGGAGATTTTTTTCATCAAACAGTTTATAATTTTTCATTTTGAATCTGGTCTCTTTGAAGGATATTGACCCATGATCACTTGTGCTATCACAAAGCACTAAACTGTTTGGATTTCTTTGTCCGCAGACACAATATATTTTTTATAATACTTATTTTCAGTGGGATTCAGTGTACTGTTTCTTCTTCATTAAACTTAAAAAATGTTTAGTAATTAATTTTGTAATTTGAGAGTGACTAAACTTTTTATAGCTACTCTCTAAGTGGATGTAAAATGTACAGGTATGTAGCTACTACATGCACTCATAAGGTTTGGGAGCAGAGGTGTGCTCATTATCACAGTGAAGTTATTCATTTTGTGAATAAATCATTACCTTTTACTTTAGCAAATGACAAATTACATGAACCTGCACAGAGGATTAGTTTTTTTTTTTTTTTTTTTTAAATACAAAGTTATTTTAACTGTAGTTTCAAACGAGGCTTGGTGTAAAATATAATGGATATGAGATGTGTTAATAACTCTGTATTCACTTTGGAAGTATATAGTAGTAGTAATTTAAAGTCTTCCCAACAGTTTGAGATGTGCATAAAAGTCGATATATTTTACATTTCTTGCATCATCTTATTAATCAAACATCACTTTTTATATGTTTTAAATGAGTGTTTGTTCCAGTGGTTTTTGATTTTACAATTGAGAAAACTTGTGTCATAAACCCTGGTCTGTTAAATATTGGAATTCTACCGTGGGTGAGATTTTGTTCTAACTTCTATTGAAATGGCAGGCTTGATCCTTCCCTTTTTAAAATTGTCAGTGGGAATAGTATGAGTGATATGAGAATACAGTTACTATGTTGACTCAGCAGAGATCAACTGCAAGAAAGCCCTCAGGATGTTTTACATACATGTATAATTTGCAAATACTTGACCTTTCAGATAAAAAATTAACGGTAGTGTTTTAACAATTAGATTGAAATAGCTTGTCAACTTTTTTTTAATGCCAAATTAAATGCTTAGAGTATGTGTGTCTACAGACTGTATACTTAGCCTGTACTTTTTGTTTTAGTCTGAAAAAGTGCTTTTTGTGGCACAAAATGGTTTTCACAGCCAGAAAATGCAATTAGTGCACCCATAAAATAATCAGATATTGTCAAAGATATGTCCTTCATGTAATTAATATTAGAGGAAAGGGAATACATGACATACTGATTATTTACATATTGGATCATCAGTGTAATTCTCAAACCGTCTAACTTCACTTTGTAAGAGTTACAACCATCTATTTAACATTTCTAAATATATACACTACATTTTGGGACAAAAAATATCTGTCATCATTTTGAATAATGGGACATGATTTGTGATTAATGTGTTAAAAAATGACCCAAGTCCGTCCAATGAAGGAAATAAATTTTAAAAAATTAGTTTTTTGCTCTCCTGTAAAATTTTGTAAAAAGCTGTTTGACGGTTAGTAGAGAATTACACAGATGGTATGTTTGATCTGGTTGTCAAAGGTAGCTCTAAAACAAAAAAAATATAATATTTGGCTCGTGTTTTTTGCTGTCAAAAAGGGTTATGATCTACATGTATTAGTATTACCTCTGTTCGCGTGGCAGTTATTAAGCGAGTATCTGTTTTGATACTGTGCATTTAATTTCTTAATAAGACGATCTGGTTTGCAGAGTAAACAATTTTTTTCTACACGTAATCTTTTATTAAGAAAAAGGAATGATTATTTATGATGTGATATGATCACTGAATTTGAAAGATATTATAAAATAAGCTGAGAGTGAGAGAGAAAGAGTGTATTTGATGTTAAATCGTGATCACTTTCTTATTTTGTATTTCAGATTCTGTTTTGCATAATTAATGCATTATGTTTTACTGTACAAGTATGCCGAAGTGTACAAGTAAACAGACTTAACTGTTGCAAATTCAAATTCCAGAAAGTAAATGTTGTTATATTTTACCATGTTTGGTATTGTTGGTGATTTTCCGTTGATCTTGTTGAAATAAAAATTGTTGCATAAAGATAGTTCGAGGTTTTTTCTGTATTTTTGATCTTGTGATTGCGTCTGTACGAGTTTACTATACTCAAACATTGGGACGAAGGGAAAGTTGTACGACAAGGTGGTCTAGAGGCAAGGTGCACCTCTCATGCCGAGGGTCCCGGATTCAAAACACAGGCTGTGCAGGCATGTTTGAAATTGGGATTATTCTCATATTTTCGTGTCCCTGATCATATTGGGGGGTAGGATCGAGTATTTAAGTCTTCTTGGATAAGGAAGGAAAAATTCGGAAGGCCCGTGTTCACGTCGCGCACGTTAAAGATACCTTGACAGTTGGAAATCGTAAAAAGCTGGCCGTACAGGCCGCTGCCTGGGCAAAATTGAAATTAAATTTAATAGATTAAAATTTAGCCATATCACCCCCCTCACCCCCATATCACCAACAAAAAATTTATAATTCATTATCAAGTAAATATTAATAGATATTCAAATATTATAATACTTTAGAATTCAGTTGTGAACTGCGCCTAACAGGCTGCGGTTACAATTTGCTCTGAGATAGAGAAGGTGAGAGAAAGAAAGAGCGAGTGAGAGAGCTTCTGTAAAGCGCATAGAGCATTTCTAATGGCGATGGATATGCGCTATATAAATGCCATCCATTATTATTTACTATTACGAAACAAAGCTGTATTATATTAGTTTTCTATGTTCACCATATGGCAAGTGAGCTTTCTGATAATGGTGTACGTGGAATCAGAGACCCTACCATAATATGTTTTTATGCACATGGATTAACAGATCAAGACACCTCTTCTCCCCCCACGTTCACCCGTTATTCCTCCACTATGAATTGGATCTGCATTATAAATACATTGTATACAGCCAAAACTTAACATGTCTTGGTCACTAGTCGGTGTGAAGTCTATGAGTCTCTGTCTGTCAGTCTAACTCTGTGTCCGTGAATGGGCAATATTTTGTTCTACACGCCGGTAGTAAACCGGCACTTCACGCCAGTCAGTACAGTACAGATTACGCGTGCACATGTATTACAATTACCAACTACCGCATTTAGTATTAGTGTATAAAACTAGAAAATGGAGAATACATGTACATGTATTAATAGCAAAGGAGTCATTTTTGTTTGTATAAACTGTAAGTTTTTGTTTTTATTTCGGATCGTGGCACATCATTATGAAGTGTTTGAAAAAATAATTTACAACAACAACAACAAAGTGAAATATTCACTCAGATTTATTATAGGTACATGCAAATTAATAAGTAAAATTACACATACATGGAATTATTATCTAACACATGTACTGTCAGAAAAGGAGGGGGCTTGCCAACGAAACATGTTTCTTCTGTGATAAACTAAACTGTGAATATACTTATATTCTGGGCTGTTAATATCTGGATTTTTTATATTGCCGATTCTTACCCCCCCCCCTTTTTTTTTTTAAATGTTGCTGTTGTTATTTATTTATCGAACAAACCACCATTCAAGTCCTTGTTTGGCCAAAAACAAAAACAAAAGTTTCGGAAATTATTTTATCTGTATTTTTTTCATTTTCCGCAGTTTTCACTTTTTTAAGAAACCAAAATGGCCGCACGCAGTTATGGAAGCGTAAACATGTTTGATGATGAAACTCGTGGTAACGCAAGTTAGCTTTAACTGCACTCTTATTTCCTTATGGGTCTGCGACACTTAATACTTGGAGTGTATAGACTTAGCCCATATTCATTTTTACATAAACACAAGGCTTCATCTGCGTCCATATTGAGGTGGGAGTGGTTTGGACGATCTGAACAGGCGCAGCTTCATACCTCACTACAGTTCTGTCGGCAGGACAGGATTCCCAAGTCAGACATGGCCGTGACTGCGGTGCTTCGTAAGGGGGAAGGAAAGCTTCCTATAATTGATCTATGTCGTGATGAGACTAACGGACTACATGTAGGTAAGTTTTAAATTTCACAGGGTTGTGGCTGCTGTTGTAAACGGTAAATTAAACTAACTAAAGCTACCGGGTTTATAACAGCTTGTAACACTAACAGAGCAGCTGTATTTTACAAAAGGCAAAGACTCGACATCCAGATCCAGTTAACCAATATTAGCTCATCCTTTCCCACTCTACTTTTCCTTGAGTGTGAACTGGAGGAAAATTATCCAAATTGTACTTTTGAAAGTGTCGAGTATTCACTATTAGTTAACCAAGATATTAGCTCATTCTTTCCCACTCTTCTTCTTCTTCTTCTTCTTTCATAGTTGGCACGTCTATAAGACGATTCCCCCAACTGCACTACTATATGCGACTCAACGTCGCTCCTCTGAGGCTAAAAGCAGGGTAAAACCTTCATAGATGTTAAGACCATTTAAAAATATCTTAGTTGTGTAAAATCTTTTGTATATAATAACTCTGGTATAAATATCTCTTGGTTTCCAGATTGTGCACAGAAATACAACCCGCACTTTAGTTACAATGGTAGCTGCAACGGATAATTATGTTCTTTAATTCATTGTCGAAAGTCGTTGCAGACGGTAGTGTTTGGACTTCTGCCGGGAGGTTGTTCCACATCCTGATGACACGAGGGTAAAAAGAATAAAGATGGCTGTTAACCCGTGAGCTTGGGATGTTATATTTTATATTATTCCTTCTGTTGCCTCTGGTATTAATGGTGAGGTGGTTCAGTGGGATATGGATATTTCCTTCCCTGCCCTTATAAAATATTTTTACTTTGTTTTTTGCTCTCCTCTCTTCTAATGGTGTCCACTGAAGGTCTCTCATCATTTTGTTTACACTACTACTTCTAGTATAGTCATTCGTCACAAAGCGGGCAGCTCTCCTCTGGACCCTTTCCAGTTGGTCTATATTTATTCGACAATGGGGGTCCCAGACACTGCAGCCATACTCTAGGGAGGGCCTCACAAAGGTGTTATAGCATTTCTCTTTTACTTTCCTATCGCAGTTAGAGATGTTCCTTTTCAGAAATTCTAGTATGCTGTTTGCTTTGTTACATGTGATATTAATATGTTGGCTCCATGTAAGTTTTCTGTCCAATGTTACACCCAAATATTTAGCCTCATATGTTTCGCTCAATTTTTCATCGTGTATAAAGTAGTCTGAGGTGATGTTGTGGTTTTTATTTGAAATTCTCTACTTTTCCTTGAGTGTGAACTGGAGGAAAATTATCCAAATTGTACTTTTGAAAGTGTTGAGTATTCACTATTAGTTGATAATATTAGGGTAGAAAGCATGTTTCACAACTTATTAGATCTAGGACAGGACTGTTTACAAGCTTTCCCATGTGTAAACCAGCAATTAAACTTCAAGTTCAACACACTGGTGCCAGTAGTAAGTACGCACTTCAATTTTTGCTGTAAGTACAGTAGGTAGCCCAAACTGATTTTTACTTTTTACCATATCTCACCAGTTATTGTCAAATCTGATGGAGCTTGTTTTTCCAAGAATTTTGATACCAAATTTATTAGTCTGGCTTAGTTAAAGGCATTGAAAGTTATAACATTTTCAAAAGTGAAAAATCACCTCAAATTTGCTATCTTTTGCAAATTGCACGATAGTCCAACTTTGACCACCCATAAAATGACGGTTTATTGAGTCACGACATTAAAAATTCTTAGTTCCCAAGACAGGTAGATGTGCATTATGCTCAATTTTTCGAGGAGTACAATTGTAATACATTATAAGCATCTCATTTTACGTTTTTTAGTTACCAAACTTCATCCGACGTCAATTTATTGTGAACTCTTACAAGGGAGACAAATATAACGTTTTTGTTGTTTTTTTAATTGAAAAGGAGGTCAACCGTGTCACCATCGTCTTAGCACTGAGTGTGAGACAAAGATGGCGAAATCAAGCATTGGGTGGGTCTATAAAAACAGTTGGCGCTGTCTGATCTTGGCATTCCCTTATAATACAAAGGCTGAAATTTATACGTATAATTTTGATCCTGATCTATTCAAGTTGTCCGACAGTTTGTCGGTCAACAAACTTTTCAACAAATGATTTTTAAAGGAATTTCAACTTTAAAACACGATGAAAAACACATTGAATTGAATCTCATTTATTTGGCTTTCTGTGTGTTATTTTCAAACGTGCGCTACATCGGCGCGATGCGCTGCGACCCTTTGTTACGAGGGGGTCAGTTTGGTACGCGCAGCTCAGAGTGAAAACGGCAAGACTATGCTCTTTTCAAGCTATAAAAACACACAGCTAAACACATTAAACAATACAAAAGGAAGTATATTCTGTCAGAGGAAGGATTGACCTTTATTTTGATGTTGGATATTGTATGCTGTTTCACATAAATACACAGCATTAATAGCTTTGTAATGTTGGCCTAAAATTATGCCAAAATGAGATTTCGCCCCTTTGGCGGGGCAGTTTGGAGTACCTACTTTAAGCAACAAAGGTTAAACTTTTCATTTGGTAAGTTCTCTAAGTTCCTTGAACCAACTGTTATTGTTTAAAACATAATTCTTCATACTAATGGCGGTATAATGTAAATTCCACCATTCTCGATATTGAAATTTGCAGAATAGTCCATTATTATTAGATGGATATTTTAGTGTTGTTTGAATTACCAATCTATTTCAGCTTTCAAGGATGTGATATCGTCAAGTGCATCATGTTTGTTGGAGGGAGGAGTCATTGCAGTTCCAACAGATACCATTTATGGAGTTGCCTGTCTGGCTCAAAACATTGAGGCTGTGAACAGAATATATGAAATAAAGCATAGAAACTATCACAATCCAGTTGCCATTAGTGTGGGCACAATTGAAGATGTTTACAGGTATTGATTTATATTATATTATAGTTACCAAAGATATATATTAGGAGCTGAGTGAGGGTATGGACAAAGGGCAAACAGGCTGCCCAGATGGTGTGCTTTGTGAATTCAAAACCACCTCTGGCTGGGCAAAGTAACTGCATAGAGTAGGCACTCACATAGAAACTATCACAATCAAAATATCAAAATATATACCAATATATATATTAGATTGTCAGATTTGCTAGTGCCGGTGTTAGCCTTTACTGGTAATTGTAGATAAAGATAACATCAAAGATTTTGAAAACTACAAGATTGGTTTTAAATACTACAGATAAAGTTTTTCCCCTGTGAGTAGCTTGCACGTACAGTAGCATTGAGTGACGGGAAGTCTGAGGTGATATCACCGATCAGTGCCAGAGTACCCATTGTCACATTCGTATCAGGTGGCACTAAACCTTATCCAACACCTCCAATCGAAATCTGACCAACGTGTGAACCCATAACATAATGGAGTGGCAGGGAAATGGATCGTAATGATAATTTTTTTTCATTTGATATTCCAATAAATGTACTGGTGTGGGGCACTAGAAATGTGGAGGGAGTGCCTACTCTGTGCAGTTACTTTGCCCAGCCGGAGGTGGTTTTGAATTCACAAAGCACACCATGTGGGCAGCCTGTTTGCCCTTTGTCCATACCCTCATTCAGCTCCTCCAAACGATGCTTGACCAGAGCTGATAGTGTCTTCTGTGTCTTACATGTTACACAAGCATCAAGAGCTGCCAGTTGTAACCCACCACCTCCAGTGGGCATAAGGTTCAAAGTCATACACTCTTCTACAAAAACTACACCGTGTTTGTAGTGTTGGTTAATTGTGTATATGTATGCAGATGTGTTTCCATAAGCATTGTAAATATGGGACTTTGCTACACATCCCAGTAGAGTATAATTGTTATAATAGTCAGTAAACTGAAGCATGGCAGTGCTTGGTAAACATGTGGTTGTAGATAATACTGAATAATATGTTATATGTAGTGTCCGCAGCTTGTGTAACTTTTCTAAAATCTGAAAATGGGGAATCCCGAAACTTTATTGGCCCGGAGATTTTGGATAATGGGTTGTGTAGAATATTGAAGTACAGTATAATTTATAACATCTATACTATAATTTATGACATTATACCATTGTATAAACTGATACAAGTAATCTTCAATTTTGATACAGGTGGAGCAAAGTGACTGTACCAAAACAAGTTTTGATGGATCTTCTTCCAGGACCAGTGACTGTCGTGTTTGAAAGAAATGCTACATTGAATCCAGCTCTCAACCCCCATACAAGCCGTATTGGTATTCGCATTCCAAATCATCAATTTATGCAAGATTTAGCTAAATCTTGCAACAGTCCTATCGCCCTGACAAGTGCAAATATAAGTGGAGCAAGTAGTTGTCTACAGGTTGAGGTATGTGTTCAAACTTGTGTCAGTCACTGACCATTTAGTTTAATTTTGTTCACTTCTGTTCCGCTGATTTCTTCAGAAATCTCATGGTTATGACTGGAGGATACCATTGCCATGAAATGCTAAATTCTCTCAGTATTTCTGTGAATGTAGCTGAGTCTTTTTCTTTTGTTTTGTTAAAGGCTGTTTTGCAGGAAGTACTGTGCATCTCACCCTATCAATGTTTATTGAAATAACAACTTCAATCCCACTGTGATGTTTCCACTTTCTCTCACTAACTTTCTTCTGACACCAGCCGTGATGGGCACGGCACAAACACACTAAATAATCGACTATCTCTCTTCTATAAGTTATAACAAACGATATCTGTATTGCTTACATATATACAATAATTATTAATTCATTCAATAATAATAGGAACATAGGTCATACAATTTCATGTGAATTTCGATGGAATGAAGTTGATGCAAATCAGTACATGCTAATTAAATGGCTTCGTAATATTAAATTTCTAGCACATTTTATAAAACACATGGGAACATTCAGCATAAGGAAACCTCTCCTTTAGGGGTGTATGGCGCTATCTGGGCACTGGTTCTTCCTCTCTACCCTGGCTTGACTGCGCAGTTAGATCAACAGGTATCGGCAGGTACCAATAGGTCGGGAAGCCAAGAAGCCACGATGTCGTTAATCAAAGTACAAGAAGTTGAGAAGCCAAGAAGCCACGATGTCGTTAATCAAAGTACAAGAAGTTGAGAAGCCAAGAAGGTGTTGTTCTTCCTCCTCTGTAGAAAAACAATCGCAAAGTCCTAATCTACTGCTGGAAGGCATGACTTCCATACTTACTCCATGACGGATATTCATCATTAACACTTTTAACCGCTGACACTGTTATAAGTCAGGCTGCAGCTCCCATACTCCATAGGCTCCCATATAGGCAATAGAATAAACGATCAACACGGTTTTAATGATATTTACACGTTCCCCACGAAGAATAACGCTCTCTCTAACGGACCCCATCCTATAAGGTTTCGTAACATATATATAACGGCGTTTCCGTGACTCTCTCAGAGGCAGTAGTTATACCAAAGTAAACCCACTAGATTTAGGTTCTACAATCATGAACATTAAGTAAAATACACATACATCGTACAATTAACTTACCACTCAGCAACAGCCCAAATGCCGACAAGATACCAAAGATACCACGCTCTGACAAAGGATGTTTGCGGGTTCCCTGACCTTCCCCACTCACAAGACTAGTACAAAGTTACAGTTGCGGTTGTGGTCTCCTCTTCGGCACGAAGCTGGTGAGTGCTCTCAGCGGTCTGAAGTTGGAAGGAGCGTTCGGGGATTTATACCCAGTCAGGTAGCGTCCCAAGACGCCCACCGAGTGTGCATTAGTTATCCTAATAGCCACCCCCGTCGACTCCACGTCAAATACTATTGAAACAGCTCTACCCCCCAAGCAATTCCCAGGTGATCTGATCGGCAAGTACGGCGGTCAAGTAAACACTACCCTTTTCGGGTGTCAAAGCGCTTCAGTTGCATCGGCTACTTTCCCCCTCTGGCCTACAATAACTCTGTCTCCCCGCCGTTAGCTATCTTCCCACGCTAGCTATACCTTGCCTGTCTGTCGCCCTGTTACACCCACAGTGAATTTTCTGTCACTAGCTTGTTCCTTTAAAGATGTTGTATCCAGAATGTAGTTGTCATTGGAATAATAAGTTTATCTTTTTATTTTAGGAATTTGAAACATTGTGGCACAGCCTTGATTTGATTGTAAATGGTGGCAAACTCAGTGACACAGAAGAATCTCGTCTTGGTTCGACAGTGGTTGATCTGTCATCACCAGGAACATTTCATATAATCAGGCCAGGAAGGTGAGTAAACCTCTTTGTAATTGAAGCAGTTACAATATTGGCTTGGATTTTACCTAGAGCTGAATAAGGCTGATGCAGTGGCCATGGCCATTCAGACATATATAAACTAAATGTAATTCACTTGTTCATTTGGTTAAACACCACATCAAAATTTGTTTTCTGTTGAGTGACATCGAAAAATATTTAAAACGATTGAGCCAAGTTTTTTTGTTGTTTTTTTTAAACCAGTCACCCTCTGGTCTTCTCAACATTCTGTGGGCCATTAGGAAAGTGTCACTGGTGTCACATCAACTACAATACTTCCACTAACAGTGCTTGTCCGGTAATTCAAATACAGTGCAATCCTAATATCTCGACATCAGTGGGACCGTCTGAATTGTGTCGAGTAAAGAGAAAGTCGAAATACCGAAGAGATCAAACATCACCATTATGGGAAAAGTGTCCAATAATTAACGCAGTTATGTCTCCTTTTTAATTATCAGCATGCTGTCACCCGTTCCTCCAATATCATTGTTGTGTGGAGAAGTTGCGTGGCAAAGATTTGCCGATATTGGAGACATGCTATCATTATATATCAAATGCACAGTGTATTACTATTTCTTTTAACCTCAACCATTGCTGTTTCTTCAGAAGTGATGATACTGATACATACACAGTATGGCAGTTAACCAATAGATCTAGGTCAAAGCCGAGTATCAACGAGGCTGGAATGTTTTGTAAAAAAAAAAAAAATTACTCAGTCTGTAGTACTCCATACTTTTTATTGAAGCCAAAGGTCATCCTCTGTGTCCACACTCTCCCTCCCCTACTCCTCCCCGCCAGCACCGCAAAAAGAAATAAAAAGGTCTTATCACAGATGCAGGAAGTGGCCTGGGCACTTTTGGTAGCAAAATAGTAGATCTAGTACACTTGGTGTGCCTCCTTGGGGAGAAATGAGTCGATATAAGAGGAAAGAATGGAATAACGTGTCGAGTTACGGGGAAATATTTAGTAGCATTAAAGAAGGAATAGGTTGGGACTCAAAAATTGTGTTGAGTTACCCAGAATGTCGACAAAAGCCGTGTTGAGGTAAATGGATTGGACTGTACATAATAGTCGACACAACCAACCACACTTGGTCTGTACTTTTAGGCTGCAGTACTCAAACATGCATTTCATTCACATACATATGCACACACACACACAAAGTGGAATTTAGCCTTCAAATACAGAACCTTAAGGGGAGTAATAACATAAAACTACCAAGATGTCTTATCATTTCCCTTTTAGCAGCTAAAAATGGTGATTTTAAAACAATTACTCTTATCCAAAATACTGTTAATATCAAATATAGTTGTTGCAAGTTCCACTGCATATAGCGCAGTAACTATCACAGATTGACAAAGCAAAATTTTCAGAGGCATCCTCAAGACTGTCAAACCCAAGCTTGTGAAAGACTATTTAGTTCTTCCTTTGAATAATAAACATTACAAGTATTTGGTCCCAGGTGAGATTACATACCACATTTTGAATTAATAGGTAAAGCCCCCAGAGTTGACATTTATTGTGAAGAATGCCTCCGGGCATTTTCAGAATACCATAAACCATCTTGAGACTCTTCCACAACACTTTTATTTAATAATTTAAGAGTGTTTTTCATGTGCATTTTCAGCTAGAATTAAATGTACATGTACTTCTTTTTCAGTGCCTATAAAACAACTTGGAACTGTTTGCATGACAAGCATGGATTGAAGGAAATTTCCTCTGTGTCCTCTGAGAGTGAGAGATAGCAACACCATTCATTTGACAGCTCAGTACAGACTTTTCTCAGGGAACACTTTCTCACATAACATTTAACCACTTGCATTTACTGTTTTCATTTAAACCGAAGAGAAGACCACCACCATATTAAATCTGTTCAAGTTATGAGAATGATCTTAACTGATGTTATCTCAAATACTGTTGCACTTTTGGGATGAGCTATGGAATCTGTGATCAGAGTATGACTTGTATGAATTTGGCATGTCTAGTTTTACTGCATGAATAGCAGTATGAGATGAGAATTGTTATCCTGTGAAGCTTTTTATGGTAAGCGTTAAGAAAAACATCACAAATTTTTGTTCTCAGCAGAGAGCGTTTTGCCCTATGTGTACAGTGTTCTTAAAATAGCATCGGGGAAAACGCCTCGCATCATGCAAGCTCAAGGAAGATTTTTGCCCCACCCCTCATTTTCTCAACCCTCTTCCCTCTCAACTTTTCTTGTAGGGTGATAGTAGGAGAATGTTGTAATGTCTCCCTGCAGCCCTTAGACTCATCATCATGTCTTTGCACTCAGTGCATTCTTCAGGGCAGTCTCTGAGTACTTAATAGGCTTCATATGTGATGACAGAATCACTGCTTTGTTTATGGTCATCACACACATGCTGTGTTCACCCAAAAATTGTATTCCAATTTGGCAACTCAGCCTTACTTCTGAGTGAAAAATTTCTGACAGAAACCTGAACCAAGTAGAAATAAAGATCTAGTAATATGACCAGCCATATGGCCAAACCAGTAAAGATTAAGTATGCGGTGACTGAAATATTAGACTATACACATGCATGACATCAGTTCTTTACTCAAGTGGATTCTTGTGGGAATCCTTGAACAGAATGTCTGCAGACATATTCTGTGAACTTGCCGCATTGAAAATTTTCAGTGGCCAGGTAAAGTTGGATGAAAAAAGTGAAAAACGAGAATGGGCTCAACAAATAGTGATTGTGCAGGATGTCAATGTTGAAGAGTGAAGCATATTCAGTATTGCACAATAGATGAGAAAGAATTATTTACTGAAATCAGCAGGGTACTTGTTCTGCCTGTCCTTGTCAAGCTGTTTATTTCATTTTCATTTAAAATTCACATGCATAATTTATCTTTGAGATGATGATGTTGTAAGTCATCCCAGATTAACTTGTAGCATGCTGTTACAACCACTCTGGTGTATACATGTACTTTCTGTGGTGAAATGCTATGACTTTCACTCAGTAAGCAGAGAATAATGATGAGCTGAAAGTCTTGGTCCAACTGTCTGCTCTACATTTTTTCATATGATTAGCTGGGGCTTTGAACCATTTTCTTTTAATTATTTGAGTCATAGTCACTAAGTCAGTTGAATTATCTGGGCATTAAATTCTTTTTTTTTTTTTTCAAGGTTCAGGAAGGTCAATACACTATTCCTCAGGAAAGATGGACATTTTGTTTTCATTTTTTTTCTGTCTCTTGTTAGCTTGACCTATTTAGTCACTTTTCAGGCTTATTTATGTAGGCATTGACTTCTATTAAATACTACTACTCGACCACATGTAATTGTGCATAATATTAGGTGCTGATGTTTAAAAGCCATTAAAATTTCAATTTCTTTTAAAGATAAAGTCAGGCAATTCCAAATCTGAGACCCACGGTCTTCATAGCAGTGTAGGTGATTAATAGCAGTTATATTGAATTTGTTACACGAGAGTTGACTTTAGTCCTGTGTTTTAATGGTTTCATAATTTTTGGCCAAGTAGTCGTGAAGTTCCAGGTGCTTACATGCTCACCTTCTAGCTCAATTATAATAAGATCATGACAGACTTGTGCTTTTCTCGGTCTGGAGAGAGAATTGCATACAGCAGAGATTGGCACACCTGAGAATATACATATAATATATTTTTATGGTCACTCATGTCATTTTCATTTCATAGTGCCTTCGAGGACAGTATTTCTTTGTCGTATACATGTGCATGTATTCTTGTATGGTAAAAAATAATCTTTTGATTCCAGAGTCGCTGTTTGTTGAAATGTTTTTTGTTACACTAGTCGATATTAAAATCCATAATTGGTGAAAAGACAGACTACTGAATTTATGCCTTTTTTTTTTGTTGTTTTTGTTTTTGTTTCTGTGCATGTGCCAAAGCATTTGTTCCAACAGATATTTTTTTTTAATTTAACCTTTTTCTTATTTCCTTTGATTATGCTTGAACTGCACTTTTTTGTTTGTTTGGGTTAAATTATGTGATAAGTTAGTTGATACTGTCAAGTTACAAAATGTAGTTGATATCAAATCTTCACAAGTATTTCTCTTAAATCCTGACATTCGTCCATTTTTCTTTTGTCTTTATTCCAAACATTCATTACAACACGTTCATTCTTTTTCACCTTTTTTATTTTCTTTGATCATAATGGAGCTGCACATTTTTTTTTTTTACTTGTTTAAGCTGTGAATCTAGTTGAAATATCAATCTGAACATTTCACATTTCTCTTAAATCCTGACGCCCGTTTTGATAATTGTCTTGATTTCTGATCATCTCTCCAAACTCAAATATATTTTCCAAATGGTCGGCATTCCTGATCAAACTGTGCAGGATCTCATAGGGCCTGTACATTCGCAGGTGACGTCTTCGCTGAACTTCATGGCGGCGAGTAGGAGCTGCCACAGCCTGTCTATCCTCTTGGACCTCGTGTAGGCTGTTCTGTGGGGAAACATCCAGTCAAGTTTTATTGATTTGATTTCATCATCAATTTGTTTTAAAATTATTTCTTTAAAGTCAGGAGTTTCCTCAGTTGAAACAATATCTATCAGATGAAATCTTTTTGTATAATACATGTGTATTGAACTTCGCATTCACAGTTGTTTTTGTTGAAATTTTAAGCTTATTGTAACTTATATATGTCTGTGAGTGTGAATGTGCAGGAATAAAACTTATGGATAGTTTTTCAAGCTTGAATGAAATTCTCTATCTGTTGCAAAAAGAAATAGTAAATGGAGTAAGGGTTTACATAGATGAAAGACAATACTTTAAGATCTCAATATCGTCACTGCTCTATAATAATGGCATACATATTATTTCAGACTTGTGCCAAAAGGCCTCTGACTCTTCATTGCATTCCTGTGCATGAGGGCTATCAGATAATAATAATACATGTATAATAGAAAAAGAAATGTGCCAAAAGGAAAATGTAATAATCCAATAGAATCATCATGGCATAAGTCGCCAAATGACAGGAAAAGAAACAGTTTTTTCTTAGTTAATATATCAAAAGTGTCCCAGATGCCTCTACCATAGGCTTAGAGCAGTGGCGTTATTTTCCCCATACAGTGTATTTTCAAGAAAATTACAAGGAGGAACCAGAGTTTTTCAAGAGACAAAACTGCAATTCTAAATTAAATACATGTAACAGCTTTTTTTTTTTTTTTTAGCAAAGCCATTGCATGGAAAGACATTATATACCTTTGTGTCATTGCTTTGTTTTTTCTTAAGCAGATTATCATGATCACTATCATAGGCAGATGGTAGGGAGACCATTTGAGGGGGTTAGAATCAGAAGCGATCTAAGTGCCACGTGACTGCTTTTTAGGAAAAAGCTAAAATCATCATTTTAGAATAGTGCATGTATAAACCAACTGGATTTACGTTTGCAGTACTGACATCAACTCTTCGAGCAAATTATTTAAATATATAAAATTCGATTAGCTTATCTTATACTGAAGTGGTGGTTTTTGCTTTTTTTTTAAAAAGCGTTCAAATGGCACTTTTAGATCCCGTTTAATTTTAACCCTTTCATATAACACACTATACATGTATTATCGAGACGACATCTCCGGGGGTGGAAAAAAAAAGGCAAACGTTTTGGCTTTACAAAGAAAGTGCATTAACAGCAGATTTTCATGTCAACTACATGCACCAGAAGTGCTGAAAATGGGACAAGTCAGTTGTTTACAACAATGATGTACATGCAAATAACGGCGACCTGGTTATGTCTGGGCTGTGCGCCAATAACACCTTCAAGTGCCAGGAAATGAACTCTTAAGAGCCTCAGATGGCCGTTGACAAAAGGATTCATCATAAGTGGAGCAGTTTCAAAGTCTCCGTGACATGCAGCATTACTGATGAGTAAAAATTATATACAAACATTTTAAGCGGACATAAAATTACATGTAAAACATTAGTAAAAGTGACGGTAAAGTTAACTAATGTAGCCTTGCTTTGTCTCTTTTTGGAAGAGATTTGCAAGTTCACCCTTTTGTCATTCAAGACCACAATGAATAGTAACTGATGCATGAGTTACTGTGAACATGCACAGATGCATTTGTTGGTGTTCAGGCTAAACTGCCTTTCCGTATTGCTTCCCGACAACACGACTGCGACAACTGTAACATTCTCTTACTCTTAGCTTAGCCATCTAGCTGAATGGGGACGTTACTACATTGTGGTTCAGTGAGATGCAATGTACATGTATATTACAGTCCAATCCACTTAACTCGACATTGTGGGTAACTCGGCACAATTTTTAAGTCCCAACGTGTTCCTTCTTTAATGCTACTAAATATTTCCCGGTAACTCGACGTGTTATTCCATTCTTTCCTCTTATCTCGACATATTTCTTCCCGACCGCCGCAAAACAAGTGCATTGGATCTACTACTGCGCTACCAAAAAATGCCCACGCAACTCCTCGCATGTAAGACTTCTTTTTATTTCTTTTTGCGGAGAGGGGTAGGAGAGGATGATAGTTGGCTTCAGTAACGCGAGTGTGGGGTGCCTTGCATAAGCGTACGGCAGTAAAAGCACTGAGTAGGCCTACTACAGTCATTTTTTTCCCCCACAAAACATTCGTGCGCCGTTGATACTAGGCCTTCACCTAGATCTCTCGGTTACTTGCCGTACTGTGTGTGTATCGGTATCACCACTTCTTCCGAAGAAACAGTCAGGTCGAGGTACAAAAAAAAAAAAAAGTAAAGCAATGCGCATTTGATAGCTACAGTATTTCTCCGATATCTGCAGATCTTTGCCAAGCAAGTGCTCCGCACAACAGTGATATTGGAGGAACGGATGACAATATAATATGCCGATAATTAAAAGAAAAGGGGACATAATTGCGTTATTTATTGGACACTTCCCATTATTAATATTATGGTGTGTTTGATCCCCCACCCACCCACTCCCTTTTTTCCTTCTCTTCCACCACAAATCTGCTATTTCGACTTTCTCTTTACTCGACACAAGTCAGACGGTCCCACTGATGTCGACATATTAGGATTGCACTGTATATAAGGTGCCCTGCCCAAATAAGGCCCAGGCCCTAATAAGGCCCACACCTATTGGACCTTAAAATTACGAACCAAAATCCAAAACTACTACCAAGGCAAGAAACCATTGGGTAAATATAAAACATGGATCGAGTTTCGTTTCAGCTGTCTGGCCTAGTTTATTATCAACAGCAAGTTGTTGTTTGTGAGACAAATTGTGTTGACGAAAAAAGTTGCAATCCTCCTGTCTAGCAAGCTTTTGAGGTAAGTTGAACAAGCCAAATTTAAACTTTAACACTATTTCATTTGAAAATAATGTCTCTCTACAGGATGCAATAACAGCTAAATCCAATCTCTTTAGTTTTGGGCTAAGATTTAGAGTTGACTACTTGGCGTGGGGTTGCCCTTTTAAGGCCCACCCAAAACCAGGAGTGGGCCTTATTAGGGCAAGTGATTTGGATTGATGATTTTGATGAATTTGTATAAAGATTCTTTTTTGACACCTACCTGGGGAGATGACAAGACACAAACAGGTAGTTTTAGCATGCATTAGGCCTACAAACAAAACATTTTTACATCTATAGGGCCTAATCTATGACATTCAAATTTTAAAAAGGGTTTTTTCTTTTTTTCTTTTTAGATCGCATTGAAGAATGGCAGCTCAATCACGTCGAGGAACGTGGTCTCAACAGGATCTTGAGAATGCAATGAGAGCCATTGACAGAGGAGAGGGTATCTCTGTTCGAGAAGCGGCCAAACGGTTTGGTATTCCGAGAAGAACGCTTCGGAATCACATTACAAGTGGATCGACGGAGAAACGACTCGGGCGCAAATCGCTTATGTGCGCTGAGGAAGAGCAGATGCTGGTGAACCGCATAGTGCGTTTTTCAGACATTGGACTGCCCTTAACCGCAAAAATGGTTCGGAGCTATGTGTTTGAATACTTCGAAAAGAACAATCTAGACCATCCTTTCACCTCTAATCTTGCAGGAGAAAAGTGGTTTAGACTCTTCCTGAATCGGCATCCTGAGCTGCGCCATAGAAAGGCACAAGCGATGAACCCTGCGCGAGCCCAGAAGCTCAATAGGTTCATTGTCAACGACCATTTCAACAAGCTTGAACAAACACTGACCGACCTCGACCTCTTCGACAAGCCTGATAGGATTTTCAACCTCGACGAAAAAGGCTGTCGTCTGTCACTCCACCATCAGCAACGAGTGATCGCCAAGAAAGGTAGCAAGCGTGTCCACCTTGTGGCCCCAGAGCATGGAGAGAATGTTACTGTGGTTGCATGCGTCAGTGCTGTAGGTGGTGCTGTTCCCCCAATGATCATATTTAAAGGGAAAAACAGAAAGCAACAATTTGGGGACGATCTTCCACCACTGGCTTGTTTCGAGATGGCTGAAAAAGGCAGCATGACAAATGACATTTTTGTGAACTGGCTGCAGCATTTCAGTAAATTCAAGCCACCAGGAAAGGTTTTGCTCATTTTTGATGGAGCAAAGTGTCATCTGTCTATCGACATTGTTGAGGAAGCAGATCGACACGAGATCACACTTTTTTGTCTCCCATCAAACACGACACACGAACTGCAACCTCTGGACACTGCAGTTTTTCGTTCGTTTGAGCATCATTGGGACCAAGAGGTTTCAAGCTTCTGGAGAAATCGCCCTGATCGGTCACTGTCCAAGGATATGTTTGGCAAAGTATTTACACCTGTGTGGACAAAGTGTATGACTATGACTAACATCCAGAGCGGTTTCCAGAAGTGTGGCATCTATCCCTTCAACAAAGATGCCATTGCTGATTATGCATTCGCTCCAAGTGAAGTGACCCAGATGGAAGCAACAACCGCCGAAGACCCCCGACCTCAGCCGTCAACCACCCAACACCCCCCGCCTCAGCCGTCAACCAGCCACACCCTAATGCCGCAGCCGCCAACAACCCAATGTCGTCCGCTGCAGCCTTCGACCAGTCCAACGCCTCAGCCTTCAACCAGCCATGGTCCAACAGCTTGGCCTTCGGCCAGCCACAGTCCATCGCCTCAGCCTTCGACCAGCCACGCCTCAACACCTCAGCCTTCGACCAGCCACGGTCCAACGCCTCAGCCTTCGACCAGCCATGGTCCAATGCCTCGGCCTTCGACCAGCCACGGTCCAATGCCTCAGCCTTCGACCAGCCATGGTCCAATGCCTCAGCCTTCGACCAGCCATGCCCCAACACCTCAGCCTTCGACCAGCCATGACCCAACACCTCAGCCTTCGACCAGCCATGACCCAACGCCTCAGCCTTCGACTAGTCAAGGCCCTCTATCTCGGCCGTCAACTCCATCATCAACATCTAGCTCTCCACACCTTAGTTTTGATCATATCATGAAAACCCCAACAAAGACAAAGAAAAAGACTGTTACAAGGGCAAAAAGCATTAACTACAGAGCCACCGTAATTTCAAAATCACTGTTTGAAAGTAGCGCTAACACCAAAAATGGGAAAGGAAAGGGAAAGGGGGTGGGAAAAGGGAAATCTAAGAAGAGTAAGGCAAAGCCAACAATCAACGACACTGAAGAAAATTGGTTTTGTCCAGGGTGTGGTGAAAATGAACAAGAAGATATGCGACGTTGTGAAAGCTGTGACGTGTGGTATCACGAGGACTGTGTGGGACTGACCAAGGATGATGAAACTTTTGTTTGTCCTGAATGCGATGCTTAGAAAATAGATTGGAAACAGTTGATAATAGAAGTTTGATGTGAAAACTGTTGAAAAAAAATTTTTCTGGTGTATTTTTTTCAATTGTAGTGAAGAAACTAATTGTGGGCCTTATTAAGGCACACTTGCCCAAATAAGGCCCGTCTAACACATGAATGAAAATAGCCAAAAATGACAGATAAACAATTTTAAAATTAGTTTTTGATAGTATTGAGTCCTTAAGGAAGTGTACCACAAATAAAAAAACCATGTAGTCTCAACCTGACCAAATTTTTTTAAAACAAAAATTCCACATAATAAAAAAGGCGGGCCTTATTTGGGCAGCTTACCTTAATTATATGCCGTGACGTTAAAATTTATTTGTTCCAACTCCACTTTTTGCACAACTGAGAAATTCGATGTTAAACGTTTCCGGCTTTAGTTTTACTATAATAAGTTACAAAATAAATTGGAACTGTGAAACAGCTTGATAACTGCTACAACGGATTTTAAAGAAGTGTCAGCGTACATGTATATATATTTGTTATATCTCTGCTGCATAGGCCTACTCAAGAAATTATTTTTCAGAAGAAAAAAAGGAGAACAAACAATAACTAAGGTCAAGTTGTATTCGGCTGGTACGCGACTGTGTTGTGTATGTAGCGCGAATAAATCACATTTCCCCATCGGTAGGCTTTTTTTTTTTTTTTTTCGAAGTGACTGGTTGGTGCCCCCAAAAATGCTTTTACGTCGTTTACATTAGTGAAGGGAAAATGAAAATGAAATCATTGCCAAATCCCAGACATCATGTAGCCTACCTGTCTATAATGGGCATGTAGCACTTCCTGATACTCAGATTTGACTTCCTGCGTTTCAGCGTGTTGAGAGCTTTGAGGATAGCCAAGGTCGGTTCGACACACTCCAGCCATACTGATCCAGGTAGACCGTCCACCAGAGGCTCCAGCGGATAGTGACTTGAAAATAGGCGGGTGTAGCTCTCTTGCTTGTCCTTGTCCAAGTGGCTGAAGCTCTCCTGCAGCAAAGACACTGGGCATCAAAACTACAGTATAGCAACAAAGCACTGGAGCTTTCCTGCAGCAAAGGCACAGGCCATCAAAACTAAAGGATCAGAGCACTGAAGTTATCCTGAAAGGCGCACACAACATCAAAACTATATCAATAGAAAACCGAGCTTTTCAACAGAGTAATGGCACTCTCCTGGAGGCAAATACGCAGAGCATCAAAACCATAGACAACAGAATTATATGCTTACCGGGCAAAACATTTTATTTACACCTACTGGATGGCAGCTGCCAAACTAGGGGAGGGATAGGGCACCATTTTTAATTTATTAAGTTACAAAAAGTGCAAAAAGTCCTCTTGCTCAGCATTTCGGACACACTACGTGTATTCAAGAGATGCCCCGCCTCTTTTTTTTTTGTTTTTTGTTTTTGTTTTGCCATAGGTAAAAACGAATGAGCCCATGATTGTTTAGACCTCTATACTATACAGATCACATAATACATGTAGTAAAATGCATGTGCTCTGGTGAGCATAATTTTTATTGGTTTTCAAAAGTGAAAGTGCTCATCGATAGTCTTTGACCTAGCTAGGGAATACCTAAATTTTCAATCAAATTGTCTGAAAACTTGATAAATGAGGCGAGTTCAAAACTTTAATGGCGTCTGTGGAGACTGTAACGTACGGTGAGGGTAAAGATTCCCAATAAAGGTGCAGAGAGACAGTTGAGGATCAAAGAAGGCTGCCTTTATCATGCTATTTGAGTTGGTTATTCTAATACATGTGCAAACTTTAATAATTACATGTAAAACACTTAATTCAAATCGACTCTAAGGGCAACAAAATGTAACTGTGATGTCATAACTTCAGGTTATGATGTGCAGAATTAAAACAAGGGAATGTAAACAACAACCACAGCAAGGATGTACAGCATAACATGAAATAGCTTACTTTATACTGCTTCTCGTTTTGACAGGACAATACTGACAACTCGGAATCCATAAAACCGTGGCAAAGTGTTAAAACTGGACATTTGTTTACCGGATTGCTGAAAAATATAGGGATCTGAATACATGTACATCATTAAGTTTGATGTGGGAAAGAGAGAGAGAGTGTGTGTGTGTGTGTGTGGTTGTTTTAAATTATTTTTAAGTGGAAGGTTACATAACTCAACTTGTGTGTTGCAGTCTACGAGCCAAACGCCATTAACTTAATGACCGAGAAAAACAATCTTTGCCGACCACTCTCCTTCCACCTCGCCCCTGTCTCTTTGCTGTAGCTGATTTCTTTTTCTGAATTACGATGAGAACCTGCCGGCCTGAAATATACGCTCTTAATTGATTTGAGGTCTTTATTTTAGGAGATTCGCTGCCCTTGGCATTTACACCTCACTTTACTTGTTTTATTATTTCTTGTTCTGGCCGGGGGGGGGGGGGGGGGGGGGGGAAGATGATATGGATAAATTTTAATCTATTAATTTCAATTTTGCCCGGGCAGCGGCCTTTCGGCCTGCTCTTTACGATTTCCAACTGCCAAGGTATCTTTAACGTGCGCAACGTGCACACGGGCCCTCCGAATTTTTTCGTCCTTATCCGAGAAGACTAGGTACTCGATCCTACCCCCCAATAGGACCAGGGACTTGAAAATATGAGAAAAATCCAATTTCCAAGAACTACTCGATCCTACCCCCCAATAGGACCAGGGACCTGAAAATATGAGAAAAATCCACTTTTCATATATACGCTCTTAAGGTCGGTAGGCACGATTTTATACATCTCACTCTGTACATGTACTATACTTGAAGGTCCTGCAAAAGTTGCTGGTAGTTTTCACAAAATACGAAAACCATTGACACTAGTGACAATTTTTTGCCCGATTTCCTCCATCGGGCATGTTCTGTACATATAGTATCCCCCCCCCCCCCCGCCCCTTGGAAAAAAAAAAAACAAACTTCATAGATTATGTACATGTACTGTAGGTCTTATTCCACTAGCTTTGTGCATTGACAAAATACTGCACACCTCGTTCAACATCCGTGGGTTAGGTTGAAGGAAATGGGATGTTATTTAGTTATTGCACGTAGGTCTATATCAGGTAGAAGGATAATTCTGATAAAAAAAACAAAAGTCACCGTTCTCCAGTTTGTTTACCTGTACTTAAGCAAACCTTCCTGGTCTAACACCTTAGTGAAATCGTCAGGGTATCTATCCATGTTTTCTGCCTCAGATTTGACGTGGTTGCAGACCGGAGACAGGTCAGTGTTGAGAGGGTCTGGCGGGGATAGTTGCACAGTGCTTACCGTACAATTGCTCCGTTCCTTTGGTTTGGGCTTTAGGTACGTCCTGGTGTGGGGCAAAAGACACATGAAACTATGGAGGCTGTTTATAATACATGTATATGTTTGTAAGACCTATATAATTATTCCGTTTCTTTGATTTAGGCATAAGATACGCCCTATTAATGTAGTGCAAAAAAGACACATCTAACTGTAGGGCAAGTATAATACATGTATGCAGGTATGTAAGCCTTCTAATGCATAACAAACTTATTTCGGACAGGCTTGCATAATATAGTGTAATTATCAAGAGAGTTATGTAGCCTACATGGCGACCACTTTGAACCCCTATAAACCTTTCAGATTTTCTTTTTGTTTTCTGGTTGAAAGAGTGAAATACAGGGTTGAGGATAAGATTAGGCTTAGGATTTTAGATAAGGACAGAGTTATAGAGAGGGTGTTTTGACTGGGCGCTGGGGACGAATGGAACTCTTTCCGAAACTTGATAGCACATAATGTTGGATTTGCTGTTGGTAGACCTACTAAATTATTATAGCCTACAAAAACGACCAAAAGTGTATTTTATCCATCGTGATAGTGGTGGGCAACTAGAACATAGGATTGAAATATCATTGATACGAAGAGCCTGGACGAAGAGAGAGCGAGGGAACAATTTGAGGTGAAAAATGATGTAGACAACATTATGTTAACTGGCTTTTACAAATTATGTTCTTCTTGGCAGTATTGATGGAGGAATATTTTCGTAGCCTCCCCTCATTTGTTTGTATGGTAAGTCTGTTAGTGCCGTGAAAGAAACGTCTAATCTATGTACGCAAGCATTTATTGACATGGACACTCTGAAAACCATTATGTCACATGGAATTAACATCCTGTAAATCGCGCGGCTTTCAAATTCCAATTTCCGGACGTGTTTCAATCTATGGACTGTCGCGAATGTAGGTTGTTTTCAAACTGCGCAGAAATGACACGCAGCCCAGCTGTACGGATGAATGGACAACATCGTTCTTTGTGATTTTTTGTTTAAAAAAAAATACGCGACAGTAACAGCCTTGTTTGGTCACCATATGCCACGAGGCACGACGTAGATTTTGAGAGTTGTGCAGATTTATAGGAAGTTCGTCCATCGGAAATGGTACATGTATTTTCCATCGTGAGATTAAAAAACAAAAACAAAAAATGATTAGGAGAGTATAATATCATGCTATACGCCACTGAAAATGCCTTGCTCTGAATCCATTGTCTGAAGAGGTTTTGCATCAGTTTAATTATGATGACTGACATTGAGGACAATATAATAACAACCAAGTTGAAGGAAGAGAGGGTGGAAGGCCTAGGGTTGAGGGAATTTTAAGTTGGAGATTAGAGATTACCAACATGCTGCCAAGGAGGGGAACACGCGCTTCCTCTGAGCCACCGTCAGTTCACCATTGTGCATTCTGAGAATTCGATGACCCGCTCCAAACGGTGGGAGCCCAGTCGCTGATCAAGCTAATGGCAACATTATCAGTGCTGTGATATATATGAAACCAGTAAATACGTTCTCCTCGTGAACTGTGACATATCTAATTTAAATGTGAGCACGTCAGTTATTTATATCGGTGCAGCTAGTTAGAGAACTTACCAAAACATTTTTCACTCTCTCATCAAACTCATGAGTAGAGCTGGTCAAATCGTGTTTAAGGTGAAAATTTTATACCTCTTTAAAAAAATCAAAATAAAATACATGTACTTCTCAGACGATTTCAAACAATATAATTTAACTGAATGCAGAAAGACGGCCAATCTTTCGTTTTATAAGCAAATCTCAATTTTCAAAGACAACTAACTGTTCCCCCTTTGCAAGGGTTTTCTCATGACGTTAGTGTCGTTAGTCTTTCACCCGAAGCCCAATTTCGCCAGATCCACTCACAAATTGATGATAATGCTATCGATACAGCTATTTTATATTTATTATGAAATACGTACTAATCGATTGCACCCGTCGAGGCTTGACGAACATTCATATATTTCTATACAATGATACGATACACCCGAAACCAATAATGTATTCTCTCTGGTGAGAGTATCCATAGTATCCATATTTCTATTGTACTGGGAATCATTTTAAAAAGTCTTTCTCACAACAGACAGATGACGAATGCATCTGATATAATACATGTGTATATGTCTCTGATGTACGACATAAACACTTTGTTGACCTGCAATACCGTGCTGCAGCCAAATATTTCAAAAAATCACAGAAAATCTGTAGGGTCGCAGCAAGGCTTGAAGCAAAGCCAAAATGTGGCAAAACGTCTTCCCTTTTCCTTTGTGTTTTATTGTGTCGTTTCTGTATTATTTCTTGCACGAGGTTTTGATACATACACCTTTTTTTCAGTTTGCCATATTTGATTGTGCTTCAGCGAAAGTGCTAACAAGTTTTGTAAGGAAAGCAATAAAACAAAAAATGTTAGTATTAAATTTGTAATGCCCAAGCTGTGTTGGTAAACACAATTTCTAAAAGCATGGGCATCCTTTCGGTAACTAAGAGTAAGACCGTCTCCGTACCAGAGAGATCTCTCACTTCCGCCAAATCGCGAAACTAGGTCGCTGCGGTAAACAAGAATTTGAAGAATTGAAAGAGACCGCCTTCATCAAAGATAGTGTGCATATCTGTTTAGTGTGGTTTATTCATATATTTTGGGCTAACCGAAACTATTTACAGCCGTTTGTAAGTTCTTACGCCCTGTGGAAATGCACAAACCGGTATTGTTTACCCCAGCGACCTAATTTCCGCTCCATGCTAACAGTGGTTTCGCGGAGCCGCCCGCGTCTCGCAGTGCAAATCGACCAATAGAGAAACCTCTCTATACATCTATGTTCTCTGTCTGTACTGAAAAATCAGGTGAAGTTCTGCACTGGATGACGAGTAATTTAGCAACAACAAGACTCCCCACCCACTCAACGCCCACCCCATCTCCCGCTTCATTTTTTCATAACATTATGATCTATGATTAACTGAGGGGGAACTTAGATTAAAACTTATGTGAGATTATGTAAACTTAAACTTGCCACTATATCACCGGTTGCCTCAATTCCATGATCACTAGGACGCCATTGTCAATCATCTACTGTGTCTTTGTATGTGTGCACCATTGGAACCGTGTTGATTTTCAGAAAAAACAGGAATTTCCCGATTCCAGTAACAACGAGGTGAGACAAAGGGGTGAAAATATTCGGTGTGGATAGAGATCTCGAGAGGTTTGATGCACCACGGATTGCACTGAGTGTATAATAATTATAGATACAGAATATGATAAAAGAAAAGGGACAAAAAAGTTGTGTATTGCAAAGCCCCGCGCAGGAAAGAACATAGGAACTCTACAATAAATTGCAAAAGAATTAGAAAGGAAAAAAAAAAAAACTCTCGGCCCTTTAATGGAGAATTGAAATGGAATGGATAATTGATTAGGAATGGAGAGGAAGAGCGAGTGAGAGAGAGAGAGATTGAGACAGAGAAAGACAGAGAGAGAGAGAGAGAAATTGGTGGGGAGCAGAGGATCATATGAAATACTGCAAGTGAAAGAATTTGATCAGGAGATGGTGCTTACAAATTGCAGAAATTGGAAGGGTATGAAGGGACAGAAAGAAAATTTAGTGGCCGTATTAATGATGTGATGCTTATGAAGCACAATAAGAGAACTATTAGGCGCAACATGGTTAAAAATAAGGAGTCGAATTGCCTTGATTAAATAAACAAAATCAATAAACACACAGGGACACACACACACACAAATTTATCATTATTGCTTACGGACGAGATGCTTTGGCCGAAACAATAAAGACCATACAATATATGCAAGCAATGAAATGAATAGGACAAACTTAATGTGAATTATTTGTCAACCGTGTCCATGAAGTTTATATAATTATGATGAGACTCTTTCGTGTTAAGTCCGAGTACAATAGTGACTATTAAAAAGTACCACCAGATTTCATAAAAAAGGCATGCAGCACATGTATGATATTCAGGACAAGTTACAATTTTGGGAGCGGAATAGATACACTAAACATAATCTTGTCCTACAAAGACGAACCTAATTACGTACATGTACTAGTAATTCTAATCTATTATTATTTACGATCATTTTTCCACATGTTCACTCACATTTTCTTCTCCCTCAGTGTCTCTATACCTGTTACTTTACCCCTCTTTCTCGCAAACAAAAACAAATGTTCAAACACCGCCTTTCCCCCATTTTCAAGTAAAAACAATAATTATTGCCCTTTTAAGGTCAGCGACGAACTGATAGTTTCTGGCTATAAGGCTACGAGTGGAAGACCAAAAATGGTTAGGTTATCAACCAGTCAGCAAGCTGTGTACAACATCGATCTATGGGTGCCGTAGAAGGCGTCCCCGCGTTTCTATTTTTTACTGCTTGCTAACTTGGACGATGGCAAACCCAGGCACTACCAGTAGCAGGGCGTTAATGTTGGTTGACACCGTTTGGCCACCGGCAAGGGTCCGCATAGCAAAAGGGTCCTTATATTTCAACTTGCACCCCCTAGGCATACTAAATTGCCCAACACGAATGTTGATAAAGCATTACATGTATGAAGGAAGATTTGACATATTATTATTTATTTTGTGTTTCCATCTGCTGAAGTTTCTTCCGATACCAGGGTCAGTGGGCCCATAATAATATTATGTGCTGTCTTCAACCAACAAGTCCATAGAATTTAAGACACTCACATAATTATTTTGGGTGTCACCTTTTGAGTCGAATCTTACCTTTGTTTTAGGTGATGACCTGAAAAAAAAAAAAAAGACATAGGCCTAAGCGAAAAAAAATGTGTCCAGAAATAATGCATTCCTTGGAAATAATACTAATATTAAGCACTTGTTTGATCAGGCCTTCTAATGACAACTGTAATTAACAAATTTACGGTCTCTTATCTCGCGAGCCGTCCTCTTTTGGACACGAATTATAAATAGCGCAGGAATCACCTTTCCAAGAAAGAAGATGAGTCAATGGTACAGCGTTAAAGCTATTCGGGTGTATAAATATTAGACGTCGGTCATTGGAGTCTTTAGAAACTTTTTGACAGCAGAAAAGTTCTTACCAAGCTTGGAGAGACCATTGCAACAACCTTTTTGTTCGACTCACTTTTTACAAGTAGGTCTGTGTATACATGACATACCGCCGGGCCGGTACTAGATTTGCTGTTTTTTGTTGTCGGTTTTTTTTTTCATTTTTCCGATTGTCTGATACTATAGACGTAAATTTTGTGTGTGTGTGTGTGTGTGTTGTTTTTTTTTTTTGTAATAGATTGATATGATTGTTTTCAGTTTATGTTTATTTTCTTAAAACATCATGCATTCTCTGCTTCTTGTTTTCACCCAAGCCGGTCAGTTCAAAATTTGAATCAGAGATTTATGCGGTTTGTTAAGTTATAATTAAGCAGCCATATCTTCAATTATTTTCCAAATGGATTTAAATGAAAGGGGTTGGGGGGGGGGGGGGTTGTGTTTTGGGTCCACAGACAGCGTGTGCGAGTGCGACCATAATTTCGCGTTCGAAGGGATTTTGGCCTATAGTTCTCTGATTTTGTTTATGGAATGTCTCGTGCCGTTTTGGGAATTACTTTTAAAGGTTTTCAGTACATGTAATAGCCAAATCCGTGCAATATGCTTTCTATTTTTGTTTTCTTTTAAAGTAAAAAAGTATGGAGGTGAGGGGTGATATTCCAGAATTTTTTGAATTTTTTTTTTTTGTTCATGTGAGATTGTTTTTAATATCTAACAGGAACGTTGTCAGAAACTGATTTACATGATAGAGAGTCTCATTTTGTTGTGCACAAATCATTTACTTTGAGAAATCTTCCGTAGTGTATCAGTCACACACTTGTTCTGCATTCACTTCTATAGTAAAGTACCGCATGGGCAAGCTTAGAGTACAAAAAAAAATTGAGGCATATATATACAGATTATACAGTATACCAAACCAAAAAGATCAAGCACTGAAGCCTCCGTAACAGTGTACTCAAATTTGTAATGTCCTTGAATTTGAGGTTTCGCCATTTATCCTGAATGTTTGAGTTGAAAGTAATTAATTATCATTGCTCCGTGGCGGCAGGAGTATGCGAGAGTACAAGGAATAGTTGAGGATTTGGGGATGGGAAAGTAAGGAGACGGCCTATGTGTATATAATGAGGATCCGAAGAGGCAGATATGTTTTATTCCTAGCTTAGATACAACATACATCATGGTAAAACGGTAAAGGCCGAATTGTCGGCCAGAAAAAAAAGTTAATTTCTAGTTTACTTCATCTACATGTCGCTGTAAGCTGTTTACTGGAAATTGAAAATCATTAAAAGTACGTATCTCCTATAATGCAAACTCAAATGACCCGAGGTACACAAATCATATTATGCATGCATACCACTGTGAATTGATTTCATATAAATGTCATTTCTTTTCCTTTCTTCCCTTCCAGGTTTTCACAACCATTTCGCACAATACAAACGTCAGAATGACCTCTTACGAAGGAGAAGACCTTGCCGCCATCGTCATTGATAACGGATCTGGTATGTGCAAAGCTGGGTTTGCAGGTGATGATGCACCTCGCTCAGTGTTCCCAGCCTTAACAGGCAGGCCGAGATATAACGTAGTCATGGCTGGCATGGGCACCAAAGATTGTTATGTTGGAGATGAAGCTCAAGCCAATAGGGGTATCCTGAGTATGAGATATCCCGTGGAACACGGCATTGTTACCAACTGGGACGACATGGAAAAGATCTGGCACCACACCTTCTACAACGAACTCAGGGTTGCTCCGGAGGAACACCCAGTGCTGTTGACAGAGGCCCCTCTAAACCCCAAGGCAAATCGCGAAAGGATGACCCAAATTCTCTTCGAAACATTCAACGCCCCAGCATTCTACGTTGGTATTCAAGCAGTGCTCAGTCTTTACGCTTCTGGTAGAACCACAGGCATTGTTATGGACTCTGGCGATGGTGTGACGCACACTGTTCCGATCTTCGAAGGCTATGCTTTGCCTCATGCCATCAAAAGAGTTGACCTGGCTGGTCGTGATCTCACGTGATATCTGCAGCGTATCCTTCACGAGCGTGGCTACAGCTTGGAGACCTCATCTGAAGCAGAAATCGTGCGAGACGTGAAGGAAAAGCTGTGCTACGTGGCTCTGGACTTTGAGACTGAACTCAACACCGCAGCCAAGTCGTCGCAGATCGAGAAATCATATGAGCTCCCCGATGGCCAAATCATCACACTTGGTTCTGAAAGATTCCGTTGTCCCGAGGTCTTGTTCCAACCAGCTTTTACGGGGAGAGAGAGCGTTGGCATTCATGAGATGATCTACAATTCCGTCATGAACTGTGACATCGATATTCGCCGGGATCTCTTCAGCAACACCGTTCTGTCAGGAGGGACCACCATGTTCCCTGGCCTGGCTGATCGCATCCAGAAAGAGTTAACAGCCTTAGCCCCACCAACAAACAAGGTCAAGGTTATTGCTCCTCCTGAGAGGAAGTATTCTGTATGGATTGGAGGATCCATTTTGGTGTCACTATCCACCTTCCAGCAGATGTGGATCAGCAAGCAAGAATATGATGAATGTGGCCCTTCCATTGTGCATAGAAAGTGCTTCTAATGAACTCTTCGGACATCATCATCATCAGCATCATCATCATTGTAATCAGCATCAGTCTCCCCATCATAATTTTCATTTTTATTGCCGTCCTCATCGTCAATCATCGTGCCAGTTGTTGTCATTTATTTATTTATTTATTTATTATTGTTTATATTCCAAAAGTAATGATGCAGCGCTCACATAAACGAATAATAGTCTCGAGGTGAACTGAAATAGCATTTTGTAAAGAGCCAGAAGGTAGTATGGTAATTCACAAATTGCATATTTTTACCACAGGAATATTACATCACAACGTCATCCCTTTATCAGCATACTTAATCATATATGTGTTCATTACCATCATCGCTACTCTCATCATGCCACCATCAACTATATAAGGAAAACATTAATTGCTGTCACTATCATATTATTTGTGCATTATCAGAAGAAGGGCCTGCATTTGTTTTGCACAACATCAATGATATTATATTATGCGTTGTCATGGCATTGAAAATATAAGTGTGATTTATAGGGCATCTTTTCCGGTTCACCCGTTGTTTCAAAAGCTCAAAAATAAGTTTGAAATGTGTTAACAATAATGCTGTGGTAATTCGATCCTCTCAGTTTTGAGGGTGGAAATGGGATGTTTGGGGGGAAAGGTGTGTGTGTGACTGAGGGGAAAGGTAATGGCAAGGTTATTGTGAATGAGTGTGCGGTTGTATGGATATCCTTGTCAGGGCTACAGAGTTTTCGTATGTTAGTGTGTTCTTAACGGTGTCGTGAGACAAGAACTAAGCCAGCATACTGCTCGGCAGACTACAGAGTTGGAGTAAGACCTATGACCTCTGCTTGTATTTTTTGCGGACAGTGTACATTTGTTTATGTGTGTGTGTACGTTGTATGTATCTAACAGGGGATGGGAGGTGTGGGGGTTGGGGAAGGGGGCGGGGGAGAAAGAACGGAAACTACGATGGACAACTGCATCACAATTTGTCTGTTTTGAATGATGTTACATTTTTACTCAACATTATCACTTTTATTGTTTCCTTCAAGTATACACTGATTTCTATCTGAGGAATCAGTTAATAAACTTGTTAATATTACATCTGCAGCATGCCATTTGGTTTTACTTTTTCTTACATGATTTTCTGCATTCTGTTTACTGTGGTTATACATATGTTGGATGAACTACGAGTGGCTAATGTGGTTACTGCGTGGGTTCAATAGTAACTCCCTTAAGGATACACAGGATTAACAAACACAGGGTTCTGCTGGCAATCTTATTTATTCAAAAAGCCTAACAACGGTATCACTACCAAACAAAAAAAAGGAAAAGAAAAAGAAGCCCAACAAAAGAAGAAGCCCATAAAAAGAAGCCCAACCAGCCATAAGCTGGAACAAGAGAAAAGACGAAAATATGATTAGGATATAATGACAACATTAATCAGGCAATCAATGGTGGACATACCTAGTAATAGTATTAAGTATTAAATCAAACAACAACAACATAATATAGAATTTAAGCAATAACCAACTGGATATGTATGCATGGAATAAAATAGCGCTAAGGTTAATGAATAACAACTACAAGTGGCTATATCATATACACAAGGAGTTTCCTAGTACACTGGCAACATAAACTAATTAATGTACTAATCAAAGTATGAAGGACATAACAAATGAAGGGGCAAGAACACAATAGTTTCGCTCCACTGAGCCGGTGTACAACACATCCAGAGTGGCCATTCCATAAAATAATAACGCAGTGGCCAACATGGCCCACTGACCGTCCATAACACAGACGCTGCATCCCAATGCAGGCCATCCTCATAGGCCCACTCCCATTATTAGTACTAACCCGCCCCAGGGCTATTGTATTGGTTACTTCCCTTCCCAATCGATACTGAAGGGTCATGCCCTTTGACCTTAGCCGCGGAGCTATGCCGCAAGGCTAACATGTGCATGACACACCACTAGATACATAAAGTAATGTGTACATTCCTTAAAATGAGACTGTCCTTCACACACTTACGAAACTCATAGAAGCATAATACATCTGGATAACTATAATACATGCACATGATATATATATATATATGTCGGAGAGACTCATTGCAACATGTGTAGACTCACTGAAACATTGTTCATCCACCGCCGCACATAGAACAATCCTGGGGCTCACCCATGTGAGGCCCAACTAATATTATACATCTCCAATACATGTAATTAATTACACATCTTAAACACTAAACACGCAATCACAATCACACTGCTCTCTATAGCATAGTGGTACTGGCAAGGTACACAAATACCCGTAATACAATCAAGTGTATAGTGCCGCTCGCTGTAACATAAATCATCCACATCAACATGTCAGGAAATCCTCACTGCCTACCACAACAAGGCAATGCTACACACACACTATATATATGCACACAAGTGTTGGATGAACTACGAGTGGGTAATGTGGTTACTGCGTGGGTTCAATAGTAACTCCCTTAAGGATACACAGGATTAACAAACACAGGGTTCTGCTGGCAATCTTATTTATTCAAAAAGCCTAACAACGGTATCACTACCAAACAAAAAAAAGGAAAAGAAAAAGAAGCCCAACAAAAGAAGAAGCCCATAAAAAGAAGCCCAACCAGCCATAAGCCAAAGTTTCTCCGGGTCCTGTGCTACCGCTACATGCCTTATGGGGCGGGGTGGCGATGGCAAGCGTCGGCTCTGTCTCTGCGTCTATGATGGAGTGTCTTGACCACTCGAACCGCATCTTATTTATGAGCCCGCGCGGACGTCCGAGAGAGCTATTACGTAGCCCGTGTTGCACAAGTGAAAGGCTCGGACATGGAGTCCAGCCCGACAACATAACCGGTTAGGGTCCTAACACAATCGAATTTCCAGTACGGTTAAAAGGGTGCACACAAAAGTCAATTAGGTATCCCAGTAAACTGCAGAAATTACTCTAACGACCCCTCCAGCAATAATTGAATAAATTTGACCCAGGTTGGATTTATCGGGGATAACATGCGTCTAACTCGTGGTTTACTTTAAATCCGAGATCCTCTTATTAATTATTTCAATAGGATATGTGCATCAAAGTACAACAAAATTGGTACCATTATAAAGTAGAAACTTGCTGCTAAAATTCTAACTGACTACTTATACCAGAAACCCGGTAATAGTTTTAATATAAATTTTCAAAGTGTCAGGACTAACAACATTCGACAATTTTGTGCGGGATACTTTCGTCCATTAATACGACGTATCTCCATTGATAACAAACGTTATCATGAGTACCCATTTTGTACCGATAGGGTATTGTCTACTCTCAAAAATGAATTCGGGTTCCCGTCTTTCTGTCGGTGGATAACAACGAGTGAGCGAGTTGTAAGAAACTCAAAGCCATGATATAAGAGTTGGAAGCCCGGTACATTTCCAACTGGCCAATCAAAATGCGCGCTTTTCACCGTGATGTGAATAACGGGTCCCGCGCTAGTATTACAAGGGAAATAATCCAATTAATGGTACTCGGCCAAGTGTCCCTAAACTACTATGAGTGGCCGTCCCTCACTCACGCACTAGAGCTACCATGAAAGCACATTAAAAATAAAAAGTCGTTCATCCTCTCACATTCTCCCCTGCTAAGTCACGTAGTCCCTTACGTGACACATACATCAATTCAAAGGTTTACAAAAGACCACTGAAGGTATAATCAAACTCTAAGGGGCTATGATACCATCACTTAGGGTAGAACAATTGCAAAATACACACAGTGAACCGAAGTACAACAATGGTCCATCCTCTTTATAACTACTAACAGGTGGCGTGAACCGGCTAAGTTACTACTGGCATCCTGAAGATGTACACAACAGTCTCAGCTCTGGCTGTAGTAAGTTACATCATATGGACAAAACAACAGGTCCCAGACCTGCAACGGTGGTCCCAGACCACTATCAGGGTTAACGTAGGATCGAACAGTACAAAAAAATACAATATGCTATAAGGGCACTAGGGCAATGAAAAAGGTAAGGTCGACATAGGCATAAAAGTAATTGTAATTAAGCTGTGGAGAAAGCCAACATGGGCATACTCTCTAACTTAAAATCTTGAGGCGGAGCTCCCTTGGATTCGGTGGTCTATCATCTGGCCTGATGGAAACTCGGCGGGGTCTTGATGGGTGCGCTCCCCTGCTCTTTCTGCACTCACCGTCAATGTATAATGTCAATCACTAATAAGAGTCATAGGTCTAATCTCTGGGGTTGTCGGTGGGGGCAGCTGGACGTGGGGGCAGCTGGACCGCTGCACAGGAGGTAGGGGCTGTAAAGTTCTCAACCCATGTTGAGGGTCTGGTTGGGCTGGAGGTGGCTGGCAAGGGTGGTGGGCCGGGAAGTACCAGACATCGGTCGACGCAGGCAGTGGAGGCGGGTGCTGTGGACGTGTGTTGACCACTGGGGGGTGAAATAACCGCAAGAGGTCTCCGTTGACCGCAGAGGCATCTCCATCTGGGTTTCTGATGGTAAAGTAACCACCATGAGGCGGGGGAACAGACAGGACGGTGTGCACAGGACCGGGGTACGGGTCCTGGATCTTGTGTCGACGTTGGAGGGCGTTGGTCTTCGTGGCTCCCTGGTTCCTATGGGGTGGGGCAGGGGTTGGCTGGCTGGCTGGGCCTCAAACTAAAATTTCCATGGCTGGGTTTTCTACACTACAAACTAACCCTTCTGTGTATCCCACTTCTTGACACCAGAAAATGTTGGATGAACTACGAGTGGCTAATGTGGTTACTGCGTGGGTTCAATAGTAACTCCCTTAAGGATACACAGGATTAACAAACACAGGGTTCTGCTGGCAATCTTATTTATTCAAAAAGCCTAACAACGGTATCACTACCAAACAAAAAAAAGGAAAAGAAAAAGAAGCCCAACAAAAGAAGAAGCCCATAAAAAGAAGCCCAACCAGCCATAAGCTGGAACAAGAGAAAAGACGAAAATATGATTAGGATATAATGACAACATTAATCAGGCAATCAATGGTGGACATACCTAGTAATAGTATTAAGTATTAAATCAAACAACAACAACATAATATAGAATTTAAGCAATAACCAACTGGATATGTATGCATGGAATAAAATAGCGCTAAGGTTAATGAATAACAACTACAAGTGGCTATATCATATACACAAGGAGTTTCCTAGTACACTGGCAACATAAACTAATTAATGTACTAATCAAAGTATGAAGGACATAACAAATGAAGGGGCAAGAACACAATAGTTTCGCTCCACTGAGCCGGTGTACAACACATCCAGAGTGGCCATTCCATAAAATAATAACGCAGTGGCCAACATGGCCCACTGACCGTCCATAACACAGACGCTGCATCCCAATGCAGGCCATCCTCATAGGCCCACTCCCATTATTAGTACTAACCCGCCCCAGGGCTATTGTATTGGTTACTTCCCTTCCCAATCGATACTGAAGGGTCATGCCCTTTGACCTTAGCCGCGGAGCTATGCCGCAAGGCTAACATGTGCATGACACACCACTAGATACATAAAGTAATGTGTACATTCCTTAAAATGAGACTGTCCTTCACACACTTACGAAACTCATAGAAGCATAATACATCTGGATAACTATAATACATGCACATGATATATATATATATATGTCGGAGAGACTCATTGCAACATGTGTAGACTCACTGAAACATTGTTCATCCACCGCCGCACATAGAACAATCCTGGGGCTCACCCATGTGAGGCCCAACTAATATTATACATCTCCAATACATGTAATTAATTACACATCTTAAACACTAAACACGCAATCACAATCACACTGCTCTCTATAGCATAGTGGTACTGGCAAGGTACACAAATACCCGTAATACAATCAAGTGTATAGTGCCGCTCGCTGTAACATAAATCATCCACATCAACATGTCAGGAAATCCTCACTGCCTACCACAACAAGGCAATGCTACACACACACTATATATATGCACACAAGTGTTGGATGAACTACGAGTGGGTAATGTGGTTACTGCGTGGGTTCAATAGTAACTCCCTTAAGGATACACAGGATTAACAAACACAGGGTTCTGCTGGCAATCTTATTTATTCAAAAAGCCTAACAACGGTATCACTACCAAACAAAAAAAAGGAAAAGAAAAAGAAGCCCAACAAAAGAAGAAGCCCATAAAAAGAAGCCCAACCAGCCATAAGCCAAAGTTTCTCCGGGTCCTGTGCTACCGCTACATGCCTTATGGGGCGGGGTGGCGATGGCAAGCGTCGGCTCTGTCTCTGCGTCTATGATGGAGTGTCTTGACCACTCGAACCGCATCTTATTTATGAGCCCGCGCGGACGTCCGAGAGAGCTATTACGTAGCCCGTGTTGCACAAGTGAAAGGCTCGGACATGGAGTCCAGCCCGACAACATAACCGGTTAGGGTCCTAACACAATCGAATTTCCAGTACGGTTAAAAGGGTGCACACAAAAGTCAATTAGGTATCCCAGTAAACTGCAGAAATTACTCTAACGACCCCTCCAGCAATAATTGAATAAATTTGACCCAGGTTGGATTTATCGGGGATAACATGCGTCTAACTCGTGGTTTACTTTAAATCCGAGATCCTCTTATTAATTATTTCAATAGGATATGTGCATCAAAGTACAACAAAATTGGTACCATTATAAAGTAGAAACTTGCTGCTAAAATTCTAACTGACTACTTATACCAGAAACCCGGTAATAGTTTTAATATAAATTTTCAAAGTGTCAGGACTAACAACATTCGACAATTTTGTGCGGGATACTTTCGTCCATTAATACGACGTATCTCCATTGATAACAAACGTTATCATGAGTACCCATTTTGTACCGATAGGGTATTGTCTACTCTCAAAAATGAATTCGGGTTCCCGTCTTTCTGTCGGTGGATAACAACGAGTGAGCGAGTTGTAAGAAACTCAAAGCCATGATATAAGAGTTGGAAGCCCGGTACATTTCCAACTGGCCAATCAAAATGCGCGCTTTTCACCGTGATGTGAATAACGGGTCCCGCGCTAGTATTACAAGGGAAATAATCCAATTAATGGTACTCGGCCAAGTGTCCCTAAACTACTATGAGTGGCCGTCCCTCACTCACGCACTAGAGCTACCATGAAAGCACATTAAAAATAAAAAGTCGTTCATCCTCTCACACATATTTACCTTGCTATTCTTTATACTTCCCACTCAAAATGCTGCCGACACATTGTTCAAAAATCCCCAAGTAGATAAACTGAGATAGAGGTACATGCAAAAATTGAGCCCCATAAACCCAATCGTTTTATGGCTATTTTCTGGTATACATACAAAAAGTCTTGGTTCACAGATTTTGAATAGCACCACACCATAATTAAGCAACACTCACAAGAAGTTGGTTTCAAAACTAAAACAATTTAAAGCAGTTGTTTACAACGCACACACAAAACAATACTTAACGAATTTTATGTAAGTTACTTCCAAAACTGAATAAAACTGTTTATAAATATAACTAGGTTCTGTTGTTGTTGTCTCCCTTAACCCCTTGCGGTGTCGTGGGGAGGGGGGGGGGCGCCTTGATGCACTGTACACCTCCTTCCTCCATTTCTCTCTGTCGTGGGTAAGGGCCTGGGTCTCTGCAAAGGGCTTGCCTGTCCACTCTGCGATGTTATCCGCCCATTTTTTCTTCTGTCTGCCTCTCTTTCTGCTTCCCCTGACAGTTCCTTGTAGGATGATCTTTGATAGGCCATTGGATCTTGTTGTGTGGCCATACCATTTCATCTTTCGTTTCTTGACTATGGCGAGTAGATCGTCGTGGTGGCCAATAATTATGTTGTTGGATGATCTGCCGGACTCATTCGTTGGTAATGTGGTCCAGGTATCCAATGCCGAGGATGTTTCTATAGCATTTCATCTCAATTGCTTGAATCTTTCTTTGCAACTCTGCAGTGAGGGTCCATGTTTCACATGCATACAGAAAGATGGACAGCACCAGTGCATGCATGAGCCTGATCTTGTACTTCATGGTGATGTTTTTATCCCTCCATATTGGTCGCAGTTTTGCCAGTGCAGTCATGGTTTGTGCGGACCTTGCGAGGTCCCCGCAACTAGGTTCTACACACACACAAATATGCGTACTAGCTATTTAAAGTGCCTTTCGAAGAACAATGGTCCAATATATAGATTTATACTCTCTGGTCCAATTGTCACAACGAAATTTCCTATCATATTTTTCGATTCTACTCGATGAATGAAAAATTGAAAATGCGCCTCTATTTTTTGCGCCTCAAAAAAACAACAACAAAAACAAATAATAATATGACAGACTAAATTTTGCCTAAAATGGATGTATCCAAGTAACTTATCGTCAAAAATCGTGGCAGTTCACAAAGTTCGCACTCCTTAGACACGCAGTAATAGCTAGGTGCTTCCATAATGGACAAATTCCTCCGCGTTGGGTAACTTTCGCCGACGTCAAGTCTATGCGCGGACTCTCTACTATGTGCATCCTCTAGCTCCATCATAGTAAGAGGCTGCTTTTTAAAAGTGAACCAAAACAATTGTTTACAAAAACTGCACACCGAATAATGCTTAGGCTAATACATTAATAATAATAATAATAATATATTGCATTTATATAGCGCCCAACCCCGTCGATGACAAGCTCTGGGCGCTTTAACAAACTCTTACACACACACACACACACGCATACACAAAAGAAATTCAAAAATATTTACCATTGTTGCTGCCGAAAAACACCTAGCCTAGTTTGTCTGAAAGAAATGGGTCTTCAGATGGCGTTTGAAAGAACCAATGTCATTAATTTCCCTGGTTGTCTTTGGAAGAGTGTTCCAGATGGTAGGGCCAAGAAATGAAAAGGACTTTTCTCCTACAGTGGACAGATTCATTTTAGGTACTTTCAATTTTGTAGTGTCAGATGATGATCTTAGTTGACGAGATGGAACACAGTAATCAGTTAAATCAACTAGGTACGATGGAGCAGTATTATTGACACATTTGTGACAAATGGATGACAATTTGTACATTATTCTTTTCTCGACTGGCAGCCAGTGCAAACTCTGCAGAAGTGGCAGTGCTGAATCTCTTTTCTTTTTCTTCAAAACAAGTCTCGCTGCATTGTTTTGAGCAATTTGGAGTTTTCTAATATTTTTTTGTGAAATTCCAGCCAAAAGGGAGTTGCAATAATCAAGCTTTGAAAGTACAAAAGAATTTACTAAAACAGCCGCAGTTTCAGTTGAAATAAGATGTCTGATTTTACCAATTTTCCAGATTTCCATGTATAGAATACGAATGAGGTGACTAACCTGAGATGACATAGAAAGATTTGAATCAATGTAAACCCCTAGGTTTTTTACTTTTTTTGAAATTTCTATTGAATTAGTGCCAATTATCATCTCAGTTCTGTCCACTTCTTGCAACCATTACGTTGAACAGTACGGTACAGCCTTTGTTTCTTATTTATATTCCTGTGTCTTGAATTTAAAATGCCTCCTTTTTTCATGCAGCCTCGTTATATTTACCTGATATATTCCTATACCTTGATTTTTCCTCAATTTCTTATCTTTCCATCTTTTCTGACTTTTAATTTATCCATTTTTATTTCACTGTACACTTATGTCACCAAGATCCATTGAGTGTTTCAGGATTTTTAAGGTTCTAGGCCATGGGGTGCATGTCACGCCAGCAGTTTATTTAGGCCTACTACTGTCATCAAAAGTTAAACACGAACTCTGCTTAGGCTATTTATTTACCGTATTCTAAGTGTATGGTCAAATGTTTACATCTTTTGCCACTTTAGAACTCAAATCGGCAAGCGGTGGAGCTTGTGAAAGTGTCTCTTGGCTTGTCGTAAGTCGACTCAGGCAAAAGACATTGGTTCAAACAAATATTTTATTACCTGTTGAACAACTGGGACCGTTCCAGTGACAGCTCGTGAAAGAACCTCCAGTCATTAAAACCTTAGGTAGGAATCATTATCTTTACATTAGACAATGCTGGATGCAGACCACAATTTCTTTGTGAGTCAGAAAATGAGCCCGAGGACAGTTACTGCAGTGTGGGTTGCAGAATACAGATTATGGGTGAGAGGTAGGCATACTGAAGTAAACTGGGTAGCCTGGAGACTTGTGGCACCAGGTTACAAGCAAGTGGTAAAAGGGAAAGAAAGAAAAGCGTACGGTGAGAAAAATCTGATAAAATAATGTGTTGAAATAAAAACATTAAAACTATTTTTAAAAAACAAAAATCGCCCAACGTGGGGCTCGAACCCACGACCCTGAGATTAAGAGTCTCATGCTCTACCGACTGAGCTAGCCGGGCCATGTAATGACATAGTTTTTTAACATTCATATTCCAAATTATATTTAAAGCTCCGATTCCTGAACAGAACCTATGACTAAACCTCAGGTTTGACATGTTAGTGTTTACAAAAAAAATGTTCAATTGATATTATTGTAGATCGCAGTATTAGCAAAGATAATAAATTCAAATGACACTTATATTATCGACACAGAGGTTTAGTACTTGCTCACAGTGTGCATTTTTGCACTTTAGGAACTCTTCCATTTTGGAGGTCGACGAAGTTCAAGGTCGTTTCCAATCCTATTCAGCGAGTCAAGAGGCTAGGCTTGTAGTGATTAG